>CM053570.1:70179444-70442732 GCA_028646485.1 Cryptoprocta ferox | reverse complement strand
GAAAGCTGTCAAATCAGCCCAACCAGGGATCCCAGGCCAGCTCTGCCACATACTGCTGTGTGACCTCGAGCAAGACCCTTTGCATCTCTGGGCCTTGGTCCTAGCATATGTAAAAAGACAGTGACTTTTGTTTAAGGACTATGCCTTGGCCTCAATAAGCTGACATGTACAGAGCGCCAGGCCTGGCAAACAGAAGATCCTCTGTAGGAAGACAGTCTTCCATTCCCCAGGAGAAACCTTCACCTTCGCACTTCTCTGTGCCAAGCCAACCCTGAAGGCCACAGCAGTGCCTGAGGAACTTGGGGGGGAGGAGTGGCGAATGTGAGCAGAGGAGGTGTCTGAGTGGAGGTAGTCTGAGAAGGCTTCTCTAAGGAGGTGACATTCTAAGAGGGTGATATTTCTGTGCAGATAAATGAGGCATGACTCATAGCCAGAGACCCAGAGTGGCCAAATGTTCCTGGAGGGGTCAGGGAACGCCAAAGGAAGAAGAAGGTCTGATAGAATGAGGACGGGAGGGAGAGACATTCCGGGCAGGAGGAGTGATCTGAGCAAAGGCAAGGGGGTGGGAGAGCACAAGGAGCATCTGACGGCACGGGACCAGCTCGCTGGGCCAGAACCTACAAGGAGGGGATGCTGGAGAAGGGAAATGACCAGATCTCTGTTTCAGCAAGACCTCTGTGGGGAAGCTAGCTGGGCTGAGTGAGCTGGAGGCAGGGACGCCCGTGGGGATCCTGATGCAAGAGTCCAGGCCAGACAGAGGACCCTGAGCTGAGGCAGAACAGGGCTTTATAGTTTACAGGGTGCATCCATGCCCATTACGTCACTGGATTGAGCCAGGAGGTGCAGAAGGTACTGCCCAACCCTAGCTCTCCCCCATTCTCATGGGGCCTCCCCCAGGCAGGAGGCCCCCCACGTGGATAGAGTTGCTCCATATCAATTTCCCACACATCCTCAAGAAGCGGGCAAGTCCAGGGGACCCGGAGGGGCCCAGCAAGGGAGAGGTCTCATGCGTGGGTGTGATCAGGGAGGGCTTTCTGGAGGAGGAGCAGTGGAGGGCACTTGGGGCAGCCAGCACAGCACAAGTAAAGTTTGGCAAGGGGACTGGTCGCAGGGTGCTGGGGACACAGCTCCCAGACCCTGCTGTAGTTGAGGCCTCCTGGAGCAGCGGTGGAAGAAAGCGGGTTGGCGATCTGGGCAGGGCTGGGTCATGGGGGGCAGGGCGCCTCTGCTGTGGGCAGTGAAGACCCGTGGGGAGCCACGAGGGGCCAGGAGGGTGGGAGATGTGAGCAAAGCAGGCTTAGGAACCCAGGCTGCATCAGACATCCAGCACCTTACTCCTCTTCCCGCCTCTCAGACACGGGACCCTCCTCCAGCCATCTGAGTGTTGGCAACAGACACCAGACCTCACGCAGCACGTCATGGAAAATGGGTATGTTGACTGAACAATTACTTATTTCAGCAGAACACACCAGCCTCCCCCCAAGCCTCAGCCTTGCTGTCTCCCCCTTGCAGGGAGAGCTAGGTGCCTTGTGTCATGTCCCCTCGGGATACAGTTCTGGGCTTCCTTTCCCATGAGGGAGGTGCCCAGAATGTGTCTGGGAGAGTGCCTGGGCCTCATGGAGTTCAGGCTGAGTCAGCAGGTGGGCAGAGAGCAGTCACAAGTGGCTCAGCCTCTGGAGAATCAGAACCTGGGTAGAGGTTTTGGGGCCAGGAAAGCTCCAGGAAGCCAGCCCTTGCTCTTTCTCTTCCTTTGACAAATATTTATTGAGCCTCTATTAGGTGTCAGGCACTGTTCTAGGCATTGAATCACACAAAATCCCTGCCTTCTTGGAGCTTAAATTCTATGGGAGAATCAGTCAACACTCAACAAATAAATATCAACAAATGAGTACTATGAAAGAAACCAACAACTTGGGGGAGAGAAAGTGACCAGAGGCGGTGTTTGAGTGGAGGCGGTCAGGGAAGGCTTCCCTAAGGAGGGGAGATTGTAAGGAGGTGACATTTCAGCAGAGACCTGAATAAAGTGAAGGGGCAGTGGAGGGAGCATTTGGGGGAAGAGCATTTCTGGCAGAAGGAACGGTACCTACAAAGGACTTGAGGCAGGAATGAGTTGGGTGTGTTTCTCAGACTCCTCATCTAGTACTCTTGGGGAACAAGGCTCAGAGAGGTTAGGTGACTTGCCCAGAGTCATGCTGTTGATTATCGGCCAAGCGGGGAGAGAGGCAACAAGTTTGCCTGTTGGTCCAGGGCTCATGCGCCATTCAATGGGCAGCTGGCCACATTTCAGGGCACGGGCTCCAGCCAGAGTGTGGGTGCTGGCTGCTGGTGGGGGGAGGGGCTCTGGGGTGAGACAGTCTTCAGTCAAATTAACTGAGTGCCCACCACATGCCAAGCACTGGCTGTTTGGGGCCCTGACATATAGCAGGGCCCCCATGGACAGAAGCAGTTACTGCCATGGAGCCCACGTTCCGATGAAGGCTGCAGAACACCTGAGAAACTGGGAATCCCAGGATGAACTCGACTGCATCTTAGCCTCAGAGAATTCAGAATCACTCAAGCACAGGTTGTCAGCATAAGACAGCCGGCAGGGCCCTTCAGCAGCGCTCGGTCCATTTTAAAGAGGAAGAGACTGAGGCCTGGTGCTGGCCGAGCCAGGACCTTACACCCCGGAGTCCAGGTTCCTAGCCCAGTGGGATGTGTGTGGGTGATGAAGATGGTCATGGGCTTGGGAGTGGACAGACTGGCTGTGTGTCTGTACCTCACACTTGCTATGGCATGGGATCTTTCCAAGCCTCCATTTCCTCATCTGAAAAATGGGACTAATATGGCATCTATCTCAAATAGTTCTCGTGAAAATTAAGATAACGTATGTAAAGGGCTTAGTAGGGTAAGTGCCCCAAGTGCTTGCAGTTGTTGTTATAATTATTAGCGAAACTTCAAGGACACTAGCATCTCTTTTGGAAGGTGACAGAGATTGGACTCTGCTGTGATCGGAACAGCTGACCTGCCCCAGCTAACAGGCTTAGTATCCCACACAGGGTCTGCCCCAGCATGTGAGCTGATGGGGAATAAGGATTGTTTCACTCCCACCTCGAAACAGAAACATTGTGTGTGTGGCCTGGCCTGAATTCTCTCCAATCCTCCTTCCCCTTCTTTCCACTCCCTCCTGTGTCTCTGTCTCTGATTCCCTCGCTCCATCTCCCAACCCCCCCCCCACACAAACATACACAGAGAGGCATGTGCTACAATTATGGCTGTAAGACTTTAACCCACCCCAGGCAGTGGGAACCAAGACCAAAGGGAAGCAGAGAAGTTTCCAGAAGATTCTTGGAGGAGAGCCACATGTTTTAACTCTCCCTTTTGACTGGGCTGAAACTAAGCTTGATGGGACTAGGGCCTGTCCGGAGGTCAGGAGGGCAAGAGCCCATGGCCAAGTGGGACTGATAAGAAACACACCATTGATATGATAAGAGGCCAGGGCCCAACAGCCAGAGTGGAGGACTCAGAGGGTGCTACAACAGCCATGAACAGTAGCTGGTGCAAAGGGCACCCCAGAGGACTTCCTGGAAGAGGAGGAGGAGGAGGGGAAGGAGGGTTTCATTTGAACTTCAAAAGATGAGGAGGATTCGGGCAAACAGACTCCGTTGCTCAGTATGGGAGTAGCATTACAGGTGGAAAATGAAACAAAGTGCCAAAGCACAGAGGTTGGAAGTTTTAGGGTGTAGGACAACGGTGAGGTTCCCGTGATGATTTGGGTTTCTTTGAAGTTGGAAGAAACAATAATTCCTTCGTTCACATGAATAACTCACTTATCTAAAAAGAGCTGAGGCAGCCTAGACAAGTCATCTTTCCTTTCTGTGCCTGAATTGGCCCAACTCCCAAATGAGTGAGTGCGTCCCTAACATGGGAGGGAGGTGAGGCGGCCCCAGAACAGATATTTCTGACCAACAGGGAGTCATTAGCTGCCCCACACTGCTCAGGAGACCTGGGACCAATGTCCTTATGCCCATCAGGAAGTCCTAGGCTCATCTCGAAGCCTTGGGTTTCCTGGGACACCCGTCTTTCTGGGGCAAAAGCCACAATACCAGATGGCTGATGCAGGGACCAGGCTAAGCACCTCCTCAGTCTCCCCTAAACCACTGGGCACCCCAGGTGGGATGATGGCCACACCACACGGGGGAACTGAACCTTGAAGGGCTGCAGTGTCCTGCCTGAGTCCTATACCTGGTTAAGTAGCAAAGCCTGGATTTGAAGTCAGGAGTGTGTCACTGACCTTTTCATCCGAGGAGGCTGCCTCTTGCCCTAAGTTGCACAGGCCAAGGATGGAAGCCAAGACAGGAAGCAGTGAGGTACCACTAGACTCAGACGGGAGGATCGCTGGGGCCAGGTCACACCTGCCACTCCAGAGGCCCAGCCTCTCTGAGTCAGCAGACTCTGGCTTTGGTGTCAGCCAAGCCACCTTGGCCCTCCCTCCGCCTCCCCTGCCCATGCTCAAACATCGTCCCAGGCCTCCAGCTGGGTCCCAGATATTGAAACATCTTTCAGAGCAGCCAGGGGACTCCAGCACCCTGAACCATATGGCCTCACAATACCACCTCTGAGCAGGCCCAAAACTGCAACTCTTGAAGGGGCTAAGGAAGAAAACTGCTTTCATTTTCTCCACTGGCACATCCCACAAACAGAATGGCCCATGCACTTGTTGGTTCCATTTGGACACACTCGGAAGAGCTTTGGGTCCATCTAGAGAAACGTGTTCATCTGGTCCTGGCTCACCCAACTCTAGCACCGAATATGCCTCATGATTATTCCACCTTTTCAGAGCCTATTATGTGCAGCTCCTAGGCAAGGGGTTGAGGGGCTGCAGGTAGGACAACAGCCGGGCTCTGAGGATCAAGAAGCTCATAAGTGGAATCCTTACACGCTGTTGGTGGGAATGTAAAATGGCACAGTTGCCGAGGAAAACAGTATGGAAGTTCATCAAAAAAAAATTAAAAATAGAATTACCATATGATCCAACAATTTCATTTCTGGGTATTTATCCAAAAAAAAATTTTGAACTTAGAATCTTGAAGAGATAGCTGCACTGCCATACTGCTGCCTCATTACTGATGATTGCCGAGACATGCGTGCAACCTGGGGTCGCGGATGGGGGCATGGGTAGAGAGGGTGTGACATACACATACAGGCGGTATTAGTTAGCCGTGAAAAGGAAGGAAATCCTGCAATAGTGCAGCACCATGGATGAGCCTTAGAAGACACCGTGCTAAGTGAAGGAAGCCAGCCACAGAAAGGCAGATCTCGTTTGATTCTACTTATATGAGGTACAAAGGTAGTCAAGTTCATAGAAACAGAGAGTAGAATATGGATTCTAGGGCCTGGGGGGAGAGGGAAATGGGGAGGTGCTGGTCAACAGGTATACAGTTTCAGTTATGTGGGATGAATAAGTTCTAGAACTCTGCTGTACATCATACCCATAGTCAACAAACACTGAAAGAGTAGATTTCATGCTAAATGGTATCACAACAATGAGGAACGGGCACCCTCCTACACTGTTGGTGGGAATGCAAACTGGTGCAGCTGGTCTGGAAAACAGTGTGGAGGTTCCCCCAAAAATTAACAGTAGAACTCCCCTATGACCCAGCAACAGCACTGCTAGGAATTTACCCAAGGGATACAGGAGTGCTGATGCACGGGGGCACATGTACCCCGATTGTCATAGCAGCACTTTCAACAATAGCCAAATCATGGAAAAAGGCTAAATGTCCATCAACTGACGAATGGATCAAGAAGATGTGGCTTATCTATACAATGGAATACTACGTGGCAATGAGAGAGAATGAAATCTGGCCATTCGTAGCAACGTGGATGGAACTGGAAGGTATTATGCTCAGTGAAATAAGTCAGGCAGAGAAAGACAGATACCATATGTTTTCACTCATATGTGGATCTTGAGAAATTTAACATAAGACCATGGGGAAGGGGAAGGGGGAAAAAGTTACAGAGAGGGAGGGAGGCAAACCATGAGAGACTCTTAAATACTGAGAACAAACTGCGGGTTGGTGGGGGGGAGGGGGAGAGGGGAAAGTGAGTGATGGGCATGGAGGAGGGCACTTGTTGGGATGAGCACTGGGTGTGATATGGAAACCAACTTGACAATAAACTATATTTAAAAAAATAAATGAAATAAATGGTATCACAACAATTTTAAGAAGCTCATACAGTAGAACAAGAAATGTAGATAGGTGCACAGGTTAATTAATAATGCTAATAGCAAATAGTTATATACCTCCTATCCTGTGCCAGACACAGGTCTGAGGTTTTACCTCTATTAATTCATTTAACACTGGCGACCATACTATGAAGGATGTACCAGATGCGTACACTGAGGCACAGAGAGGTGGAGTAACTCGCCCACGATTGCAGTCACCCCGCTCCCAGGCACAGAGCTGGGACTGGAACACAGGAAGCCGGCAGCAATTCTGTGCTCTAGCCCTACACTCTGCTGTGTCGCGGCACACACAAGTATAGTCCCTAACAGGGGACCCATGGGGCAGTATGGCGGGGATGCAATTGACTCCACCAGAAAGAGGGGGCATGTAAGTTTTCCAAAGGGAGTGATGCTTGAACTGGACTCTCAATGATGAAGAAACGCCATCGCCCCTGAGCCAGCAGTGAGCGTGCCCCTGGCCATCCCTACCTTTCCCGCCCTGATGCAGTCAGTGTGCTCCCACCCTGCTGCAAGCTCCCAGGGCTTTGGTGTGTGTCTCCTCTGTAGTGTAGACACGGTCTGCTTTGCCTCCTCTGTAGACTTGTCTCACCTCCCTCCAGAGCAGAGCAGAGCCCTTGTCCCACCCTTCTGACTGGCCTGGGAAGTAGCTGGTGCTTGTGAAATCTTTGTTGAACTGACATGAATTTCCCATGGATGCCAGGGCTGGTCCTGACTGAACCATGAGATTGGCAAAATAAATCTGGCCCACTCTTCCTTCCTTCCTTCCTTCCTTCCTTCCTTCCATCTTTCTCTCCTCCCTTCCTCCCTCCTTCCCCTCCTTCCTTCCTTCCTTCCATCTTTTCTTCCTTCCCTCCCACCCTCCTTTCATTTTTCCTTCCCTCCTTCTTCTTTTTTTCCTTCCTTCCTTCTTCCTCTCCTTTCTCTTTCCTCTCACTTTCAACAGCTATTTCTTGAGAGTCACTGTATGCAGCAGCTGGGACACGGCAGGACAGCCCCCATTCTCCAGGGGCTCACAGTCCAGCAGGGGAGACAGACTAGCAAAAAGACAACTGCAGGGTGACAAGTCCTGGTGTGGGGTGAGTCCAGGGGTGCAGGAGCACATTGGAACATTGGAGAGATGGCCTTAGGTGTGGAGGGGGCAGTCAAGGAAGGCTTTCTCTGAGTAGGCATTCCTTTGAGTAGGAATTAGTCTGTGTGTGTGTGTGTGTGTGTGTGTGTGTGTGCGTGTCTGCACACATGCATGCATGTGCCTGCCAGTTATGGGAAGGGAAGTTCAGCCCAGAGCTTTCTAGGAAGAGGGAAGCATGTCTGCAAAGGCCTAGAGGCACAGAACGGGCCCCACCCTCCGGGAGGCTATAGCACAAGCAAAGAGAGGGGAGAAAGACCTGGGCGAGATCCTGAGGACCCTTGGACGTCACTCCAAAGGAATTTGGCATTTAACACTGGAGGCCACAGGAGCTATTAAAGGATGTTATGCAAAGGGTGACGTGACCTGATTTGTGTTTTTGAAGGATCCCCCTGGTGCCCTGCGGAGGAGAGATGAGGGGGTGCAGTGGTGGCAGTTAGAGCAGTGACAGAAATCCAGGTAAGACAGAGCTGTTAGTGGGAGAGGGACGAAGGGGACACACCTGACAGATCTTGAGTAGACAGGACTTGATTGCCTTGGATGGGGTGGGGGACACGTCCCAGCTGAAGCCTGAGGAAGGGGATCCCATCCCTTCCGGGGGGTCCTCTTCTCTTCACCACCATCTCCATCCTCAAACCACTGCCAGAGCTGGAAGTCATGGAATTTGGGGGTGGGGGGAGGGGAACTCCATGAAATTACCTCTGGCTCCATCCCGTGAACTGGGAACCATGTCACTAGCAGAACATGCACCCACACCATAAAATCATAACCCCTCTCCCAACACGCACATCTACCACAAAAAAAGCTGCTGTGAAACTCAGCAGAATTGGCCAATTCTGATCATTCTCGCTGGTATTTGTTTGCTACTTTTATTTTATTGCCTGTCAGCACGCCTCAACCATCAAGCAGCACCAGGTGCCAAGAGCTGGAAAAAAGCCAATGGGAGAAAAACGTAACATCGAGATAATTCCTAAGTAATAATTTGGTCCTTTACTACAAATTGGGAAGAGGGAGGTATCAGTTTAGTTTAGCAGTGGCACTAAAAGCAGTACAACTTTCAGACAAGGGGCGAAGCGCTCCTAAAGGTTTCTCCCGGTCAAGGCTGGCCAGCAACCTGATTAAGTAGTTCACACTAAGGAGTGAATGACAGCAGAGTACCTTGACCCCTCCTACAGGTACTAGCAGCTTGGCTCCAGCAATGGAGCGCAAGTGGCTTTCCTCACTTTATTCCCATGTCATCTTCTGCCTGTACACCCAGAGAATATAGCCCTTCGTGTCTCCTGGGTTCATAACAGCCCTGGGGCAGCCTAAACATGAACTGCCTTCTGCAAGTTAGCATCAAGTTAGTAGTGTCTTAGGATGAGCTTTTATATCCCCTTCCACCACCAGTCACTGTCACCTTGCAAAGCCACTCCAAATAAGCACACCGTCCATACTGTGATAATGGAAATCCACAGACAAGGTAGCTTATAAACAATGGAAAGTTATTTCACACAGTTTTCTGGAATCTGGGAAGCCCACGATCAAGGCATTGGCAGATTCGGCATCTGGCGAGGACCTGCTTCCTGGCGTCTTCTCGCTGTGTCCTGACATGGTAGATGGGACAAGGGAGCTCTCTGGATCTTTTACAGGGGTGCTAATCCCATTCCTGAGGGCTCCGCCCTCATCACCTAACGGTCTCCCCAAAGCCCTACCCACCAATACCATCACATTTATTGAGTTCCCACATATACATCGGGGAACACACAGTCTATAGCCCAAAAATAAAGCCTAGGTAGAAAGTTGGCTCACTCTGCAAATGCAGCTTTAAGAGAAGTCTCCTGGATGCTCACCCCGGTCAGGGTGTGGCCCCATGAACCTCCTCTGAGAGCAGCTGGTGAGGCTGGGTCCCCCTGGGAGAAGAGGCCACCTTCACATGTAACGCCTAGTACTGAACGAACAGTAGGATGGACTTTTCTGCATGAGGTACTATTGCTGCCAAATAAAGTGAATAAAAATGCTTATCAAAGAATACCATTCTGCAGATGGGAAAACTGAGGACCAGTGAATATAGACTTGGCCCAGATCACACACTCCGGAGGTTCCTGAACATCTGGCCATACCCACCCTCCCCCATCCTTTGAGACATACTAAGGAGACCCAAGGCATCCTGCTCTGAGCTGATGCCACAGTCTGGGAGCCTGTAACTGCAAGGAGGGTGGAGCCTGGGCGGTGAGGTGTGTCGCTAAGGCACCTGGTGCCTTGTGAAGAATTGGAGGGCTGCGCCCCAGCCCCAGCTCACACACTCATCCTGCACAAACCCAGGCAGGTCACTCAACTTCTCTGGTTTCAATCGGCAAATCGACACTAGCAACAAAGGCTGTGTTACATGGGATCACTTCCAAGTCCTTCTCTGGTTGGACAAATCCCTGTCTTTGATTATGGGCATGTCCAGTGGGTGATGAGGGAACAGTGGGAAGGACTATTTTTATCTTATCTGCGAGATGTATTTTTTTCCCTGCTGATCATTCGATTTTGTTTTATTCTACTTTTAAAGACACAGGCCCTGCAGGACAAGGGGGATGGTGTTGGATCTGTGAGTCATTAGAGGTACGGACACTGGTCTGCATGGAGGTCACCTTCTGGGTCTTGTCTAAGGCCACGAGCTCCATCCCAATTGAGATGGCTCTGCCCTTGAGGTCTGTGGCCCCCAGGCCTGGGCCAGGCTGGGATGGGAGTCGGCTGGGGCCAGCAGAAGCCCTCCACCAGCGGAGCCCTCACACCAAGACAAGGAGGAGGATGGGCATCTCCCTCCTGCCGCTTCACAATGACGGTCTTCAAGCCTTTCCCACCAATAATCCCACATCAACCCAGGGAAAGGGTGGGCCAGCTGTTGTTGCCCCAGTTTATAGAGGAGGAAGTTGAGTTCAGAGGGATCACAAGTGACTTGTCCGAAGTCCCGTTGCAAGTGGATGAGAAAGGGTAACTGAGAATCTCCCAGAACCACTCAGAGCCCAAACTATTATCTGTTGCTGATGGTACTGCTTCCTTCCAAATAGGATTAGTGGCAGCTTGGACCAAACATCCAGAGGACCCATAAAATCAAGCTAATAAGCAAGTGTCTGGTTGGAAACTGCATAGGAAGCCGGGTTCACCCATCCTCTGTCCCGTCTCCCAGTGGTCCTCAAAAGACACTCCCAGAGATCCGGGCTAGGCTCAACAACCTTGGGAAGCAGGTATATTGTCCCCATGTGGCAGGTGGGGAGCTAGTGACTCAGAGACAAAGCAACCTGTCCCCGGGGCCACTGTAACACCCAGGTGCTGTTACTTTTAGAGGCCTCTCCCATATGATGGAAAACACATCTCATTCTGAATGTATCCTTTGGCTGTAAAAAAAAAAAAAAAACAAAACAACCCTGAATTTTAAAAATAATTTTGCTTTTGAAATTCTTTGCAGGGAGTAACTAATAAGATTAACGATCAGCTCTGCCTTCTCAGCGATCGTTGTCTGTAATCAGGAACCTTGGCAAGGCAAAGCACATCAACCCCCAAAGAGAGGGCTGTTTTCATAAAAATGAAACCAAACAATTAATCATTTTCAAATATATTAACTAAACATTCATTTTGATCAGCCATTATCATATTTTGGAACCAAAACTCTTTCTTTTTCACGTCTCAAACATTTTGTAAACCCTGGAGGAACACATGGGCTCACGATGTTGGCTGTGTAAATCAGGCCTGGGGAGGGAGGTGGGTGATGAGGGAGAGGAATGGGGGAGGGGCGGATGTGAGCTCAGGTATCATTCCCAAACCAGGCTCTTTCCTGATGAGGGGCTGTCCCCACAGGTCTGGGCTCCTCCTCCAAGTTATAAGAGGGAGATTGTCCAAATAGAGCCCAGCAGACAACATGGCTTACAGGGGGTCTGGAATGATGTTCTTTGAGTGGCTGCTAAGAATTATGGGCAGCGGGGGCCCCTGGGTGGCTCAGGTGGTTGTGTCTGACTCTTGATTTCAGCTCAGGTTGTGATCTCACGGGCGTGAGATCGAGCCCTGAGTTGGGCTCTGCCCTGAGCTGAGCGTGGAGCCTGCTTGGGATTCTCTCTCTCCCTTTCTCTTTGCCCCTCCCCCTGCTCGCTTTGCCAAAATAGATAAATAAACATTAAAAAAAAAAAGAATTATGTGAGGTGGGCGGTGGGCAGAATGGGTGGAGGGATAAAAGGTACAAACTTCCAGTTAAAAAATAAATAAGTCTGGGGGTGTAATGTATAGCGTGGTGACTATAGTTAATAACACTGTATTATATATTTGAAAGCTGCTAAGAGAGTAGACCTTAAAAGTTCTCATGCAAAAAAATTTTTGTTAACTATGTGTGGTGACAGATATTAACCAGACTTACTGTGATGATCATTTCACAACATATATAAATACTGAATTTATATATATATTTATTATATATATATTTATTACATATATATTTATAAATATATAAATACTGTGGTACACCTGAAACTAATATAATGTTAGTCAATTATAAAACAATTAAATTTTATTAAAAAATTTTTTTTAATGTTCATTTATTTATTTTGAGAGAGAGAGGGTGGAAGCAGGGGAGGAGCAGAGAGAAAGGGAGAGAGAGAATTTCAAGCAGGCTCCACATTCTCAGTACAGAGCCCAATGCAGGGCTTGAACTCACGAACCACAAGATCATGACCTGAGCCGAAATCAAGAGTCAGAGGTTTAACCAACTGAGCCACCCAGGCACCCCTATTTTAATTTATTTTTAAATAAAAATTTAAATTAATAATAAATATTTATTTTAATAATTATTTTATTTAGGTTTAAATTTTTAATTAAAAAGAATTATGGATGCTTGTTTCTTTTATTTTTCTAATGTTTATTTTTGAGAGAGACAGAGAGACAGAGCCTGAGCAGGGGAGGGGCAAAGAGAGAGGGAGACACAGAATCTGAAGCAGGCTCCAGGCTCTGAGCTGTCAGCACAGAGCCTGACACGGGGCTAGAACCCACAAACTGTGACATCATGACGTGAGCCAAAGTCTGAAGCTTAACCGACTGAGCCACTCTGGCGCCCGTGGATTCTTGGTGTTGAACAAGAACAGTGGTAGGGGGTGAAGTTCACTGAGCACTTACGGTATGCTGGCCGGCTACACACCTGTTCATATAAGTCCCTCTTTGGGGCAAAGGGGGCTCAATGTCACACAGGCAGAGAGGCCACGCCAGGAGGTGAAGTGGGGGTGTTGGGCTCCAGAGTCTGGGGTCTTAACCGCTGTGGTGTACTGCGCTTCAGGCGGGGCAGAGCGGTTCTGGCAAGCCTGGAGTGGCCTAGGCGCACTATTCCAACATGTGGAACGACGGGGGAGAAGAGAGTGGTCTGTCTGCAGATGGCCCGAGGAGGAGGGTGGAAGCGAAGGCAGGCAGGTCTCCGCTCTCCAGAAGGAAGAACCTTCCAACAAGCAGAGCCGTCTGACAGCAGACGTGCTGCCCTGGGAAGTACCGAGCGAGCTTCTCACCAGCAGTGGTCGTCTGCAAGTCTGCAAGGAGCGAGGCCAGTGTGGGAGGTGTGGTTCCGGGGGTTCCCGCTCTGGCTAGAGAGAGGGCTGTGTGAACGGGGAGCTCACCTCTGGTCATACTCTCCTCTCTCAGACCTGTCCCGTGCAGGCCTTGGTGCCTCAGTGCCGGAACAGTTTCTGCCTCTGGGTGGACTTGGGTCCCAGTGAAGATGGCCTGGGGAGGAGGGGGCTGGCGGGGATGGGTGGGGAGATGACCACAGATGTAAGAGACTGAACACAGAGGCATTTCCTGGAGACGCAGAACTGGTATTTATTGAGTTTTTCTAAATACTGGTTATTTGAGCTTTACATGTGTCATCTCATTTTCTCCTCACATCCTCTGAGGTTGGAATTCGTACTTATTTCACAGATGAGGAGCCTGAGGCCCAGAGAGGCTAAGGCGGGAGCCTGGGGACTCGTAAGCACTGCCTAGCCTCTCCGGGCAATCTGAGAGCCACCTTCGCTCACTCTCCCGCGGTGCAGGAAGGGACAGGGTGCCGGCCTCTCCCCACCCCTGACCCCCCATCCCAGCCGGGAACCTAGGCCTAGGCAGGCCAGGCCACTGGGGATCCCAAGCTTGGGGGAGGGAAACGGGGCCCGTACAGAAAGGAAGGGGGGGGGGAGACACTGAGAGACGGAAATGAAAGTAACCTTGAAAAAAAGGAACGAGGGAAGAAAAGCAGAAACTAAAACAAGTGACAAAGAAAACGAGAGTGTCCTGAGGAAGTGGCCCAGGGGTGCGGCGCCGCCGGAGGAATCCCCCACAGCCTGGTATTTCCTCTCTTCTCAGAGCCTGGGGGTGGGGGACCAGCTGACCATCTGGGCCCCTTGTCGTCACTCGTCACCTCACCTCGGGCCAGAGGCAGCCTGGTGGCTTTGGTAAGGAGGGCTTCCTCCTGCCAGCCCAGCAAAGGAGCACAACACAGGGCTGAGAGCCCCGGGCTGGGGGCTGGGTCAATAGCTGTCTGCTGGGTACCTCGGGGACACTGATTACCCCTCCCCGGGCCTCAGTTTCCAGTTTCCTTCCTAGAAAATGGCTGTAACCACGCTGAGCCCACAATACCGCAGGGAGGACTCCCTGGGAAGCCCTCGCCTGTGCCTGGGGGAGCATGCTGCACACTCAACATTCCCAGGGGGCTCACACCTGGGCAGAGCACCCAGTCTCATTACTTAAATGTTTATCTGCCGCTTCCTGGTCCTTAATCACTCTGTGCCCTACTGGCCCTGGGAATAAAAGGCCGAACAAGGGCCAGTCTTATTTTTAATTACAGGCTTTGCAGTCAGATTCCCAGCTCCTTATCCACCTCTCCCGCTTGGTGGCTGTGTCACCTGGGGCAAGTGCCTTGACCTCTCTGAGCACTCTTCTTCATCCGTGATTCAAGAATGAGGAGCACGTCTGCCCTCTAGGACTGTGTGCCTAAAGCACTTAATCCAGAGCCAGTCGCACAGCCACCAGCCTCAGCCGGGGTGGCACCTGGCCGGCCAGGGAGCTGGGTGCTCTGCGAAGGGCCTGAGAGTGCTGTACTGGCAGGTAGCACCAAGGGCTGGGGCACTCGGGGCTGGGCAGGGATGTGTCGGAGCAGGTGGAAGGGGCAGGGAGTGAGGGGTAATGCAAAGGGAATAGCACAGAGGCAGGGCAGAGGAGAACGGAGGAGGTCAGACTTGTCCTCCCAGGGTGAGGGGCTCTCTGATCTGAGGTGTCACTGCCCGTGGCCAGACTGGCCCCAGAAGTGACACAGGCATGCCACCAGGGATGCTTCTGTCGGCCTCTGGCTGCAGGACTGGCTCGTTCAGCCCGACTTTGGCTCAGCCTGTGACTGTGGCCAGCTGGACTCGGGGAATTCCCCCTGGGGGAGGACACGGCTCTCGTGAACTGGTCTGGCCTGGGACGTACAGTCAGAGCGAGGGCAGCTGCAGTGGCGAAGGTGTCACAAGGCACAGACTGGGGTTACTGGGAGGGGAAGGAGAGGGTTTCTCCACCATGTGTTTGCTCGGAGCTGAGCCTCATTTGCATAGAGGACAGCTGCCGCTCCCGTACATCACCTGCCTCTTTGTGGCTGACCCACTCCGTCAGGGCCCCTCACACTGACTGCAGTTTACCCAGGCTGCTGCAGCCACATGGCCCCCACACGGCCATCCAGGAACAAGCAGAAATCAGGCCACTGGCTCCATCCATTGCCCTCAGGGCTCCTGCTCACTTGCCCAAGCCTCAGTGTCTCCACCTGTAAAATGGAGAGATAACGACCATACCTGCCTCCCAGGAGGGTGGCGGGAATGAAATGAGATCCTGGCGGGGATGCATTTTGCAGAAAACCCACAGAGGTGATCTACTCTTGGTAGCCGCTCTTCTTTCCTTGCTACTTCCTCCATCACAGGGGCCTGGCCCAGGGCAGACCTGGGCCCATTTTATCCCTGACTCTGGCTCTGTGACTGGAGACAACTCACTCCGTTCTCTATACGTTAGCTTACCCATCTGCAAAATGGGGGAGAAACCGAGTGAGCCCTGGCCCTTGGGGAAAAAAAAGCAGTGGGCAAAACTCGTCCCCAGGACCCCCCTCCACCCCTTCCACCTCCAGGTACCAGGTGCTTCTCAGGACTCTGAAGCCCCTTCCCAAACTTGCTGTTAGAAAAGGACCTGAAATTAGACATTTACCTTTTCATCTAAATGAGTCCCCAGTGACTTCAGAGCTGGAATACTGTCTGAGAAGTTCTAATTGCTTCCCTCCCAATTGCTTACCCATTTTACAGAAGGGGAAAGTGAGAAGAGAGGGAGAAGAAGGGTCCAGACAGAGGACAGTAGCTTGTGAGGAGCAGGGCTGGGCTTGAATGTTATGGTCACTGGGGCTTCACAGCTACTGTCCCATTCCCCTTATTATTTCCATTTAACTCTACGTCACCCCCAGCCCAATATTTGATTCTGCATTGAAAAGTGCAAGGTTCTAAGAGACCAAGAAAGAGAAGATGTGCCCTTGCATTTAACACATAATCTTGTGTTCCATGAGTTTCCAGTCTCTCTCTCCTCCATGACGTCTCTTGAGCCTCATCAGCCAGGGGAGGGAGGCAGAGATAATTGTGCCTGTTTTCCAGATGAGGACACTCAGGCCAAGAGAGGAAAAGTGACGAGGCCGAGGTCCTACATTCAATCAGAGCTGAGCACTTTTTATAAATATATATTTTTGAGAGAGAGAGAGAGTGTGTGAGTGGGAGAAGGGTAGAGAGAGGGAGAGAGAGAATCCCAAGCAGGTTCTGCGTTGTCAGCACAGAGCCCAACTCAGGGCTCAATCTCACAAACCCATAGGACCATGACCTGAGCCGAAATCAAGAGTTGGACATTTAACCGACTGTGCCACCCAGGGGCCCCAGAGCTGGGTGTTTTTAACCTCAGGAAATGCAACTGCAGAGTAGGGGGGCTTTCATCTGACCTTCTCACTAGACCCCTCTGGAGACTAGAAAGGCTCTCTTCTGCCCAGAATTCTCCTCTGTCCATTGGGGGAGGCCTGTCTAAGCCTCAGAAGCTGACAAGACTCAATTCAAGGAAGACTCAGTGATGGGGGGCGGGGAAGTAGTACAGGGGCCCAGGCCTCTGCCCCACCTCACTGTGACCTTGAACAGGCTGCTTCCCTCCTCGTGCCTTGACCCTCTTCCCTGTAGAGGTAAGGAGTGGCTGAGGTGACCCTTCAATGTGCTCCCCTCCTCAACGTGAATGTGCCAGACCTGCCTAGTCCAGCGTCCCTGGGTCCCCGGTGTCCGTGCTACCAGCTTCCCCGTGCTGCCTGCCCAGTACCTGGAGAGCCAGTTCCCCCGTCAGCACTGACTCCTGGGGCACATCTGGGAGGTGGGCATCACGGAGCCACCAGAGGGATTCTCCAAATGCTGCAAACTAATGCATGGGGGACGCCAGGGTGTAATACATCCGAGTGCTTCTCTCATGCTCTCTGTGCGTTAATAATGCATGGGTAGCCGGCGCAGGGCCCATCACAGGCCTGAGGTCAGGTGGCATTAGGAGGCTTCTAATGGTCCTGATTATCTGGGGACGGCTCCCAAGTGGGATGTGGGCGGCATTGGCGGGAAGCCAGGATTCCGGGCACTTAGACCCTACAGGTGGGAGGTTGGGTGGGGAGGGGGTTAGAGGACTGCTTCCATAGACCAGAGCTCCGTTCAGGGGATCATGTGGGTGAGCTGAGGCTTCCTGCAGGGGAGCTGAGTGTGTCTGTGAGGAGGCACAAGGGCCCCAGCACTGCAAGTAGGTCAGAAACTCAGGGCTGAGGAGAGCCCTATCAGAATCTCCCCTTCGAGGCAGCTCTGTCTGCCCAGTGGCCGTGAAGCCAGTGCCTGCAGTGGCAGGGCCCTTACTACCTCTTAGAATGCTACACAGTCCATCTTTAAACAAGGATGACTGTGGAAAACAGATGCAGTTGTATAAAGCAGCCCAGAGAGGAACCACCACTGAGCGTTGGGTGAGGAAGCCGGATAAAGGAGCCGAGTGAGAGGCAAGGGTCCTGGGTCCTAATACCGAAGGTCCGCTTCGTCCACAAGCAGCTCCAGGCCACCCACCTGGCTGGCTTTCTGGTCTACTACAGTGGCAAAACCCAGGCCTCAGGAGCCCCTGTGAACCATGAGCTCAGCAATCAGGAGAAGCAGGACAGAAAAATCAGCCCGCCACATGGTGGGTGCTGACAGCAGCCAGACTCCAGAGGCCTATCCGTGGTCCCCATCCGCAGGGATCCTCACCTGGGACGGCTCCCCCACACTGAATGGAGCTGACCTTTGTAACTGATAGGACGTCATGGAAATGAAGGTGAGCCTCTGAGGCTCAGTCCCAGAAAGACATGTGTGTCCACCCTGCTCTCCCTTGGACCACTCACTCTCAGGGTCAACGGCCACACCACGAGGACACTCGAACAGCCATTGGAGATGCCCATGTGGGAGGAACCGAGGTCCCAGCCAACAGCAAACATGGGCCTGCCAGGCATGGGAGGAGCCATCCCAGAAGTGGGGCCTGGAGTCGGGGGCATGGAAAAGCAGGGGAAAGCAGCCTTGGGTGGGGTGGGTAAGGTAAGGCCACACCAGGACCTGAGGACTGCATGTCCCCAAGCACACACCCTCACCTCCTGACTGAGTCCTGTCTCTCTGCCCATCATTTGCTCCTGCGGAGCTTCTCGCCAGGCTGAACGGTTCCCTCTCGCTGCTCTGCCCACTCAACATCACACAGCGCCCAGACCAGGAAGCACCAACCTCCAGGACCAGCCCTCTGCTCAGGCCTGGCTGATCCTCAGACACACAGCACGTTACACTGTTCAGAGACCTATCTTTTACAGGGAGCCCCCACTGGGGTTAGGTGGGGCCTGGGGTGGACAGGAGGGCACAGGGCATCAGGTTTCCAGCCTCCACAGAAGGCCAGAGTGCCCCTAGCCTGCCTGGTCCCCAGGGTCACCACGCCCCAGCCTGGGGCCTGGTGTAGAGCAGGTATCCAATACCGTGTGCACAGAATAAATGAACCGGCAGAAGCAGAGCTCCATCTTGCAAACACAAAGAGTTCAGAGCATTCTGGGAAGTCACACCAAGGAAATATGGCAATGAATTTTCATATGGGTCCCGGATAATCCACGTCTTTCCTGTCATCGTCCCCAGGGACTGGTAGTGTCTTCCTGGCTGTCTTGGGCAAAAGGCCATACAGAGCTGTGCCGGGACCAGGGGATGGCCATGGGGGTGAGGATGAGAACATGAGCTAAGGGAGGGCCAAGAGCTGGAATGTCCTTGGATTCTGACACCCCAGGGGGGACAACGGCCGACGCCCAAGTGCCTGGGGAGCCAGGGTTCCCATCTGCTCTTCATCTCTTGGCAAACACAGGGACCCATGACCATTCGGCCTTGGCCTCTGCACTGGGGACAGGCCTGTGCCCAGAGAGTCTGGATGCCAGAGGACAGTGACTCAGGGGGCACCATCTGTGTCTGCCCTACAGGTGGTGAGCCTGCATTGCGAGGGCAAGGAGCAGCAGAGCAGGGCCCGCAGAAGAGCGGAGAGGGGGGCTTCACGGAGGACAGAGGTGGCAAAGGGTTGAGGCCGGCCTCCCTGGCTCCTCACTTTGTCCCTCTAATGTCCTCTCAATATCCTGCACCGGCTGCCAGGCTACTGCCCCTGGTAGGCCACTCCTGACCCTGCTCTCCCTCAGCTGCCCTCCTCCATCTTGACTCCGGCTGCTCCCCATCACCTGCCATAGAAATCTGGCTCTCAGGGGCTGCAGAACTCTCCCCACACCACCCCTGCTCACACTCCACCCCCAGCCTGCATGCCTCCCTGCCTCGCAGCTGGCTGAGATACGGTTTTGCCACCTGTTCCCAGCTCTGTTCTTCATGTCCCGCTCCTGCCACAGCCACACATCACCCCTCGATCCCGTTTCAGACAGGGAGGAGAGGCCGTGTGCCCCAGGCCCGAGGACACGAGTTGCCTGCAGCGGTGAGTGGACAGTGCCTTTGGCCGCAGAGACCTCCGCATCAGAATCGAGGCTCCACCACGCGTGCTAGCCACTCGGCCTTTCTTGTTGCAAAATGAAGCAACGACACTTCCCCCACATAGGATTAATGAGCTGGCTGGTGTGTGCAGGGCACAGTGTCTGGCCCAGAGAATGTGAATGATAAACAATTCGTTCAGCAAATGTACAAAGAGCGAATTCTTAGCAGATGTTGCCAGCACGGGGCCCGGGCTGGTGTTGGACAGTGCCGACGGCCACTGAACACTGTGATGACTGACCACCTGTTGCCACCAAAGGGTGCCCAGCAGGGGAGCCCTGGGGCCATGTGTGAGACTCATAAAGATTCCTCGGGCTGGCAGGGGGGAGGGCAGCCTGGGAAGGAGGAGGCAGAAACTAAGGGACCAGGAGGGGGTGGCTGTAATGCTTCAAAGGAGACGAGAGTGGGCCCGACGGATGGTGGGCAGGTGGGGTGTGCATCGGGGAGCCTCGCCAGAGACACTTAGGAGCAGAAGCAATGGCATCTGGTCCCCCTGGACTGGGAGGGGGATTGAGAGTGGGGAGAAGAATAGACGAATACATTCCCTGACATGTGTGGCTGCCAATGCCACTGGCTGAGACATAGAATGTAGAGGAAAAGCAAAATTAGGGCTGTGGGCAGTAAAAACGAGGAAATGATGCAACTGGGTCTTGGAGTGTTAAGTGGGTGCTTATAAGGTATTCGGGGCAAGTAACTATGGGTTTAATATTTGTGACACCAAATGCATCCTTTTTTCCGGTGCTAAGATACTGCCCCACCAGCACGCTCCCGTAATGCTAAAAGACCGTTTGCCAGCACCTTGACCTCTTCCAAGCATTATATGTGCCCCAACACACTTAAACCTCCAACAATCCTTTGCAGAAAGTGCTACTGTTATCTCCATCTTACAGATAGGAAACCTGAGGCCCAGAGAGGTGATGCCATCTTGCCCAAGAAGTTATTGACAAAGTGGAAACTGGAGTCAGTTGCAGA
Organism: Cryptoprocta ferox; assembly: GCA_028646485.1. NCBI lineage: Eukaryota > Metazoa > Chordata > Mammalia > Carnivora > Eupleridae > Cryptoprocta > Cryptoprocta ferox. The sequence goes on along the minus strand of CM053570.1, from coordinate 70,422,349 downwards.
TCATTTCTATTGAACAACTGCTGTATGGGAGCTGCTTTCCTAGTTACAGGTGCTTAGTGTCGAGCACACAGTGGGTGATATATAAATGCTCGTTATGATGGTGACAATGATGGTGAGGAAGATGATTAATCCATTTGGCCATGTGGGGAGGAGGGGGTGAGTGTACCCTAACTGAGGAAGCTGAGGACAGTGGTGTGGGAGTCAGTGGCGTCATGAGATGCTGAGCCCAGGTCCCACAGGTCAGCCTCATCTGGGTCACGGCTGCTCTAAAATAGGAGCTGTCAGCCCTACTCATACCGCAGCCCCCAAAGGGCAACCTGCTACCGCTCTGCCCTTCTCCTACCATGGGCTGGCAGGCTGGGGCTCTCTTTTCAACCCCATAATTTAGGACCCAGGCCTTGCCAGAGGACTGAACCCATCTTTCCTCCTGCAACGCTAGGCGAGCTCCGTGACAGGCGGATGGAGGAAGTCTGTGCGTTCCCCACCACCCACCTGCTATCCAAATTCACCGCCAGACAAAGCCTTCTCTTTGTCTGGGTGCCTCCCTCCCTCCCTGCCATTCAAACGCTGAGAGATTTCATTTCCAGTAAGTGGAGGCTAGAGAGAAAGCAGCAAGCAGGGGAGGCGGGGTGGGGGGGAACACATAGAAGGGTGGGAGGGGGGAGAAGGCAACAGCACTGAATCAGGGCCAAGACTTAGCCCCATTGTCCAAGTGACAACTCATTAAAACAATGATTTGTAGGCTGTGCGGGGGAGACCGCTGCCTCCGAAGAGGCACCTTTCCTATTCAATGTGGCAGTATCCGCAGCCGGCGCCCACCCAGGGTGTCTGGGAGCCCCGGGTTTTTACAACAGCCCCTGCTGCTCCCACTTAAGGGGCAATCTAGTTGTTCCCAAATTCTGATGCTTGCTTCAAAGCAAGCAGTGCCCAGGCTTGATACCTCCATAGCAGCCGTCTCAGGGAATGAGACGAGAGTCTGCTCTCCATCCCTGGCTGGGTACCCCTCAGGGTGTCCCCAGAGCCTCTCCCTCCTGCACAACCAGGTTGCATTTCCTGTGGATGAGATTACAGGCCCAGCTCCTTTGGCAAAGAGCAAAGGTTCAGAAACCCCTGGAAGGGGTGGATGGCCCAAGCAAGCGTGGGGTCCTGGGGATGGCAAGCCTCTCTGGCTGCAGGAGGAGGGAGGTGGGCCCACTGGTCACCCAACTTTTTCTCTGCCAGAGAAGCAGGGCTACCCAGGGGCCACCATGTAATCGAAAGAGGGGCCTTGAGAAAATGCATCTCTCTGGGCCCCGGCTTTCTCGGCTTTGAAAGGAGCGGTCTCAAGTGCATGGCACCCTTCCATGCTCCAGACACACTGTGGGCATTTACTATGGGCAGGGACAGCACTGGGAATTTTTGGTGTCCTTCAGCAAACATTCATTGACTCCGAGACACTGTGCTAGATGCCCAGGACGTAAGATACAAAGAGGCCCACATATGTGTCCTTTGCAACTTGGAGTCTTGAAGAAGAAACAAACAGAAAGCGGTGGTCTTGTGCAGGATTGGGGTGTCGTATGGGCCTATCAGAAAGGTGAGGCCTTGAAGGAAGTGTTGAAGGACCAGAGGAATTCTGGCTCTTTCAACGCTACGCTCTACAGAGAGGCTGTGTGGTGGCTGAGGCCCTCGGTCCCCAGAGCTGACTCCTCCAGGCTCCAGCCACATAGTGATGTCTTCTCCACCCTTTCTTTTACCCACTGGGAGATGTGGCCCATGATTCCCACCAGCAGTGGGGGGCCCAATTAGGAGCACAGAGTCCGGGGTTTGCAGCCTGGCTAAGCCAGGTGGCCTCACACAAGCTACTGAACGTGTCTCAGCCTGGTTTCCTCATCTGCAAAGTAGGGTGAACAGCAGCTACTGGCAGGGGTGTCTGTAGCATTGAGGTACCATCTGTGCAGGGCCTGGGAGGCTTAGTACGGGGCCTTGGTCTACAGTCCTGCCATTTCCACTGCCTGCAAGGTCCCCGGCAGCCCCACTCCTCTTGGGTGATCCTGGTATCTTTCATGATGATACCCCAGTCTCTGCCATGAAGGATCCCCGACTCTCCAATCCCGGCATCCCCCAGTCCCCAAATGGCCTGTGACATAGGCTGTGTTCGACTTAGTGTCCCAGGCTGCAACAGGCCCACTGAGTCATCTGCCGTGTCTGAGTACCTTAAAAACACCTTGTTTACAGCAACTCACTTACTTCAGCATCTTTGGTTTACAGATGAAGAAACAGAGGCTCAGGGGAGAGAAATGACTTGCCAAGGTCACATGGTCAATTAAACAGAAGGTGGGGTGCTCAGCCCGGCATGGCTGTGTGACAAGTGCATTTTAATAAGAGCTGATCACACCTTAGCCTGAAGCCTTCGTAACCATGAGGACCTCAGGCTGGAAACAATACTGGGAGGGGAGAGATTTTTGGAGAAGAAGCTTTTTATGGGAAAATGGCTTACAGGTGTTTGAGGCTCTGTGGTCCTAATATATAGCAGGCATCTTTCACCTGTCCTGCAATGTCCCTCATGGCTGGGATCTTTCCTAGCCCTGCCCTCTTCTGTGTCACCATAATTCTGTGACGAAGGACCCAAATCCATGCCCATGTCTGTAAAGGACCAGAAAGCTCAGGCATGTGATTTGCCCAAGGCCACAGCTGGTAATACAGAGACAAATTTAGCACTGGCCAGCCCTTGGGAGAGATCAGGGTCCCCTTCTACCCTGCTCTGGTCCTGGCCTGCATCATCTGCTGGCAATGGAAGGGAGGGTCAATTTGGAGCAGGCCTGCCCCAGGCCTTTGCCCCAGGAAGGATGGGGCCAGGAAGGGTAAGCAGGGCAGGCAGGTGTGGGGCAGGAGAAGGACCTTCCAACACTGTTATGGTGTCCCGGGGGACATATATACATCGCCTTGCAGACCCTGGCCAAGCATCAGGTACACAGCAATCCTAGCGCTCAGGAATCACTAACACCCCCGGTTCTTGGCCCAGAGGGGGACCTTGGCATTGTACCAGGGATACATGGCACAACTTCTCAGAGTGTCAGGTCTACTTGGAGACTTGGGGAGAAAAAAAACATTGAAAAAATTGTTTTAAACAAACACTGATAAAATCATGGAGAATATTAAATGTCATTAGAATGCTTAGGGAGAAACATGAAACTCCCAAGAAATTCATTTAACCCTCTCTGTGGAAAGGCTGGAGAAATACTGAGTGAGCCCTCACAGAACAGAGAGAGAAACTGGAGCTGGAGACATCAGGTGACTGGCTCAGGGTCACACAGCTGGTCAGCTCCCGGCACTTGGACTAGGACCTAGAAGAGAAGCACCAAAGGGGCACCTAGGTGGCTCAGTTGGTTAAGCGGCCAACTTCGGCTCAGGTCATGATCTCACGGTTCGTGGGTTCGAGCCCCGCATCAGGCTCTGTGCTAACAGCTCAGAGTCTGGAGCCTGCTTCACATTCTCTGTCTCTCTCTCTCTCTCTGCCCTTCCCCCACTCATGCTCTGTTTCTCTCTGTCTCAATAATAAATAAAAACATAAAAAAAATTTAAAAAAAAAGAGAGAAGCACCAAAAAGCCCAGGCTGACACCAGCGGCTTTGTAGTCAGAGGATCCTGGGTTCCAGTGAAGGCTCTGCTGCCCACATACTGTCCTGCCAGGCTGGTTAGGTTGTTTTCCTGTGCCTCAGTTTCCTCACCAATAAAATGGGGCAACAGTCTTGGCAGAATGTGAGCTAATTCTCTATAAGGGTTCATAGGCACATCGCCCTGCCCCCTCTGTCCCAACGCCCAGCCAGCCTCCCTGCCCCCTCTGTCCCCAGTCACATCGTAAAGAGACCTGTGAGCAGAAAACTCGCACGTCAGCACTCACACTCCCGACAGGGTGGATTCTGGCATCTTTCCTCTGTTTGTTGCAGACCGTAGTGCCCTTAAACCACAACATTTCACATAGTTCCCCAAATACACTGCCCATATGATGATATTGTGTTTGGAATAATCTCCTAGCCACCGGAAGCCCAAATTCCCTCGGCGGCCCACTGCTTCCTACAGAGGAAACAGGGATGTCTGCAAACAGACCCCGAATAGATGCCCTGTGGGGCAATACCCAAGGAGCCCTCCCTGTCCCTGCCCCTGGCCAGCCACAGCCGGCTGGGGTTTTCCGGGCAGCCTGGAGAAGGATTTCGACATCTGGAGCTGGAGATCACGTGCCCAGATCAGCCGGTGGCAACCGGGGAACTCCAGGAAATCAGGCAGTTTCAGAGAAGCACTTGGAGCCAGGGGAGCACTTTGGCAGGAGCCAAGTGAGGTCAGAGAGGCTCTGTTTGTCCTAGGGTGGTGGTGGCCCAGAGAGGGAGGCCCAGTCCCCATGGGCTGCTCGGAGGCAGCCGCATGACAGTGCCATCCTAGTGACCGCCCACTGAGCGCCGGGCACAGGGAACTCTTCAGACGAGAACACGAAGGCCTGGGAGAGTGAGTAGCGTGCCCTCAGTAGTCACCCAGCTCCCAGGAGAGTTGGGGTTCCCCTCAGCCCCATCTGCCTCTCTGGGAAGGAAGTCTGGGCTTCTTCATACCTCCCCCCCCACCCTGCCCAATTGCACCCCAATCCACCTGATATTTATAAAGCACTTCTTAACCACAGACGCCCAATACTATCTTGTATGCTCACAGACGACCCTGGAGGGGCAGACAGGCTAATCATGTTCACTGTACAGCTGAGGAAAACGAAGGAGGTTCCCAGAGACCATGGGACTCATTTAAGGCCAAGGTCAAGTCCAGGCTGTCTAGTCCAGTCCACTCACCCAGGTTCCATCAGAAGAGGAAGCACTGGCAATGACACAGTGGCAGCAACATCGCATTCTCAGGAACACAGCTCAAATGTTTCTGGAGTATTCTCAAAGCCACCCCAGCCTCCAGTCATCGACAGCCCTTTCCCACCCAAACTACGGTGTACGCGAGAAGGTACCTATCCTCACTTTAGAGATGACAAAAGGGGATCAGGGAGTTAACATAACTCGCCTGAGGTCATACAGATAAGAAGTGGCAGGTCCATGATGCAAACCCGGGTCCTCCACGTCCCCCAGGCTCTGTCCACCAAAACATACGGCTGGCCCATAGACGGGATGAAGACATGGGCACCGGGATGGGGTGGCCCCGAGCCTCTGCCTCCAAGGCCGTCCAGAAAACAGTGATTAAAAGAGCTGCAGGGGTGGGCAGCGGGGAGCAGAGGAGTACGCTCGGTGGGGCAGACCTCGGAGAGCTCAGCAAGGCTGTGGAATGACACTGCCCACTTCTCTCTCCAGTCCCGGCAGGGCAAGCCCATGACAGCATGTTTGAGTGCAAAGCGTCATGCGGAAGAGGGAGGAAATGAGTACGGACACAGAGCCTGGCTCTGAGCGAAGCATTCTTTTTATTCAACTGTGGGTTCTGAGAAGATTAATAAGCACCCCTCATCACACAGGCCTTGGTTAGAGGCACTCACGTTTCCTCCTTCACTGATTCCTGCAACCAACGCATGGGAAGCCCACACTCCGTGCCCGACAGCACACGGATGCTGAGGAGGCAGAGAGCAGGAGGAACTGAGACCTGAGCACCGCACGAGGAGACTGCAGTCCTGGGGGCCAGCCCTGGCTGTGTCATTTGTCCCCAGTCCCTGTGACCAGGGAAACCTTGTGGCCTCACGGGGCCCCGGTCTCCATATCCCTGAGGCTTCTGGTGGGTCTGCTGTCAGCATCCATGAAGCAGCCCTTCTCAGATGCCATGTGTCCTGATGGTGGCGTGCCTCGAAGTAGCATCCTTCCTGAGGCAGCCGGGTCCACAGAAAGCAGAAAGGAGTGGGAATGGATGGGTAAAGCCGAGCCCTCCTGTGCCTTCCTGGCCAGAAGCTGGCAGTTTTCTCTGCTCTCATCAGACTCAACCAGGGAGGGGAAGGGAGGAAGAGAGGAGCCGATTCCTGGGCGCCTACCATGTGCTGGCCCTGTCCAGGCATTTTCACATACGGTTTCTTGTCTAATTTCTAAGATAGCCCTGTGAGACAAAAATGGAGGCTCAGAGAGGGAAGTGGCCTGCCCTAGATCACACAGCTAGGGGAGGGAAGAGCTGCATTAGGGATGAAGGTCTGTTTGCCTGCAAAGAAAGAAGGCAAGTCACTTCTCCTCTTTCCTTCTTCCTTGTCCCCCTGAGCATCTTTCCCCTCCCCCCTGGGAATGGAACAGTGGAGGGGAATGGAACAGTTAGAGGCAGGAGAAGGGGAACCCACCTGTTTCCCCACCCCTGCATTCTCTAGCAGACTCTGGGTCCCAAGGTATCTTTCCATGGTGGGGGGTTGATCGTCCACATCCTCAAACCACCCTCATACTCCTATCCACTCTCATCTCAGTGACTAACAGGCCCCACTTCTGACCAAGCCGCCCTCCCTGGGTTCCCCCATGGAAACAAACCGAGGCTGCTTCCTCTTTAATCCTCACTCTTATCTCCTTGACCTGGGGTCTCTTGTCAAGCCCTTTGTCACACCTCAAGACAGCCCACAACTGGGTGAGTCACACTGAGGCTGCAGCTGCTCAGAACTGCTTTCCTGTGCATGACAGGGGAGGTGATGGGGCTGTAGGGATGACAGCCCTGGTTTTGATTTCCAGCTCAACCACTGACTGTATTGCTCCACCTTCCTGATTTGTCAAGTGCAGGGCTATATTGAAAACTAAAAGCCATAATGCCTGGTGAACGCAGACACATAGTAGGTGCTCAACTCTCTAAGATGTACTATGAAGACTGAGGATGGGGCATTTGTTTACAGTGGCTGTAAACAATTTTCCAAGGAAAATGATGGAAAATCCTGTCTTTCTTCTAGACTTAAATATAAATAAATGCTTCCTAGAATTGATCTTGACTGGTAATTTAGCCCTTAATTCTCTACCATCTTAATTTGGTGCCTGAATATATCTGGCCTCTGGAACCAGAAGTTCCAGGTGGGGCTGCCACTAAGTCTTGTCCAACCAATCAGCCAGCCAGTCAGCCAGTCATCCATCCATCCATCCATCCATCTATCCAACATTTGAATACCTACTATATGCCAAACAAGACATAGATATCCCATATTCCATATACCCCACTGCTGTCAGCTTGGACCTACACCCAACCAACAGTTACCTTTTCACTGGTTGGGTGTGGAGATAGAACGAGGGTTACCTTCCTTCCCAGGCTTCTGGCTTGCTTGACCCTACCTTTCCTCTGCTGTGCATGTGAGTGGCTTTCACGACATCATGGCAGAGGGTTTCACTAGAGTCTGTATCAGTTATGTGCGCTCACACACCCAGCCCTCCCCATTTTAATGGTGTATCCAGATTGCTTGTGTGCAAAGCCCTGGGGTGGAGGGGCCGCAGTTGATTCTTGTTATGCTCTCTTTTCTCCCTGTTGGGTCAGTGTGATGTTTTACACAGAGGAAACATTTCCTCCCTCTATCATATCATCTTAATTTATTTTCAGCACAGAATCTCTTACTGCCTAGAGTTTCCAGTTACTGTGTTTGCTTGAGAGCCTCTGCTGATAGAATAGTGAAGAGCACAGTCCCTGAAGCCACCTCCTGGGCTTCAAATCTATCACTCCAGCTGTGTGACCTTTAAGACGTTGTTGAATATCTCTGTGCTTCACTTTTACTATATGTAAAATGGGGATTGGTAACAGAACCGATTTCATGAGTTGTGGGGATTAAATGAGATCATATCATGTTACTAAAGAAGGGCAGTACCACATCCTGATGGGGCATTTGTAACAGTGAGTGGGTATTTGGGGGTGTTCCAGTGACTGGGATAGGCCACAAGGAAGGTGCCACTGACAGTAGGGCACAGGAAACAGAGTTTACTAAAACTTGCAACATGTCGTACACCCTGCACAGGAAAGAACTGCCCCCCTAAATGCACCCCTACACAGGAATCCTCCATGACGAGTGCATCAACAAGGCCTGGCCATGGCAGATGTCCACCAAATGTGAGCTGAGACTTGTTTACAGTCCCTGGCCCCGTATGCTCCTTAAGAGCATGCAAGGACTTTGCCTGTCTTGTTCAGTGCTGCCAAGCCTCCAGCACCTAGGACAGGGCCCAACATATGGCGGGCACTGGAGGAATGGACCCATGGATGAACCAGTGGTATGCGTTCCGTGATTGGTGAGTAGCCATTTGGTGAAACACACCAATTCCAATTGCAACAAGTGTTTTCTGAGCGGCTCCATGCCACAAGACAAGGGGAGATGATGCAGGCACAGCTGCCCTTCTCTGCACATCCAATTCTATCCTTCATGAGCCTGCTGGAGATGACCCCGGGGGGCTCATAGCTGTCCTTAGCTTGTGAATACTGTCTACTCATAAAGGCTTCTTTCTCTCTTCTCTCCACCAGAATGTGGGTAGGGTCCTCCTCACTTCTCTCTGTTCCTGCGAATGGGGGGCTCTGGCCCTCAGCACAGCTTGGCAGATATCTGAATGCATTTCCCCCACTTCCTTGTGTGTTTGCAATCAGGCACCTTCACATTAATAGGGACACTCCTGATCAAGTGGAGTGTTTGGTAAATGAAAGGGGAAAGAGGTGAAGAGAGAGACTTCCTGAATGTTCCAAGCAAGAATGGATTAACCAGAAAACTTTATTTCAACTCTCGTCAAACATTCTCCCATCCTTGGTCCTCTTTCCTCCTTGGTAACACACAGAATCCCTCCTTACCACGTGGAGCTTAGAGGCCAGCCAGGCTTTTGTGAAATTTATGTCACTGAACCTTTGCTAAGTGCTTACTGCATGCAGGGGAAGAATGAATCAAACCAGTCTCCTGATACTGGAGGCTCCAGTCTTTGGGGAGGTAGTAATGTACCAAATAAGGTCATGATCCAGACATGCTGGCCAGAAGCGCCGGATATAAGAGCTTTAGGAGATTGTGTCAAATGTAGCTGAGTTCCTGACACTCTTCAGAAGCTATGTTTTGAGGGTTAAGTACCTAATAGGAGCTTACGTTCTTGAATTTAGCTGGGTTGCTCTGTTTGTTTTCCTGCAAACCAATAGATGGTACTGGTCAGAGTGTGGGTAAGCATGGTTTTACAGGTGTGCTCCTCCAAGAAGTGAAAAGAAATGGAGTTTACGTTTTAACACATACATATCTTACCTGTCAGCGCTGCCAAGTGCTGAAGACAGCCAGCTTTGTTTGAGGAAAATGGGGTGAAAGGCAGGGTACAGGGGGGAGGGGTGGCTGGGGAAGGTCTCCCTGATCAGATGCCATGCGAGCAGAGGCCTGAAGGAAGCCAGCCAGCCCGCAGCATGGCTGTCAGAACAGCTTCAACATCAGCCAAAGGCTCATGAATCATGGTTCTGGAAGGTGCTGGAAGGCTCTGGACAAAAGCCGGGGCCCCAGCACCACCAAAGGAGGAAGTTGGTTCCTTTTCCTAAGATTCTCCTGTCTGCGGACTTCCAGCCCAAATGACCCAGAGACGGTAATTTCCTTCCACCCTCTCACAACCATACTCCTCCCGTTGAGGAGGGGGAGCCCAGGGGGCCACCATCTTCTGGATATGACCATGGTGAGGTACTCAACATTTTCCACCAAAGCAGCCCTGAGAGGGGAGGACGCTGAAAGGTTTCCCTCAGGGAGGTCCAGGGACATCACCCAAAGCAGTCCCCACAAGCCAAAATGCTTCAGTTAATTAACTGTTTTACCTTTAAAATCCATGGGCACATAGGGGCGCCTGGGTGGCCCAGTCAGTTGAGCATCTGACTCTTGGATTCCACTCAGGTCATGATCTCATGGTTCGTAGTTCAGGCCCCACATCAGGCTCTGCACTGACAGTGCAAAGCCTGCTTGGGATTCTCTCTCCCTCTCTCTCTGCCCCCCTGCTTTCTCTCGCTCTCTCAAAATAAATAAATAAAACTGAAAGAAAAGAAAAGAAAATCCACGTGTGCATAAAATTCTACTCCGCGATCTATGTGTGGATCTACCCATGGGATAAAACATACATGTATTCAATTCTTCAGCTGAAAGATGAGCCAGGCCTATGCTGTGGTACCCTAGTCTGGCACTCTACACAGACATGGGCACCACATTCGAGAAGCACAAAGCAGAGGAAACCCCTGGCCTGGGGTTCTAACTACAACTAGCTGTAGAGATGCCATGTGTCTTTCCTCGAACACAGGGAGGGGCCGTGGTGGCTCCTGGGCCCACCGTGCTGGGCAGCTCAGGTCTCTGAAGACCACAGTGAAGGACAGGACAGTGCTGGTGGCTAAAAGCCTGAACCAGACTGGGTGTGCAGGCAGGGGGATGCGGGAAGAATGTTCTGGCCAGAGGCTCTCCCCTCTTCCCTGGAAGAAATATAACAACCCTCCCTGAGAAGAAGGATGTGGAAGCCAGGTCACAGGCCTCCTAGCCAGGGCTTCAACAATGGCCAGCAACTTCTGGGATATCTGGTACCTAGCACGTTACATGGCACGTAATAATCCTCAATATTTGTTGAACGCATAAAAGAATGAACAGTGAATAAATGGATGGCTAAGTCACAAAGAACTAGTGACTGCCCTCTGCCTAGCTGATTCTACGGCCCTTTCTGGCCCTAAATAGCATATTCGAGGTGGCTGCACCACCCATTCTGTTCCCACTCTAAATAAATAACTTGATGTACTGCCTGCTGGCTCCACGGCTTCTCTCTGTGGCGAATGCAGTAAAAAGAGCCATAGATTATAAACCACTAATTGTATTTAGACAAAAATTATCTCCCATAAAAACAACAGTAATAATGAGTACCAAATGCCTGGGCCTCTACTAATCACCTCACATCCATTATCCATTTACTTCTCACGCCAACTTTCCATCAACCCTGTCTTCAGATTAGAAACCAGGGACTTCGCACGGTGACAGATTTGCTGAGGAAATGGACCCAGGACTGTGGCTCTGAAGTCCTCACCCTCTGTTCTCTGCTTGACTGTGGGAGGCAAGGGCAATGAGACTCACTCCCCTTCCCATCCCGACCTCCCCGACATGTTCCTCCCAATAAAAAGACTCAAAGGGACTGGGGTGCCTGGGTGGCTCACTGGTTGAGCATCTGGCTTTGGCTCAGGTCATGATCTCACAGTTCATGAGTTCAAGCCCCAAGTTGGGCCTTGTGCTGGCAGCTCAGAGCCTGGAGCCTGCTTCCAATTCTGTTTCCCTGTCTCTCTGCCCCTTCCCCCAGCACACTGTGTCTCTGTCTCTGTCTCTCTCTCGAAAACAAATAAACGTTAAAAAAAATTTTTTTTTAAAGACTCGAAGGGACTTAGTGTTATTTATGCCCATGTGCATGGTGGTAGGTCCCAATTGGTCTGTGGTGGCTCCTGACTCAGGGCATCTATCCCTATGACTCATGAATGGTCTGTTGTGGGGAGCCACATCCCCTGGAGGTGATGGCACTAAGTGAAGCCAGGTCTGCAGCTGACGCTGTTGGTCTGCCCACCCGCTCATCCCCTTGTCGGGTGTGAGCCTGACCTGCAGCACCAGCACCGCATCTTGGCCCCTGGAACTCCCTGTCTGAGATCACAGAGGGCTGGAAGAGACTGGGAGTCAGGTGCCCCCGCCCAGGGCCAGTCTTAACCAGTGGCTGATGGAAGCAGGGTAGATTATGCCTGGGTATTTACACCCTGCCTCCATCATAGACGCTCGGGGGAGCCATGGCTCAGGGAGCATGCTAAACACTAAATTACACCTCGACTCTACAAAATGGGCACTATGACTCCCATTTGACAGATGAGGAAACTGAGGACTGCAGCCTGGGAGAGGCAGCAACAGGATGTGAACTCGGGTCTGTCTGGCCGTAGAAGAAGAGAAGGGAAGGGAAGGTAATATGACAAATAGCTAAAGTGTGATGTGTAGACCTCAGGCTTGGGAAGAGGAGAGGGGAGAAGATGAAACGATGAGGAAGCCGTCTCCAGTTCCTGGGCTGCCATCCCTGCTCATGAGAACCAGGGCCAAAGAAGGGGCCAGAGCCCAGGCCAGCAAGACTTTTAACCTTGCGAACACGCTGGGTCAATCAGGGCCTAGTGGCACTGCGGCAGGGGACCCCCACCCCTGGACCTGGGCCCACCAGCCCTCACCACGCACCAGGTTGGTGCCAGGTACCCGGGACCTAGTCTGGCAGCTGCCTACCTCCAAGGCAACCAGCAACCCCCACCCACCTATCTGGCAGGGGGATGAGGAAGGAATTAATGTGTTTTTTTTTTTCTGATTATAAAGATGGTACCTATTGTGACTATTTCAGAGAGTATAATAAGAAAGTAAAAATGACTTATAATCCCACCCCAGAGATCTCCACTGCTCACACTTGTCTTTCCTGATAGACCCTTTTCTATGCACATATGCAGTTTGGTTTTGGATTATATGTCTTATTAGATGTACAACATTTTTGATTTATTGCTATATTATCAGTGGCTTTTCAAGTCACTGAATATCCACATATGTTACCAACTTTAACAGTCACATCGTGTCGTGTTATGCAGATTGATCACATTTTATATAAACCATCCCTTACTGATCGGCGATTGCTGGGTATCCAGTAAAGAATGCTGGAGTGGACATCTTTAAGATGGTATCTTTCCAAAGGACAACTAAGAACATGGACCAAAAGACTTGAAAAGATACCATTTCCTCTGATCTAGGGATTCTATCCAGAAGCATCTGCTCATCTTAAGGAACTAGGGATTCTATCCAGAAGCATCTGCTCATCTTAAGGAATTGGATGAAAGAAGGCCACTGGCAAGAAGGATTCTGAGGACCTGGAGGACGGGGCATGTTATCAACACAGAGACTAAGGCAGCAATGGAAAGACATTCCATTGTTGAGCTTGGGGCCAGGAGAGGAGCATGGTTTCTCTGAAAATATTATTTATCTTTTTGTTGTGAATGCCTGGCATGGAGTTGCACTTAACAAACGCAGAATGAAGGGTGAGATTGGACTCAAATGCAAGGTGGGAATCTAGTGAGAAGTCAGAATCTTTGCAAAGGCTGGCTAGATGCGAAGACCCCAGCATCCTGGCTTTACATTCCTCTGGGTGAGGCTAAGGGGCCCTCAGTTTCAGGGAGAGCCAGTGAAGGTGCCAGGGGCCAGGCAGGTGACCAGGAGCCCTGGCTTTATGGAAAAACAACACACCAAACAACATAGCTTTGCTTTGTCCCCGATCTTGTCCCTGGTCAGGACCATTCCCCCTCTCTCTGCCTCACTTCCTTTGGTTGTTGAATGGGAAACTGTGGTCCACCCACCTGCAAGAAACAATCAGGAAGGTAACGTTTGAATACAGACTTTAAAGTAACACTAGCAGGAGCAGCCGCAGAGCCACAACAATGAAAGCAGTTAATGTTTGTTGAGCGTTTGTTACCGGTCAGGTCCTGCTCTAAGAGCTTCAGTTACGTTTATCTTCATACTAACTCTACATATTGATGCTGTCACAATCACCACCATATGACAGAGACACGAAGCTGAGAGGTCACGCAGCTGGCCCCACAGCTGGACTGCTACATTGTTGGGAGTCTGACCCAGCAACCTCCTGCTGAGTCAGGGCTCCTATTCCAAATGTCACATGGCCTCTGCCGCTAAGTGCTGGGTCCTTTGAGCTGCTTATTTAGCCTCATTGAGACTTGTTTTTCCTTATCTGTAAAATGGGGATACTAACTGTCAAGGACTCTCTGCAGATGGAAGCACACACAGGGAGATCTAAGAGCAGGCTGCCTAGCCCTCAACACGGCTCAGAGCATGGTGGTTCTTCCCTTGGCAGAGAACTTGAGACAGGGGAAATCAATGAGGGTAACCTGCTTTGGGCTACAGCTGACGCTGACTCCACGGTGATGTGCCCCCAGTCAACACACACTTGCCCTTCCCATCCTGACTCGGGTCATAGGCAGAAGGAGGCGTTTCTATTTGCAGTCACAACACAGACTCCTTCCAACCTTCTATCAAGTTCTAGACAGTGAATGTCACCAACTGGAAGGTGTGGGTGTAAAAGAGGTTTGTTGAAATGTGTGACTTCCCGCTCGGCCCTTCCAGTCCGGATGGGTCACCTCTGGCATCCAAGGATGGCCATTCACCCAACCCCCATCTGAGCCCTTCTCGCTTCTACCCCGAAGGTCTTCTCAAAGGCAAAAACCCAGAGAAGGATTCCTGACCCGAGGGTTTCAGGTTTCTTCTGGGCTGCAGGGGCTTTCTGATCTCTATGAGACCTTATGACACTTTGTGTGTGTGTGTGTGTGTGTGTGTGTGTGTGTGTGTATGAGAGAGAGACAGACAGACAGACAGACACAGAGAGACACAGAAACGGAGACAGAGATGAACGAGAATAATTTTAGAGAGAGGGCTGGTAGCTGTCAATCCAATCTTGTTGGTGTTCCTTAATTCCTAAGAAAAATTAGAAATGCTACAATAAAGTGATCTACCCACGGAATGTCATTATAGAAGTCAGTCACATGCTCTCTGGGATGGAATGGCCCCTGTGTGGAACAGAGCTCAGCTTTGCCCCACACAGCCCTAACTCACTTTGTATTCATTAGCTACGTGACCTTAGACGAGGCATCTCCTCTCTCTGGCTTCTGTTCCCCATCTACAAAATGAAGAAGTTGTGAGTGGCTTTCAGCCTGCTCTGTGGAGCTCCAGGGGGCGCAGGGAAGACTGGTGGCTTGAGGCGAGGGGAGGGTGACACTTCTGTCCCACCGGAGCAGCCCTGCCTGTCATAAAACCTGCAAGAGGTGTTACTTGAGCAAATGTCTCCGTAGCTTAAAGACAAAATTAAAACAAAGCCCTGGCACAGCTGATTGCTCAAGCCCTTTCTGGCCTGGAGTCTGGGCTCCACACTGGACCGAGCTCAGCTGGCCTTTCTTCCAACCTTAGAGGTGGCTGGGCTTCCAGTTAAGAAGGTGGACACTGGCTCTGCCATTTACCAAGCACCATGATCTTAAGTATGTTGCCTAAAGATTCCTCCTGCTCCCCGATCTATAAATGACACATACCTACCTACCTTATGAGGTCATTGCAATGATTAAACAGACTAATACAAGAAATAGCAAGTGTTGGCAAGGATGTGGATAAAATGGAATGCTAGTGCACCATTGGTGGGAACGGAAACTAGCGCAGCCACTATGGAAAGCAGAATGGGGGCTCCTCGAGAAATTAAAAATAGAACTACCATATGATCCAACAATTCTACTCCTGGGTATTTATCTGCAGAAGATGAAAACACCAACTTGAAAAGATATCTGCACCCTGATGCTCGGTGCAGCAATATTTACAATAACCAAGACGCAGAAGCAACCTAAATGTCCATCAATGGATGAATGGATAAAGAAGGGTGGTATGTATACGTGCTGGAATCTTATCAAACCATACAAAAGAAGGAAATGTTGCCATTTCAAGGTCCAATGGATGGACCTTGAGGAAACTGTGGTAAATGAAATAAGTCAGATGGAGAAATACAAATATCATATGATCTCACTTACATGTGGAATCTAAACTAAACAAAACACAAAAACTGAACTCATAGATACAGAGAACAGACTGGTGGTTATCAGAGGCAGGAGGTGGAGGAAATGGGGGAGAGGGGTCAAACTTCTAGTTATAAAATAAATAAGTCCTGGGGATCTAATGTACAGCATGGCAACTATAGTTAATAATTCCATGTTGAGTATTTAAAAGCTGCTAAGAGAACAGGACTTAAGACACATAGCTCTCAACAGATCTCATCACAAAATAAAAAAAGCTGTAGCCATATGTGGTGATGAATGTTAACTAGACTTATTGGCAATCATTTCACAATGTACACAAATACTGAATCACTGTGTTGTACACCTGAAACTAATACAATGCTATATGTCAATTATATCTCAGTTAAAAACAAACCAAAAAATGTCAACCATCTTGCGAGACACACAGCCGTTATTATGTGTTAGCAGCCGTTTTCTGCCTCAGATTCTACCGTGAGGCCTCGGCTATGGAAGTCAATCAATAAATTGCAGTGGAAATAAATGAGGGAGGAGAGGAAACAAATTTCCAGAGTCCAAAATTCCATGAATTGACCCTCTAAGTCAGCACCACTCAAACTAATAGTCCAGTGCTGTCATATGCTTAAATATCCACATGAGTCACCTGGAAACTTTATTAAAATACAGAATCTGATTCAGCAGGTATCAGATGGCCTGGGCCTCAGCATTTCTAAGTTCCCAGATGGGGCCAGTGCTACTGGGCTGTGGCCACACTTTGAGTAGCAAGCTTTTGCTCTGTTGCTGGTTATACTCTTCAGCGCGCAGGCTTTATACCTGCAGTTAACAATCCGCTCAGGACCCTAGGTGGACTGGGTACTATTTATTGGCCACTGGGCTTTCAAGCCCAGAGCACTGTTGTGCTGGGTTCTCAGGAACTGGTGTGGGAGTCAGTGTGAAACCTTGAGCCTATGTCTGGGCTCTACCCAGAGACGATGTTGGGCAAGTCCCTCAGCCTCTCTGAAGCTCAGTGTCTTCATCTGTAAAGTGAGATCAGCAACACCTTCCATGCCCAGCCCTCAGAACTCCTGCAGGGGTAAAGAGTGACAAGCAATGGGACCCTCCAGGGGAGAGGGGCTGTGATTAACTGGGGTGAGGGGCTTCATTTCCAAGTTCTCCTCTTCACCCCTCCCCCTCCGAAGTCTTCCTCAGAGGGAAACTAACAAGCGTTGTTGTTTGCATAATGGCATGTAAGGGGACAAGAGAGGAAGTCAGGCTGCTAAATTTAGCAGGTGCTTACGCCCCCTCACCCAAGGTTCAGCCCACGCATTTCACCATGAGTAGGTGCCTTTCTATATTTAACTTCGGCCTGCACCTTCCACTTGAGTTCTAACACTGAAAACCCCAGGAGGATGTGGTGAGGAGGGAAGGGAAGTTCACGAAATGTGATCAGGGGCTGACATCACATGAGGTACCATCTGCACCTTCAGGTGTGTATTCTTCCTGGAAGAACCAGAAAGGGTCTCAGTTTCTCCCCCCTTTTCCTCCTCTGGGAGTATAAGACTCGCCTGGCCAAAGTGTGGCCAGAGACCACACTGCCCTCTGGAACAATGGCACTGAGTAGGGGGTCAGGGGACCACTGGGATGTCCAGAGGAAGTCATAAAGGCAGAGGATGTCAAATGCCCTTCATGTGCCAGGCACAGTCTGGGCCCATTCACACAGGTCGCCTAGTCCCACCCACACAACAGCATTGTTCCATGGCTTCATACTTAGGCTATAAGCACCTGGAAGGTGCTGGAAGCCTGGAAAACCCACCCCCGGGTCCATGCCCTGAATCCATGCCACACCCATCCCTCTACCTACTGTACAGGAGGCTGCTGGGATGTCACTTACATCATCACCCAGGGGTACAATCTTGAGTTAGTCACTCCTCTTCTTGGGGTCTCAATTCCTCACCTGTAAAACAAGCCCACTGGCCTGGTTCCATCTCATTCCTGAATGACTTCTGGATGACATCAGAATCTGACAGTCAGAGGAAGTGAGAGTACATCCTGGGATAATTTTCCAACTTGCAAACCATGGGGTGACCTCTATCCTTTGCGTATGTGCTAGGCAGCATACACAAGTCTGATGGAGGCCCCAGGGGAGGCCATTCACCACTCCTTACTCTTCCAGGGAACGTGCATGGAAAGCCTTTGGGCTGAGATGTAATGCGGTCCTTGTACCAGAGTCCACCTCCGAATAGGGGTGAAAGCCCCTGGAAAAGATTGCATAGCATTGCCATACAGGCAAGTTCAATAATGGGCTCCCCACAGGGCACAGAGGCTGGGGCCTAATCCAGCCTAAAGGGGGTGGGGGAAAAGGACCAGTGGGAAAAAGACAAAATAAACATCCATGTTCTAGGCCAGCAGTTCTCAAAGTGTGGTTCCCAGACCTGAAGCATCAGCATCATCTGCGAACTTGTTAAAAATGCACATTTGGGGGCCCTACTATCCCAGACCTACTGTATCGGTAGTGTGTATTTGAACAAGACTTGCAGGTGACCTGAGGCTCTCTGAGTTT
This sequence comes from Cryptoprocta ferox, assembly GCA_028646485.1. NCBI lineage: Eukaryota > Metazoa > Chordata > Mammalia > Carnivora > Eupleridae > Cryptoprocta > Cryptoprocta ferox. The sequence continues at coordinate 70,404,331 of CM053570.1, read as the reverse complement.
GAGAGCCATTGGTTTAGGGCGGGCCTTGAACTTTTGGCTTTCTGGGTCCTATTCAGGGCTAGCTGGGAAAAGCAACAATTCAGGAGAGTGGTGTGAAAAATATACCCTCCACTCTCTAAATGCCCCCTTTACAGGGGTGCTGTGTTAGACACCTGGAAAGCTCTATGTCTGGATGCTTTGCCAGATCGCTGCTGGTTACATATCTTGGGCTCTGCCTTTGGCTGTTATCGAGGATGGTGACAAGAAACATGCATAGGAAAATCGTGCCTGGTTTGCTGTAAGATGGTTGGTTTTGATGCAGTTACATAAAGCTCCTTCTCTAAAGCTCACATTGAGAATACAGTGGCAAGTAACATCTTGGCAAAGACTTTCTAAAAATGACAACACCCAGTGCTGGTGAGTGTGTGGGGAAAAGACACACTCATACGTCTCTGGTAAGCGTGGAAATTGATACTGCCTTTCTGGAGAAATAACTTCCAAAAGGTCTTAAAATGTACATCCCCCTGACCCAACAATTAAATTTTAGAAGTTAATCCCTAAGGCAACAAGCATAACTGTGCTTGAACATTTCACTTCACGGGTACTCTCTTCTGTTAGTACCCTAATATGTCAGTATCGTTTGTTGTAAAAATTAGAAACAACCGAAATGTTTAAGAAGTTGATTGCTAGGTAGCCATTCATTCATTCATCAGATATTTATTGAGTACTCACTATATGCCAGGCAGTGTATGAATCCTAGTGGTATAGCAGTAAATAAATAAGTGAACAAAATCTTTGTCCTTGTGGGAGGGAAGACAATCAATTAACAAAAAAGCAGGGACACTACATAGTGTGTCAGTGGGTGATGGCTGCCATGAGGAAACAGGGCAGTGAAGGCGGTGGCAGAGTGGGTGTTCCAATGTGGAAGAGGAGGAGGTGAGGGAGCGAGCTGTCTGGATGTCTGGGAACTCACTGCGGGCACAGGGAACTGTCTTTCAGACAGACGGAAACAGCAAAAGAGACCAAGGTCATGTCGCTTTCTGGATGTGTTTGAGAAAAGGCAGGAATGCCACGTGGCTGAAGTGGAGACTGAGCAGAGACTGCAGGGCCAGGGGCATGATGACCGTGACTGTGCAGGCCACTCAGGAACTGTGGCTTTGACTCTGGGTGAGAAGGGAGGATGTGGAGCATGGAAGAGACTTGGACTTGTGTGTCAGACAACACTCTGGCCTCTGGATTGAGAACAGATCCCAGAGAACCAGCGTAGAAGCCAGGACACTGTTGGGAGGCTATTGCAGTAATCCACCCGAGAGACAGGAGCACATGAACCAGCGTAGTGACAAAGGAGGTGACATGTGGTCAACTTCTGAATGTGTTTTGTGGTACATCTGGGCCTCTCTGTGGGGAGATGTCTGCCTGGAGATGAACACGTGTGGCTGCCTGAACGGATGATTTCATCTCTAGAAGCTGAGAACAAGAGCAAGCAAGGAAGAGGGTGTGCAGTGCCGTCAGTGGAGGAGTAGGAGCCGTTCACTGGATGCCACACAAACCTGTCTGCCGTCTCTGTTGGCCATTTCTGAATCCCGAAATGGGTATCTTCATGTCACGAGGCTACCAAACTTTTATACCTAACGTCTGAGAGCCCTGGCCGCCTGCCTAGATTTAAAGGCTACCGGAGACATGCAATTTAAAATAAGGATGTGATACAATTTTTCAGTTATCAGATAGGCAAAGATTTAACCAGAATGATAAGAGCCCATGCTGGTGTGGGTGTGCGGAAACAGCACTCCCCTACACTGCTAGCGGAAGTTTACATTAGTACCACCTTTGGGGGACAGTTGGGTAACCTCTCAAAAGTTCCTGACAAAGGATACAGAACAGCTAAAATGATTTTGAAAAAGAAAAATAATGTGAGAGCACTCAGGCTACCTGATTTTGAGGCCGATTATATAATTAGAGTAATCAAGACGCGTGGTACGCGTGGTATTAGCAGGAGGATACATCCATACATTACTGAAACAGAACAGCAAACCCAGAAGTGGCTCTACACCAGAACAGATTTGACAAAGGAGCAAAACCAGTTCCACGAAGTAGGGGTAGTCCTTTCAACAAGCCGTGCTGGGAACAACTCCTTATCCACAGGCAGAAACACTGGAGCTCAACATAAACCATATACACTACTTTATACAGGATTTAACCCAAACTGGGTCAGAGATCTAAACCTAAAAGGTAAAAGTATAAAACTTTCAGAAATAACATAGGAGAAAACATTCCCGACCCAGAGCTCGATGAAAAGTTCCTAGACATGACATCAAAAGCATCATCCAGAAAAGAAAAAAATCACTACGTGGACCTCATCACAGTGAAAACCTTCTTCTCTGCAAAAAACCCTATAAAGAGGATGAAAAGACAAGCTATAGACTGGGAGGAGATATTTGCAATCACATTATCTGACAAATGACTAGTGTACACAACACATAAAGAACTCCCAAAACCCGATGGTGAAAACAACAATCCAATTAGAAAATGGGCAAAAGACATGAACAAACACCTCACCAAAGGATATACAGAAGACAAATAAGCACATGAAAAGATACTCAGTATCATTAGCCCTTAGTCAAAGGCAAATTAAAACCACACACACACACACACACACACACACACACACACACAAATCACGACACAGGTATTAAAATCGCTTAAGTTAAAAGTGGTGACTATATCAAATGCTGGCAAGGATGTAGAGGAACCGGTCTTTCATACATTGCTGGTAGGAATGTAAAATGGTACATCCGGTCTAAAAGACAGTTTGGCAGTTTCTTAAAAAACTGAATGTACATTTAGCATATGATCCAACCACAGTACTCTTGGGCATTTATTTCAGAGAAATACAAACTTTTACCCACGTAACCTGTACACACGTATTCATAGCAGCCTCATTGGTACAAAGCCAACACTGCCCTTTGAAAGGTGAATTAGTTAAACTGTGGTTACATAAAATACTACTCAGCAATAGAAAAAGAAGTGAACTATCGATACACAAAACCATCTGGATGGATCTTAAGGGCAACAGGCTGAGTAAAAAAAAAAAAAACAAAAACTCACAAAAGGTCATATGATGTATGACTCGGTTTACATAACATTCTCAATATGACTGAATCATAGAGATGGAGAACAGATTAGTGGTTGGCAGCAGTTGGAAATACAGTGGCTATGACTAGGAAGAGTTAGCATGAGGGAGATCTTGGAGTGAGGAAATAGTTCTGTATCTTGATGTGAGTGGTGCTTACATGAATCTACACATCTAATAAAATGACACAGACCCACATGCACACATCGTAATAATGTCAATTCCTGGTTTTGCTATTGTACGGTAGTTATATGAGATGTAACCATTGGGGAAAACTGGGTGCGAGGTATGTGGGACCTCTGTGTACTATCTTTACAACTTCCTGTGAATCTGTATTTATGTTCCAAAATAAAAAGATTTCTTGAAAAAAAGGAACTATCCTAAAAACAGAAAAGGAAGCATATGGCTTTTGACCTCAAAATTCCACTTTTATGGATTTATCTTGAAGGACTATCAAAAAGGCATCAAAGATCACTAGATAAAGATGATCATCCCAAGCTCATTTATAATAGTGAAAAATTAGACCAAATCACTTTATGCCATAGTTGGTTAAATAGATTATTATAAACATACCCAATGGAATAGTATACAATCTTTAAAATCATGATGTAGATCTACATTCATTGATAAGGAGAGACATTCACAATATACTATTAAGGGAAAAAGACTGATTAACAGAAATACATAGTCCTTTTTTTAAATTTTCATTTAAATTCTAGTTACTTAATATACAGTGCAATATTGGTTTTAGGAGTAGAGTTTAGTTGCATGCATCACTTACATGCAACACCCAGTGGTCATCACAAGTGACCTCCTTAGTACCCATCAGCCATCTAGCCCATCCCCCATCCACCACCCACCAGCAAAACTCAGTTTGTTCTCTATCATTAAGAGTCTCTTATGGTTTCTCTCTCTCTTTCTCTCTCTCTCTCTCTCTCCCTCTCTCTCTCCCTCCCCCTTCCCATATGTTCATCTGTTTTGTTTCTTAAATTCCACATATGAGTGAAATCATAGGGTATTTGTCTTTATCTCACTGACCTATTTCACTTAGCATAATACACTCTAGCTCCATCCACATCATTGCAAATGGCAAGATTTCATTCTTTTTGATGGCTGAGTAATATTTCATTGTATAAATATGCCACATCGCCTTTATCCACTCATCAGTCAATGGACACTTGGACTCTTTCCATAGTTTGGCTATTGTTGATAATGCTATTATAAAGATAGGGGTGTATACACCCCTTCAAATCTGTATTTTTTGTATCTTTTGGGTAAATACCTGAGTGCAATTGCTGGATCCTAGGGTAGTCCTATTTTCAGTTTTTTGAGGAATCTTCATACTGTTTTCCAGAGTGGCTGTACCAGTCTGCATTCCTGCCAACAGTGCAAGAGGGCTCCCCTTTCTCTGCATCCTCGCCAACACCTGTTGTTTCTTGCGTTGCTAATGTTAGCCATTCTGACAGGTGTGAGGTGGTATCTCATCGTGGTTTTGATCTGTATTTCCCTAATGATGAGTGATGTTGAATATCTTTTCATATGTCTGTTAGCCATCTGGATGTCTTTCTTTGGAAAAGTGTCTATTCATGCCTGCTGCCCATTTCTTAACTGGGTTGGTTTGGTTTTTTTAAGTGTATGCAAATATATAGGCTACAAGCTCCATAAGGGCAGGGAGTTTTGTCTGCTTCAGTAATTCCAGGATTCCTAGCTCCCAGTCAAGTACATGACACAGAGCAGGCACTCAATAAATATTTGTTGAACGCACACACTATTTGCACAGAAAAATGCCTAGCAGGTTCTACAACATGACATTAGTTATGGTTATTTCAGAATAGAAGGATTTAGGTTAATCAGTTACATTCCCTTCATTTTATTTGTATTTTCTATTCTTCAATGATAATTATGCATTATTCATAGAATACATTTTTTAAGTCAACAATCACAAAGTGTGATTAGTGGTGCCCTCCAATATGAACTGGACAAATCTGGGATTGATATTGTTGGGCCACACTCAACCAAGGCTTGCCTACCCCAGAATGGACGGGTTTTGCGAAGTCCCCAGACTATCCTCAAGGACTAAGTTTCTAGGCCTTTGGTCTGAGGGACATTATGTTGTGAGGGCTCTCGTAAGAGATCTGGACAACAGTGAGGACCCAAAGAGCCAGAGAGTTGATGGGCTGACATTCAGAGCAGGAGCACTGCTGATGTGGGATCCATGGGGAAGGGGTGGGAAAGTGTTAACCCTGGGGCAGATCTGCTCTAGACACAAGCTGAGCACAGGTGCAGGATAGAAATCTGCAAATGTGTCTCTCTACCAGAGTCTAATGCATGGCCTTCAACACTGCAGAGGGTCAGGGCTGTGGTTCCCAAAGACCCATCTGAAGGCAGGCCACATCACAATTCCCAGGAAGTTTAATAAAATACAGGTTTCTGACCTCAGCCCACTGAACCTGAATCTCTGGGGATGAGGCCAATGGCTGTCATTTTACAAAACTTCTGTCGTGACTGTGATGTACAGAAGAGTTTGGGAAACTCCAGGCTGGAGGCATAAATCCAAAACAGTATCATGCTGGACGGACAAATGAGTTGTTTTGCTGTTTGTGATAAAGTGACACAAGACCTAATGATTATTGGTCTGCAAGAAGCCTTTTCTCCAAAGAGTTCAGGGAATTTTAAGGACATTTCTAGAATCACAGACACCTCCTCTTTAAGAGACCCATGGGTATGGTCTCCAATGCTTCCCATTAGAATACTGTGACCCTTGGCTTTCCCAAAAAAGAAGTCACTTTTCCAAGGACTCCCTCACTCTCTCTGTATTGATTGTGGTAACTACACACGATAGAAAAGTTTTAATCATTTTAAGCATACAACGCAGTGCCATTAAGTACATTCACAGTGTTATGCATCCATCACCACTATGTAGTTCCAGAACTTCTTCATCACTCCAAATGGAAATGCTATAATCATTAACAGTAACTCATTTTCCCTTTCCCCCAGCTCCTGGCAACCACCAGTCTGCTTTCTTTCTCCACGGATTTACCTATTCTGGGTATTCCGTGTAACTGGAATCATACAATCAGGGACCTTGTGCCTGGCTTTTTTCACTTAGCGTGTCTCCAAAGGGCATCCATGCTGTGGCATGTGAAGAATTTCACCTTTTTATGGCTGAATAATATTCCATTGTAAGAATAGACCACAAAGTGTGCTTATCTATCAGCAGATAAGCACACTTTATCTGCTTATCTGCTGATAGATATTTGGGTTGTTTCCACCTTTTGGCTGCTGGAAATAGTGCTACTATGAACAATGATGTACAAGTTTTTGCTTGGACACCTGTTTTCCAATCTTTGGGGTATACACCCAGGAAGGAAGTTGCGAGATCACAAAGTAACTCTATGTTTAACTTGTTCAGGAACCTCCAAACTGTTTCCCGCCCTCACTCACTCTTAGGAGGCACCTGGCCTTCCAGCCTGTGCCCTGGCATCTTGGGAGATTGTGCCAGAGTTAAAATATCTGGGGGTCAGGAGACCTGGGTGTGGGTGCGACTGTGACCCCTCTATGTGCAACAGACTGTGATCCCTACAAGCTGTGAGTCCAGGCACTGGTCATTCACTGCTTTGTGCCTTGGTTTCTGCGTAAGGATCTCACAGGGTGTCCTGAATACAGAGCCAGATATTAACCAAGATTAAAGACGAGAGAGGTAGAGCAGTGGGGGCTAGGCAGTGATCACAATCCCTGGGCAATTACTTAGCCTCTTGGAGCCTCGGTCTCATCATCTGTGCAATGGGGTGAACACGAGGACCTGCCACACAGGACCATTGTATTACATTAGTCAATTTATGCAAAACAGTAGCTGCAAATCCATACTTAGACACTGCTATAAAATGCCACCACCTCTTAGCAGTCCTGGTGGTGAGAGGGACGTGCTTGCTTTCTCAAGCTTGTGCTCCATTCATACCACCCCTCCTCACTTTCTCTGCTTCTCTCTCTCTCTGTTTCTTTGCTGGGACCTTGCTCTCTTACCTGGAAAGGCTGATGCACGCCTGACCCTTGGATTAATCCTTCCTCTGTGTTCCATACCCCTTTGTGCAAACTTTACTACCTTCGACTTGAGTGTAAACTCTAACTTGTTTTTTCTGTGCATCTTCTTGAGGGCCTATTATACAGTAGGTACTCAATGAATGCTTGTTGACTGAATCAATGAAAGAATGAATATCTTTTCTACCAGGGCATTGGCCCTAGCGCTGGTCATGGCATAGGGACCTGGGGCTGTGGGGTCTTCTCCCATCACTGTAGCAGGAATGTGCCAGAATCCTCCCATGTTACCTCTCCTCAGCACCTCAATCTGGCAAACAGTACAGTCCGAGATCATGTCAGGATCCAGGAGAGAGCAGAGCAGGGACAAGGCCCAGCCACCTGGTCCCTCCAACCTTCCTCAGCACTCTTGTGGCTCAGAAGGTGGGAAGAGCAGACCCATGGGCTTTCCTGCCCTGCCTTCACCCCTGCCCCATCCGTGCCTCACTTCACCTCCCCTCTCAGATGTAGGCCAGGGTCTTTGTTGAAATCAAAGATGTTCCGGGAGAAAGTGTATGTGGCCAGATATGGAGGCACTGAGACTGCCACTCTGGTGGGGGAGGTGACAGGGACACTTGGAAAGAATATTGCTGGTGAAGGGATCCTAACAGAAAGAGCTCCTGCCCGCTGTGTGTATGTGCATGCGTATGCACACAGGTGTGTGTGTGTGTGTGTGTGAGAGAGAGAGAGAGAGAGAGAGAGAGAGAGAGAGAAGTGGAAGCTGTGTCTCCCTCCCAGAGCCCAGCCAGCTCACCCGTGCAGAAGCAGCCTGGTCTGAGCAGTGGGAGCTGCAGGCCTGCCGATGGTGACAGCGTGCCTAAGAATGTGAACACTAACACACCAACTAGAGGTCAAGTACAAGGACAATCCACATATCAGCAGTACCACAGTCACCTTGGGCACCTTCCCTCGGGCTCTAGTTTCCTGTCCATCAAATCCCATGGGAGTCAGGAACCTTCTCTTTCACACTGCTTTATCATCTCTGCTCTGAGCTGCCACCGTTGGATGCCGTGCACGCTCAAGGGACACACTACTGACAGCCTGCCCTATCCTGAGGGCTCTGTTCTTCAAGGACATGGCCTGGAATCCTGGGGCAGCTGTCCTGCCCAGCTGCTGCCCCCGTCCTGCTTGGAGGTCCCGAGAATCTTGCCCTTCCCTGCCACACTTGGGCTGGCTTGCTGTGTGTGTGCCCTCCCTCTCCCAGACCTGCTTGGCCCTCCCACCTGCTTCCCTCTCCAGGTGGATTCCCTGTCCCCTGAGCAGCCCCACCTTCACATCCCCTACAGCCTGAGCACCCTTCGCTCATTGGACCGGGGGTTTCCAAAGTGTGGTACACCTGACAGTTTTTATGGGCACAGGACAAAAACACCAGGGCTTCCTTTTCCACTCTTGCCACCACATCCTTCTGCAATTTCTATTTTTTTGTATGTTTTAGCATGTACAAAATATATTAGTCCAGTAGTTCAGTTTATCAGTAAAAAAAAAAAAAGTAAATGTTGGTGTGTGTTCTCAAAAACACGTTTCTAGAGGAATATGAAATCAATAAAGTTTGGAGACCGTTCTAGGGGAAGTAACATACATATGGTGATAACTGTAACTCTTGTGTTTGTTGACAAATGCCATGATAGGGGTGAAGATTAAATGCTGTGAAAGTTCAGAAAGCATGTGATTGTCACCAGCAGAAGTTGGGAGGAGAATCAGGGAAGTCTTCCTAGAAGGGGTGGTTTTGGGGCTGAGTGTTGAAGGACAGGATGTGGCCTGTGGCCATGGAGGGAAGGGCTTGCCCGACGGAGGACACTGCGGGGGCTGAGGCACGGGGGCTGGAAAGCACACATGGGCACCGATGTCAGGGTTACATGCCAGGAAAACAGGAGGAGATGGGATGGGTAGGGTGAGCTGGGAGCAGATGATAGAGAAGGAGCTCTGAATATGCAAGGGGTGTTCAGGGAATGCGCACGGAAAAGGGAAAACAAGGGTTGGCCACCCAAGGCTTCTGAGGAGGGAAGAAGAAACGCAGCCCAACTGGGTCCGGGAATTTGAACATGGGAAGGGCATGTAAGACTGCTTGGGGGGACTGAGAGCCAGTTGGAATTGGAAGGTGACTGTCACACCCACCTCAGAGGCCCCAAACTTAGAAGAAGGGAGAAGGGAAAGGAGGAGGCGGGTGTAGGAAACACCAGAGAAGCCACCTCAATTGAACACTATAACTGATAGAAAGGGGGATGCAAACTGAGGACAGGAGGGGCAAGGGAGGCTCACCCTTCAATGCTGAGCCACCTGAGGTATGGCAGCAGGTGCGGCCCTGGAGAGGAGACTCTGTTGTCAAGAATGACAATTTGAAAATTGGAGGGTCTGGGTTGTGGGGTTGGTGGTTTGTATAAAGAAGATGAATTCTCCAAGGGCCGAAGCTATTGGTCTGAACCTTTTTGATTGAAATAGGTCTCTGTCTTCATTCTACAAATATTTTTGCATCCCTTCTATGGGAAAAACATCATGCCAGATGCTGGAGACTTAGGGAGGGAGCAAAAATTCTGTCCCTGTCCTCAGGGGTCCCCAGTCCAGCAGGGAGGCAGCCACATGAAGTTCGTGACAATCTGTCAGCCGAGGGCTCCAATAGGGGACCAGAAGAGGCTTCACAGAGGTGACATTTACACTTGCCTCTGGCTCAGTAGACAGAGCCATGTCCTGAAAGCAAAGCCAACCTTTCTTCATGACTCAAGGTCATTGCAATAATCAGTTTTTAGGCCATCATCACAGCGTGGGTGGCAAGGGACAGTGACTGAATCAGCATGGCTGCCGGGTGCCCGTGACCTCACATTTTCAGAGAAACCACGCCATCAACTGTGTCACCCTCCACGAAGCAAACCAACCTCAGAGTGTGCAGCGCATGACTTTTGGATTTTGCAACCCCTCCCACTCTTGCCTTTCAGGCTTCTTGCATGTCCTTTCATTTACTTCTGGATTTGGTGAGCTCCCAGAACTTTTTGTGGGGGGAAGGGCTCCAGCCTCCTAAGTGCTGGAAAAATATGACTGAGCAGTCTGACTTACTTTAATTATTTTTTTTCCTCCCGTGGTCCCATCAGCTTTGTTCCTTTTTCCACCTTCCTCATCCCCCCCCCCACCCAGCTATTTATAAACCCTCTTCCCTTGGTCTACAACCTTGTTCCTTTCTTACTCTTTGAGTTCTTCTATTGTAAGCCCCCCCGCCCAAGGGAGAGAGGTCCCCATCATCCGGCCCAGACTCATCTCCTCTTGCTTAACCATGACATGTCTTGAAACTTAGCCCAGTGGAAATGGCAAAAGCTTTCCAGTCAGCCAGATGTCAGTCAGTGCTTGGTTCATATACCTACTGTCTCGGTATCTTTGGGAAGGTTTATGAACCTTGTGCCCTTAAGAACAAAATGGTTTGTCACCATAGTCTTTGTTTGTGAGTTAATCTTTAGTGTTGATTCATTTTATAATCTGTGGCGTAAATAATCCATTGGTAAAATTAAGGTAAGAAGCAAAATTAAATTAGACTTTTAGCTCTAGACCAAAGCAAGACTCTCGTTGGGCACCCTGTGTACATTCATGGCCCCACACTTTCCCAGTCCCCTCTTCCACCTTCCCCATGGCACTCACCATGTATGACAGGCTATACATCAATCTCATTGTCTTCCATGTACTGTCAGTCTGTCCCCCTAGAATGTAAGTTCCATGAGGGCAGAGATTTTGTCTGTTTTGTTCCCTGCTATATCGTCAGAACCCTGGACAGTTCTTTTTTATTTTTTAATTAAAAAATTTTTAATGTTTATTTATATTTGAGAGAGAGACAGAGCATGAGTGAGGGTAGGGCAGAGAGAGACTGAGACAGAATCTGAAGCAGACTCCAAGCTCTGAGCTGTCAGCACGGAGCCTGACGCAGGGCTCAAACTCACGAGCTGTGAGATCATGACCTGAGCCGAAGTTGGACGCTTAACAAACTGAGCCACCCAGGCACCTCATCCCTAGACAGTTCTTTGTGCATAGTGGACATTCAGAAAGAATTTATTGGTGACCAAATAAATGACCATCATGGGGCTTTTTGGAAAATCCGTGAGACAATGCTTGCAAAGTGCCTAGTACAATGCCTGGCATACAGTGGGTGCTCAATAATGCCAAATCCCTTCCTCCTTCCCATCTCTTTGCCTTTCTCCACCTGTTTGACAGTAGGGACTTCACGTAACAGCACCTCCTCCTAGGCAATGCCTGCTCCTTCTTTCTTCCCAAATGTCCCTCTGAGCCTGCCCTTGACTCACGCTGGCTGAGATACACTTCATGCACTAGTGACAGTTTGCTCCCACCCTCACCTCTAGCTGGGCTTGGTTCAGTGTGTGTCAGTAACCCAAGAATAACCAGAAGCATGGATTCTCTGAGCTGGCAGCACTTTTGATCATCTGGCCTCAACTTTTCCATCCTCACTGGCATCTCTTTACATTAGATTACATTTGTCAGAAGATGAACAGGAAGCTTCAGGTCGAGTGTGCTCAGGATTCATTAGTGCCTTATTCGTCTTAGCTCAGTGTCTTTCCTTATAGCAATCTTTCATCTCACGAAGATATTTGGGGCAGAAAATAGCAAACGTCATTCACTTTACAGATAGAGAAACTGAGGTCAAAAGACTAAAAAACTTGCCTCCTAGGCCTGGCTCCGAGCCATACCACTCTCCTTTCTCTCAGGCTAACTTGTAAACTCTCTTGTAAAATTTCCCCTGGAAACCAGGTGGGCACACTGGTGCTGGAATTGACCTTAACAGGCAAGGCATACAGTTCCTTGGATGTACAGACCCTTATTAACCAGCTTCCTTTCTTACAAAGTGAAAGGTGCCTTCTTGGGGATGAGAGGAACCCCTTTTGGGGGTGAGGAGGAAACCCACCCACCCAGAAGGAGGTCTCATCTACTTTGTCTTTGTCTCATCTACACTGAAGAGGTGCGGCTTCTGGGGGTTAGCAGAGAGGAAGTTGTGGGATTTTGACCTAGGCTATCCGAAATGTAACTTAAATAGTTCACGAGAAGTCTAAAGACTGCCCTGTTGGCTTTTCTGGGCCTGACTAGAAAGGTCCCAGTGAGATCTGATCTCTGAGCTCAGGGCTTTTCCTCAGGGCCTTGGGCCAGCAGCATGGTTAGGCATCCAGCTTGTCTCCCCACAGACCCCTCATTGCAGCCGTTCCAGGAAAGAGCAGCCTTGTGATGTTAGGAAGTCCCATTGACCTCATGTCATTCTGCTGTGGAAGCACTTGGCCAAGGTGTTGCAATGCAAGTCTCTCTCATCATCATGGTCCCAGGAGGCTGAAAATCACACACTAAATGGTTCCTCTGTGTAGTGAGAATCATTTCTTCCACTCCTTGACTTTCAGGGGCCTCAGGCCCTGAAACAACAGAGTACACAAAGCTGGCCACAGGATTCAGCCCTTGCATGTGGAAAGCAGTGTCACCTTTCCAAAGCATTTCACATGCCTCAGCCCATCTGGTCAGCCCTATGAGCGGGCAAGGAGCCGCCTGACATACAATCAAAACACAGCTTCATTTTTATCTTCTGCTGGCCCATTGAGCCCGTGCTGAAGAGCTGATTCTCCTCTGCCCTTTGGAAGACAGCCAGTGCACATCTAATGACTTTCCAGGTCACTCTCAGGTAAGTAAACGTTTCTAATAAACAGGACTCCTTGGAGAAATGGCTAATGCTAGCACTAGGGCACAGAAAATGCAAGTTGAACCTGGAACATCTTGAGCGCCAGAAAGTAAGAAAGTGTTTTAAAAATAAAGGAGGAAGGAAGGAAGGAAGGAAGGAAGGAAAGAAAGGAGGGAGGGAGGAGAGGGGAAGATGGAGGCATGTCAGAGGAACACGGGAGCCAACCAGAAAAAGCTTCCAAAGATCCAAAGTGGGACAATTTGAGGAATAAAACAAATAACAGCAATATTGTATTATAATGCAAAGAATAAAATAAATATCCATGAGTCTGTACTAACACAAATAACTTACTGAATAAACAAATAGAGAGAAAGGATAACTCTTTCTTACAGAAGAATTCCAAATAATAAACAGGCCAGTGAGGAAAATACAACGTCACTATTAGACACCATGGTAAGAACTGCCACAGGCAATATTCACTGATGCATTGCTGAAACTGGGGGGTAAAACTTAAAGGAGAAACAGGATATTCGCATAGCTTTAGACTATCTCTCTCCCAGTTCTTTTTAATTACTATGGTGATTTTAACAGGTGTCCACAGATTCTTCAATATCCCTCCCTCCTGGGGGTGGGGCTTAGTGCCCCTCCCCTCACGTGTGACCGGGACGTGACCTGCTTCTACGCACAAAGTATGGGAAGGGGAAAGCAGTAACCGCACAGCGGGACAGTTGGCAGATACCACCTGAACGAGTGATCAAGGGTAACACCATAGAGTAATAAGTTATGGTGAAGTGACAGACCCCTGATACTATGCAATGAGAAGGGACATCCCCTCTATGGTATTTTCCCCTAAAATTCATAATCTCCATCTAGTCACAAGAAGACTTTAGACAAACCCCAAATGAGAAACATTCTACAACATACCAGACCAGCGTGCGCCAAAAGCGTCAGGGTCATGAAGGACAAAAGGAGCCGGAGACACTGTCACAGAATGAAGGGACCTAAGAAGGCATGACAACTAAATGCACTTTGGGACCCTGGAGGGGACATTGGCACAGGAAAAGGACAGTGGTGGGAAAACCACAGAAGTCAAAACATATGATCATAGTATTGTGCCAATGTTAACTTCTTAGGTTTGACAAACCCGCCACAATTATGTAAGCTGCTAACATCAGGGGAAGCTGGGTGCAGGATGTGCTGGAACTCTCTAGAGCACGCACTGTCAATGAGGTGTTACCCCCAAGGGGCAAAAGTTGTTTCGTTGGGCTAAAAAAAATCTTACTTATGACAATGGTTCGTGGCCACGGGGCATAAGCACATATAGGGCATATCTGTGGTGTTAAAATTTCATGGGGGATGAATTATAGAAAGGAATATGTCAAAATGCTCCCGGGTGGGGGTGGGGCAATAATGAAAGAGGAGGTGGAGAAACGCTGCCCCGGGAGGGAGAGCAACTCTTTGCAACTTTCTGTACCTGCAATAAGATTTAAATAACTAAGTAAATAAAATCCTCTGCTCACTCACACTCATAAAATAGTTTCAGTTAGGTAATTAATAAGGCCAACCTGGAATAGTGATAACAGGAAAAAAGTAAAGCTTTAACCAGATTAGAGCTTCTCCCCTTTGCAGCTCAGGCTGGCACATGTCCTGGGAAAGCAGATTGGTTGTCATCTCTCCCTGCTGTCTGGTGTGCCTACCCCTCCCTGCTGGGCTGCCTCTGGCTCCTTCTTGGTGTGGTGGGTGGGTGAGGGGGAGGCAGGCGGACAGGGTAAGGGGCAGGAAAGGCTGTGTCTGTCTGATGCTCTTGGGAGCTGATGGTGTCTCTCTCTGGGTTTGGCAGGCACTCGAGCTGATTCTTCCTCTCTTGGGCGGGTTTGGGTTCTTCAGAGGCAACCCGAGGTCACTAGGGGACCCTTCCTGATACCCCCCCACCCCGCATAACTGATGCCATCTCAGGCAGGCCATGTGTCACCTCCAGGTTCTGCCTCAAGACTGCGCACTCGGGGGAAGCTATTAAAAATGACTCAGGCTTGTGCGTCCTCCTCTCTCTGCAAATATCTATCCACACCTGGGTATGAACAAGAAAACATTGAGCCCCAGTTGCAAAGTGGCATCGTCTCCCTTCTAATTATGAGGGCAATCCTGCTGACAGAGGGGAGAGATGGGGCGGGACACTGTTTGCACGGCTAGTTGGGCCGCAAAGCTCCCCTGCCTCCTTCTGTGCGACAGACAGTCCACGTTTCTGTGTCGTCAGGTGAGCCAGCTCCACAGGGTTTTGTTACTTGTAGCCAAACACATCCTAGCTCTCAAAGCCAATCCCCTGATGTACAGGAGAGGTTGAAAATCAGAAACAAACGAGGAACAATGGCAAAAAAAAAAAAGGAATAGAGAAGAGAGAAGAAGACGACAGCCATCAGAAGTGATGGAGAAGGAGGACAGAAGCAGCTATGGGGGTGGTTTCAGCAAACCAGTCCAGAGATCAGTGACAACAGAGACTAAAAGGAGATTTAATTGTGTATTTACTACCTACCGGCACTGTTCTGAACTCTTTGCATGCATCCATTTTCTGTCCCATAGATCAATCCATTTCATGAAGTTTATAGGAGACACATTCATGGAATTAGAGTGTGACGGAATTGGGACAAAACTCAAGTCAAGATAGGATCAGATTCAAATGCAGATTCGGGAAACAGCTCTAGGTGAGCCAGACGCTGTGGGGGGCTCTTTCCTCACGTTAACTTCTGTTCTCCTGATGCCAGCGTTGTAAGGTAGGGGCTGTTTCCTGCATCCCACAGATAGAGAAACTGGGCACATAAGGGTTAAGTGACTTGCCTTGCAAGTGACCCGAAGAACTAAGCCTAGAACTCATGTCATGGGATTTCCAGTTTAATACTCTTTCTGCTTGGCAACTCTGCCTTTTTTATCTGTGGGAATATGAAAGAAAACATCACAGACGGCTGATACGCAGCTGGGATGCACTGTACTGATTGCTAAAATGCTTAACTACCTCTGTACCAGCTGGTACCCAGCCGCTGCTCTGAGCTTCCTCAAAGGCTGTGCTGCCTCCTCCTGCCCAGATACCCCCAGCAATCCAGCATCTGAGGTGTGAACTGGGGTCTCCAGGGCACTGCCCTGGTGCTATGGCCTGCATCGGCCTTGGACAGTTGTTCAACACTTTGAATGCGGTCTCTAACAGCCATATATTTCTTTTTTGTTTTTAACGTTTATTTATTTTTAAGAGACAGAGAGATAGAGTGTGAGTGGGGGAGGGGCAAAGAGAGAGGGAGACACAGAATCCGAAGCAGGCTCCAGACCCCGAGGTGTCAGCACAGAGCCCATTGTGGGGCTCAAACTCACGAAGCGCAAGATCATGACCTGAGCTGAAGTCAGACACTTAACCGACTGAGCCACTCAGGTGCCCCAACAGCCATATATTTCTTGGGTGTCTCCTTCCTAAATACCTACACAGTCATTACCTCTGATGTGCATAGATATGAAAGCTGAGACCCAGAGAAGAGTGCATGGCTAATTTAGAGCTGGGCTGCGTCTAAGCCTAAGTCCTTGGACTTTCGGTCAGGTTCTTTCTGCTTTATCACTCAAACAGGAAATTTTACACTATGTAGAGCTAAGAACTTTAAAATCAATTAGAGAATGTTACAGAGCAGGGATGAATCTTTGTGAAAGAGGCCTGCAAGTTAAAAACAACTTCAATGCTACTGGCAAAGATTCAGTAGGCCTGAAATTTAACCAAAAGACTAAGAATGTATTAAATGTGTGATGGGTTGAATTAATACTCCTCACTATTTACTCCCTCCTTGCAGTTGGTTTCTATATCTCTACTCATTGTCATGTGACCTCCCCAAGAGTCCTGGAAACATATATTTCTGCCTCATTGGCTTTAGTCTTGGTTCTGTGACCTGCTTTTCAATGAGATGATTGGGGGTAATGTTTGCCAGGTCTGAGCAGAAGTTTTTGATTGATTATTAAATTCACCTTGGCCTCTCTCTCTCTTTCTCTCTCTCTCTTTAATGTTTATTTATTTATTTTGAGATAGAGAGAGAGAGAGAGATCATGAAGCAGGGAATGGGCAGAGAGAGAGGAGAGAGAGAATCACAAGCAGGCTCTGTGCTGTCAGTGCAGAGCCTGACGTGGGACTCGATCCCACAAACCATGATATCATGACCTTAGCTGAAACTAAGAGTCAGATGCTTAACCAACTGAGCCACCCAGGCGCCCATTGCCTTGGCCTCTCTTGAGCCTACCCTCTGCAGCAAGAAAACAGTGTATCTCAGGTTCCGCTGCTCCATCAGCTCGGGTCCCAGAATAGGAAGATATGTGGAAGTCTTCAGAACCCAGAGATGCCACAGTCCTCATGTAAAGTGAGAAAGAGATAAGTGCTTATTTTCATAAGTCATGAATACATCGGGTTGTTTATCACTGCAGCCTAAGTGGACTGATACACAGGAAGAAAAGCATGCTTTGAAAACTTTAACAATAAAAATTAACTGAGTTTTAGATTTAAAAGGTCTGCTGCTTCTAACCAAATATCATGTTTTGGAGACAGAACCCAGGTACCCAGTAAGCATGTACTTAGTAGATACTTGGATTTTCCAGAAATATTTTTACACAAACTTTTCAAAAAGGCTTGTCATCGATAAACCATGGACTGTATGTATAAGGGAACTCCCAGGGTTTCTGGATAGATTACTCAAAACTAGAAAAAAAATCATACCTGGCCCAATAAAAGGAATTAATTCAGAAGATGATTAAATAATACACTTAGAGTAAGGACTCTTAGGAGCGCCACATCCAATTCAGATCATATGTGGATTTTCACTTAAGGTTTCACACCTACTATTTTTGGTAATAGAATATCTAAGTCAAATTCTGTTTTGGAGGTTGAAGCATGAAAACTTTGAAATAAACTCATTCATTCACTCCATCTCTCTCTTTCTATCCATTGAACCACCCATTCACTCATTCAACCATCCATCTGTCCATCCATTCATCCATCCATCCATCTGTCCATCCATCCATCCATCTGTCCATCCATCCATCCATCTGTCCAACTGTCCATCCATCCGTCCATCTGTCCGTCCGTCCATCCATCCATCTGTCCGTCCGTCCATCCATCCATCCATCCATCCATCCTTCATGTTCTTGATGCAAGACAAACATCAAAAGCCTCCCTTTTAACAGTCCTATGGGAGAAGAAATTTCTGTGAAGCATATACACTTGAATCAAAACAGATTCCCTGAAGAGGACCTTCAGACATTATACTGTTCTTTTTGGTAGTTTTTGGCTTCAGAATCTAAATAAAAGCCTCAAGTTACCCAAAAAAAAGTCTGGTATTCTTTCAGATCACCTCAAGTCTCTAAGAAGATGATAGCAGTGGCTTTGATACTTGAGCTTCCAACACGGATATTCCATGATTTTATGGATTCACTGTGTGGCAAGAGAAGCCACACTGCTCCTGACATCAACCACCAGAAAGGTTGGCAGGTTACTCTGCAGATATCCCAATATCCCAGGGCTCTGCCTGCTCGGCGATGGAGAGCTCCTGGAACTGTCTCAAAAGGTAAATGTGGACACAGTTATAGGCCCCTGAACCCAGTTTCTATGTGTTCACTGTCAGTGATGAATAGATCACAGAAGATCTAGTGCAAGGGGAAATCTACACATGCTTGGGCTTCCTGCCGTTGAAATAACAATAATGATAAAAGAATGAGCTCCTTGGCATACAAACAAAGCCCTCAGTCAGAATGTGGACAAAAGGAAAGAGGCTGCCCAATCAGGCCCTGCCCATGCAGTCCACAAAAGAAAATCTAATGGACTCCAGAGTTTTATAAAGGCAAGAAACCTGTTCTTGGCATTGATGCTGGGGGAACAGAACTTAAACACCGGGCCTTGCATTCATGGAGAAAAATGAGAGAGCCCTTTCTTGAAAGAGGCAGTGCGCTCAGCGGCATGGACATCTCCTGAGTATACCTCTGTGCCAGGCCCCCTGGGCCACGTCCACCCTTGAGCCAGTGTGTAGGGCAATGGCGTGCAGGTGTGGGTGTGCTCTGGGGGACAGGGTCAGAGGGCCCCGGCACCTGATGGAGTCTCCTTCCACTGCCGGCCGTGGAGAACCCGGGTCTGTCTTTAGGTCTGTCTGCCTGTCTGTTGATGAAGGGTGGCCCTGTCCTTAAGCAGGTGAAAACTAGGTTGCGGATAAGTCTGTGATACACTTTGGGGGGAGCTGGCTTTCAGGTGTGTCCTTCACTACGTGCAGATCTCATTGGTTCATGACAGCATTCAGGACTGGGGCATGAGGCTGTGGCTACCGTCTGCTTTCAGGAAAGAAGGTATTCTCATCTCCATGTGTGACTCCTGTTCGTTTGAAGAGCTTCAGAGAAGGGAGTTCTGGGAACAGGCACTTACTCTGCTATCTTTGTGGAAATCCCTTTGGCCACTTTAAATATTTAGGGAATGCCTGCTATCCCATCCTCCTCTTTCTTGCACCCATCTTCACCGAGGCAAGTGCACTAAGTGGCAGACACGGAACTCAGTTCTGCCTCTGGGCCCCATGGCAGGGTTGTGAGGGAACAGCGGGGGCAGGGGCAAGGTGACCTGCCCAAGGCCACACAGACATTAAGCAGTGGCTCTGGGGCCAGCCTGGGGCTCGGGCTTCTGGTCCAGCCTCTGTTTTGCCGTGCCACCCCCCGAGCGGGCAGGGGGACCGTGTGAGTGGAGAGGCTGTGGCGCGGTCCGGGCAGCCCTGGGTGCTGGTGGCCTGCCAGGCTCAGTGCAGAGGCCGATCTGGGGCTCTCCCGGCGGCCCTCCTTGGCCGGCAAGCAGGAAGCTCTGAAACCTGGGCTGCGGTCCAGAGGGAGAGGAAAGGGGCTTCTCTGTGCTTCTGACTGACCTCATGACCATCCAGGAACAAAGCAGGGCCTCATGCTACCTCCTGCCACCAGCCTCCACCCAGCTGTTCTGGCCGCGCGGCCCCATCTCTTTGGCCTGTCTGCGGGAACACTGGGCGTTTGTCAGCGTTCAGAATCACGGCTGTGTGCCGAGGGCTCCAGGCCGAGTGGGGCGGGCCAACGGAGCTGCAGGCCCTCTTACAAATCTCAAAACCCATCATCCAATGAAGATGTAGCTATGATATGGCCCAACACCGCACTGGGGAGGTTCACACCCTTCCTTGATCTGATCAGAGGAGTTCAAACAACAGATAACAGTTCCACCGTGTGCACTTTCTGGGTGTGCGGAGTTTCGCTCCAGGCTAAAAGTCAAGGTAGGTAGTTGACTAGACCTCCCCGTGGCTCACTGTCATTACGTGCCAAAAGGGAGCAGGAGCAGCTCACTCTAAGAGCGAACGTGTGCTGAGGGCTTCCCCGTCACAGGCACTGTCCCCTGCACCACGCGCATTGTCCCCCGCTGGGTTCCTCCGGCCCTCTGTGAAAACACCAGGAGACGATGGGTGTGGAATCACCAGGAAGGGCAGCGGACCCAGGGCCACATCACACAGTCCACAATCCCACCCCTCCAGCACGTGGTTCTGGAGCAGCCACGTGTGCCTGTCACCGTGCACAAGTGACAATGTCCCTGTCTGGAGGCAACATGATAGCACGTTCAGCAAAGGCACAAAGGCAGCAGACGACACTGTGAGTCACGCACTGACATGGAGGTTGACTCTGCCCCGCTGTCAGTGACCAGGGCAGACGGAGGAGACAAGCTGAGGGAGGTGCTTGTCCCTCCCTGGAGTCACAGTGGCCTGGGTCTGCTCTGAACCCCCTACTGCCCCCCCCACCCCCCGGGCACCTGCAGTGGCCCTTCTCAGCCCTGTGGGAGAGGGGAACTTGCTTCTCTGTCACAGTGGTCCAGGTACTCAGGGTGGGGAAGCCTTAGGAACAGAGTCCCAGACATCTGCCACCGGGGCTGGCACACCATGGCCCTCTGGCTACAGGGGGTCCCTGAGGACAGTGCCTGAAATGACAATGAATTTCCAAAAGTGCAGCGGGGACCCTGTGGTCCCCAGCTATAGGCTTAGCCTTGGATAGCTTAGCCAGGCTCAGGCATCCAATCACTTTGCTGGGGGTGGTGCAGGTCAATCTGACAGCTGGTCCTGCCCCGATACTGGATCTCTGTTCTAGGCACTGGGCTCTGGTCTTGTCTATTCACTCATTCATTCACTCACTCGTGCAAGCAGTGCTGATTGAGCTCGAGCAGGACTATGAGCCAGGCGCTGCCTGGGTACGCTGGGCTAGGTACACTCCGGGGAGTAAAACAGGCCAAGCCCCTGCTCTTATAGAGCCTATAATCTAGTGGAGGAGACATATTAGTACATAGTATGTCAACTGGTGATAAGTGGTAAAAAGGAAAATGAAACAGGCCAAGGGCGGAACTGGTGGGGGTGCTATGTTAAACATGGCAGTAAGAAGAGCTCTCAAAGAAAAGCCATCTGAGCAGACACGGGAAGTGAGAGAGAGAGAGCAAGCCAGGTGTACATCTGGGGGAACAGCTGCCCAGGCAGAGGGAATGGCATATGCACATGGCCGTGAGGCAGGAGTGTGCTGGACGTGCTTGAGGAAGGGCGAGGAGGACCTCTCTGTCAGGCACCTCTGCTCCCTGCTTCGGACGCTCCAAGCCCAGATGATGGCCCCCTGCCTGAATGGTTACAGCCCACACACCACTGCCTGGCTTGCCTTCGTCCCATGTCCACCTGCTGGAACCTTCCTGAAGGGCACAGGCTGCCCAGGGGCATCTGTCCGTTGTGCATGTCCCCAAACTCTCCTAGTGCCAATGCCAGATGGCTGCAGCATAGCAGGGTCATACTGCCTGGATTTGAATCTCAGCTCTGCCATTTTCCACTTGGGGAAGCCCAGGCAAATTGCCCTTCATGACTCAGTTTCTTCAACTGGAAAATGGGAGTCCAGGGGCTATAGTGAGAGCTGATGCATTACACATGCAAAGTGCATAGGGAACAATGCTCAGCAAACATTAGTGGGAAAATACTGAGGCAACAGAAGTCCTTTCTCCTACTCTTCTCTCCAGGTAAGGCGGCCAGTGATGAGTGCGTGCGGCACGCAGAGGAAGTAAACAGGCACAGGTGTTGTAGTCAGACGGATGTGGATTTGAGCCCCACTGCTCTGGCACAAATGACCACCTTTCTAAACCTCATTTTCCTCACTTCAATATGGAGATGATGTCTATCTCTCACAGGGTTTGGAAAAGAGTAAATGAAATGACATAATAGGACCTGAAATTGGCTCAGGATAAGCAGTGTCACTGGTGGGTGGGATCGGCCCTTCCACGGAGCTAGTGATGAGTTTTTAGGTGGATGATCAGGACTGAAAGAAGCACACCGGACAGACATAAACACCCAGAAGCACAGGCCCAGAGTCTTTGAGGAGGGGCCCCAAGGAGGGGACAACCAGCTGGCACTGTGCAGAGAGAGCTGGGGCCATCACAGGACCAGGAGCGATGCTTGGGTAGACTGGGCCTGGCCGGGTCACCATCTGCCAAGTGGGGGCATGTGCCAGAGGCGGGGAGCTGGTACCAAGAGGGGAGCGCTGGCCACTGAAAATGCCAGAAAGGAGAGTCAGGGCACCTACAGCAGAACCTGAAGAAGCCAGATCTGAGCCAGATGAAGGCTGAGCAGGTGAGGAGCAGGAGGCAGGGACAGTTCTGTGACTGACTCTGAGGCCACTTCATGTCTGTCTTAAAGTGACTGTGGCCAGGGGCCACCTCCCAATCCTCCTGATCAGAGCAGGCCCCTTTGAAACCCCTGCAGGAAGCTCTGGAGGAAGAACAGAGGATCCCTTCCTCCCACACGGAGCTCAAACTGGAGCAGAGAGTCGAAGCAGATGCAGAAAGGGCCGGGAGGTTCCACCTGACCTCGGGGAGGTTGACCTGATTGCGTGGGGCTCAGGGGTCTGAGCGGCTCCAATCAGCAACCAGGTCAGTTTCGCAAACATGCATGGAGAGGTTTCTCACGAGCTCTGTGGTAAGCCAGGCAAGGAAGGCAGCATGGGGCTGATTTGCGAGGCAGCAGCAGCGAGCGGCTCTCTCCCCAGAGCCCCCCAAGACAAGTGTCTGAGAGAGAAAAGTGTGCCGGCTGGCTTAGCTCCACCACCAACTGAATGAAGAGCAAGAATAACAAAACCTGAGAATTTTAATTACAAGTTCTTGCTTCCCCATTGCTTCGTGATGTCATTAACATCTCTGGATCTCCCAGTGGTGACTGAGAATAAAAACCTCCTAAGACACAGGGTTATGTGGTAGGTGGAGAAATTTCCTTTGACTTTACAGCCAACCTGAGTCAGGAGAGGAGCCGGCTGCGTGCATTTGGGTAGATCAGGCACTTCCCCAAGCTTTTCTTTTCCCTTGGCTGTAAAATCAGAGCTCGGAGCAAATCATCGAAGGGCCCTGATATCCGGTGAGTCTATACCACCAGGCAGGGAAAGCTATTGTCAGGAGAGTTAATGTGATGCTGCCCAAGTTAGAAGCCTCAGGGTCATTCCTGATTCCTCCTTCCTGCTCATTCCCCACGAAACCATAAATGCCACTTCTTAATGATCTCCGTACCCAGCTCAATAAATGGTCGCCGAAATGAAATGAACCTGCCAGATCCAAGTGGCTCCTCGTTCTGTCTCCTGTATGCTCCTAACGAGCTCTGGAAGCTGCTGTGTCTCTTCCATGCAACTGCCTCAGTTCAACACTGCGTCCCACTAGGACCATGGCGGTGGCAATTTCCTCTCCAGCCTCCGCTGTCTTTCCTCCAGATTGCTGGTGTCTTTCTCACCCTGAGACCATCCTTCACACAGCCACGGGGTGAGCTCTTCTGTCTTGCAAGGGCTCCTTCAAACCCTTCTGTGGCTTCTCCGGGACAGCGGGATAGAGAAAGGTGTGCTAGCCCTAACAACGGGTCCCTGTGTCCACCCCTCCCCAGTGTCTGCCATTCCCCAACATGTCTCCTTGCCTGAAGCCAGCCCCCACCACCGGCAGGTTTGGAGGGAACTGAGATGTTCTTGCCTCTGATCATTGCACATTCCGTTCCCTTTGCTGCAACATCCTTCTGTCACCTGTCATCTGGCAAGTCTCAGTTCCGTGGTCATTTCCTGTTGCCTTCCGCCATCCCACTCTAGCATCTCAGGGTAGAGCTAAGTCCATCCTCTGGCCCGTGGTGACCCATAAGACAGACCCTTCCTGTGCCATCATTTTAAGCCCACGCCTCCCACACCAAACTGAATCTTTGGGGCTGCAGCTGACTCAAAATCAGTGTTTGTCCTCAGGGGTCCTGCCATGTTTTCCTGGGAACCAGGTAGGGAATAAGGCCCTGGAAAGAATCATGGGGAGAAAAGTGAAGCCCGTTGGCCAAGGAGGCTGCTGTGGCCTAGGTTTCTGTCAGGTATGAGTGTTGGGGTCGGGAAGAGTGGTGAGGAGCCGGGGCATAGGGAACAGGCAGGCAGAAAGGGTGTGCACTCCCTGCTCATTCCCTGAGTGAGCCACACTTCGGAAGTATTGCATTAAACAGATGAATCACACACTGACTCAAAGAGAGGACGTTGCCGGGTTGAAAATCATTGGAATGGTTTTTATTTGTCAGAATGCTACAATGAATAACATCTCCATGTGCCACTTACAAACGAAGAGTGGGAAGGAGGGAAGCTGGGTGATTCGGGCTGGAGGGGCTCACAGAGCCATTTGTGAGGGGGTAGTGGGCAGGGTGCTTTCAAGATACTCTCCAGTCACTGGGGTCCTCTCTTTCTCAATGCAAAAGAAAAAATCATCTTTCCCCCCACTTCCTGAAAGCACTGTCATGAAAATAACAGCCTGAGGACACTCCAGAGGCACTCCAAGGTCATCTACCTCACCCCTCTTTGATAAGAACAGCAGGCTGCCTTGCTAGAGGTGACATTCATGCATGTTCTTCAGAATGAAGGGGACAGAAGATCACCCATGGCTCCCGGAGGGCAGAGTCCCTCACAAAGTAAAAGACAAAGCCATCCCAGAACTGATGAAAGTCAGTCCTTGCACATCCAGATGGCCAACAGACACATGAAACGATGCTCAGCGTCACTCATCATCAGGGAAATACAAATCAAAACCACACTGAGATACCACCTCACACCAGTCAGAGTGGCTAAAATGAACAAATCAGGAGACTACAGATGCTGGCAAGGATGTGGAGAAACGGGCACCCTCCTACACTGTGGGTGGGAATGTAAACTGGTGCAGCTGGTCTGGAAAACAGTGTGGAGGTTCCTCAAAAAATTAACGATAGAACTCCCCTATGACCCAGCAATAGCACTCCTAGGAATTTACCCAAGGGATACAGGAGTGCTGAGGCATAGGGGCTCATGTACCCCAATGTTCATAGCAGTATTTTCAACAATAGCCAAATCATGGAAAGAGCCTAAATGTCCATCAACTGATGAATGGATTAGGAAGATGTGGTTTATATATACAATGGAATACTAAATGGCAATGAAAAAGAATGAAATCTGGCCATTTGTAGCAACGTGGATGAAATTTGAGGGTGTTATGCTAAGTGAAATAAGTCAGGCAGAGAAGGACAGATACCATATGTTTTCACTCATAAGTGGAACAGGAGAAACTTAACAGAGGACCATGGGGGAGGGGAAGGGGAAAAAATAGTTGGGGAGAGGGAGGGAGGCAAACCATGAGAGACTCTTGAAATCTGAGAACTGAGGGCTAATGGGGGTGGGGGAGAGGGGAAGGGGGGTGATGGGCATGGAGGAGGGCACTTGTGGGGATGAGCACTGGGTATTATATGTAAACCAACTTGACAATAAACTATAAAAGAAAAAAAAGAACAAAGTCAGTCCTTGCAATAGTCAGGACAAGTGACCATGGCCAGAATCATGGAAGGAAGGTGCCCCAAAGAGGTGTGGTGCTGGGCAAGTAGTCCATTATCTGGGGAAGGATATAGAATCTGATATTTTGCCCTTCCAGGGCTTACAAGTAAAGCTGCCTGGCCCTGCAGGAACATGAGGGAGAAGGGGGGGATTCTGGGTCTGTGAGGGGTCGAGAGACTCAAGACCAGATCAGGCTGAGTTGCTCCAGGCAACCCGCTGCCTCTAGAGGCGCTGTGCTTCCTGAGAGCATCCTTCCACCTGGAAGCCCAGGCCCTGACTCCCCACCCCTCCCAACCTTTGGGGGGCTACTGAGGAAGGTGGGCTCCAGGCTCCAGGGCTGTGCTGCGCCAGATGGAAGCCACTAGCCACTGTGGCTGGAGAAATGTGGCTATTCCACCTTGAGACACGCTGTAAGGGTAAAATACACACTGGATTTTGAAGACATGGTATGAAGAAAAAGTCACATTCACTATTCATTTTTTATATTAATTACATATTGAAAATATAACACTTTGGATACACTGAGTTAAAGACAATGTATCATTACAATCCATTTCAACTGTTTCTTCTTACCTTTTTTGAATATGACTACCAGGAAATTTAGAAGATACATATGTGATTCACATGTGATTCACATCATTTGTCTATTTGGACGGCACTGCTCTGAAGGAATCCCTGAACTCAGAACAGGGAAAGCCATTGCTCCTGACTTACTTACCCTCAAGTCTATGGGTGTGGGGGGGGAGGGGGTGAGGGCTTCAACTTATCCACTCCGGGATATTCCAAGGTACAGCAGGAATACCCCAAACTGAGAGAGGATGAGTCGGGCCAGCTGGTTACATAAGTAATGGGACAGAGACCCGAGTGTCTCCATGACTTGCTCAAGCAAATGAATAAGATCTTGGCTTAGGATCAAGCCTCATAAATTCTAGACTAATCTTCCTGCCACCACATCCCAGTTTACACAGAAAACACTCTTCTGAAACTATTAGTCATTTTAGTGAGGGAGCCACAAAACAGGGTCCTGGTTAGAGCACAGGTTTTTATAATTTCTTTTGCTAGCAGGTAATTTAATAATCTCTATCAGAACCCTATAGCCCAAACAAAACTGGACCTTAATGCCTGCCCCGGCATGGTGATGCATCCAAAAGAAACACAAACTGAGTTTCCCCAGAGTTTTGAAAAACACTATGAATTCTTGACCGGGGTCTCCCGAGAAGGTAGTGAAGGGAATTACCTGGCACACATCAGAGCCAAGTTTCCTTAGTATCCTTGGCCGTGATTCTCTCTCCTACAAGTGTCACTCCAGGCCAGCTGCTGATCCCTCCGTTCCCCATTCTCAAACCTGCCCTGACATCCTTCTTCAGACCCCTCTCCTCCCTGGCCATGCTCTTCCTGACCCGTCCCTCTCTGGCAGCTTTCCTGTTGTGCCAGCCCTCCAGAACTTTCTGATAAGATGGGTTCAGCTTCTCTCTCTGCTTTTAGTTCTCCTCTCTGCCTGCCCATCTGATCAACCCAAGAGGCCCTAAAGCTGATTGAGTGGGCAAAGAATGGGTATGTGAGGGGGAGCCCAGGGTGAGAGGGAATCCACATCCAGAGTTTTCCATACTTTGAGCAAGTAAATCCACTGCTAGGAATCGAGAATAGATCAATAGGGCAACAGATCAAAGATTTACCTACAGAGATGTTTATCAGAGCACTGTTTATAACAGCAAAAAAAAAAAAAAAATGGACACAACTAAACATCCAGCAAGGATTAGTGGTGAAATAAATTATGATTCTATAAAATGGAATCTTGGGAAGATACTAAAACTTGTCCTTCTGAAAATAGTTATTAATGTGGGAAGTTGCCCATGATAACACTAAATGAAGCAATAACAAAAACAGAATACAAAGCTGTATACAAACTATGATACCGATTTTGTTTCAATTTATATACATATATAGAAAAATACTTCTCTGATGTCCCCTGCTCCAGGCTTTTTCCAGCCTCCTCGGATCAATAAAACCCAGGAGAAGGGAACTAACAAGCACAAAGTCAAGGGACTTTTTCAAGGTGTCACCTCCTTTTCTTTGGCTGGGATGAGAAGAAGACATGACATGGAATCCCTGAACCTGGTCCAGCTCAGTCCCCAACTCCTCAGGGGCCCCCCACATCCCAGAGGAGCAGGGAGAGTGCCTGGCCCCATGCCAAAAGACATTGCCTTTGCCACATGTGCCAGGGAGTCAACACCCAGAACAGGAAAGCATCAAGACCCGGATTCACAAACAAGAGCATCCCTTGCAAGGAGACACACAGCAGAAAGAGAACTTGCCTGGGAGACAGGCGACCTAGGCTCAAGGGCAGGCTCCAGTAGAGGATGTGGGCTCAGGCAAGCTCTTGGCCCTGCTAAGCCCCAGGTGTTCCTCTGTGAAATTAGGTTGCCAACACCTACCTCATTCGAGTCGAGTCGAGTCGGGGAGATGCACTGAGAAGGGCAGGCAGTAGGGAGAGGTAACAGAGCATGCGGGCTCTGGGGCAAGCTGTCTAGGCGTGAATCCTGGCGCCTCATCAAGCAGCCAGGGTTAATAATGGTACTTGTCTCTGCTCTACAGGTTGTTGAGAGGATTAAAGGAGTCAGCACAAGCAAAATATGTGAAAAATGCCTGGCTCACACGAGGCACTCAGTAAATGTGAATGTCCTCTCTCCCAGTTATGTTTCTGGAGGACTCTCCATCACCTTCTCAGGGCCTGCGCTAGCCTTGGGGCTGCTCACTTAATACTCGTCTGTTCCTATATTCCACTTCATAGTCCACTTCCCCTTGCCTGCTGCTCCTCTAGACTGGGAGTCTGCACATGAGACCTCATGGGTCAAACCTCATCTGCCACCTGCTTTTGTAAATAAAGTTTTATTGGAACACGGGTCCACTCATTCATTTCTGTGTTGCTCATGGTTGCTTCAGCATCATGGTGGCAGAGCTGACAGAGACCATATGATCCACAAGGCATAAAATATTTACTCTCTGGCCTCTTACAGAAAAAGTCCTCTGGCTTCTGCTCTAGACCAACATTGTCCCATAAAATATAATATGGGTGATATTTGTAATTTTCTAGTAGCCCTGTTAAAAAAGGAAAAAGAAACAGGGTGAAATTAACTTTAGTAAAGTACCTCATTTAACTCAATCTATCTAAAATGCCATCATTTCATTGAGTAACAGATATTAAAAAAGTATTAGTGAGGTACTGGAAATGGCCACAAGCACTATAATACTATGGTGGTATCTTATGGGATGCAAAGGTTAAAGTGAACTGTAGTATTTCCTTAACAATAAAGTGTGCTTATACACTGCTTTAGTGTTTAAATTTACATTTAAATGAAAATTACAGATCCCGTTCCTCAGTTATGTTTCAAGTGACTCTCAGGTTGGACCATACAGATCTGGCCAGTCAGCCCTCCCTACCTACACTATACCCTTTCCACACACACAAAGCAGACCACTTTGCATGGGGCTTCATTCATATGCAAGGTTATTTTCAAGCTGGGAGAGAAGAATTTTTGGTGATGAGCAGGGCAGAGGGAGTGGGAGACATAAAGAGGTGGGATAGGGGTAGATGTCCCTAGGAGCTCTGATGGGTCCTGAGCCCCTCTGGAGAGAGAGGTCAGAGACAGAAGCTGATGGAACTATTCAAGAGGGGCCTCATATGACTTTGGGCCGACGCAAAGCTGATTCGGGGCCCAGGTGGCAAAGGGCCACAGATCTCTGTTCAGAGTCCAGGTTGCCCTGTGTGTGAGTACTGGAGGCCTTGGGGCCATCCAGATATAGTCCCCTGGAAAGGTATGGCCACCACCTGATAGGTGGAGGCAGGAACAAGGCTTCTCCTAGCAGCTTCTAGGACAGATGTTAAAAAAAG
This sequence comes from Cryptoprocta ferox, assembly GCA_028646485.1. Classification (NCBI taxonomy): domain Eukaryota; kingdom Metazoa; phylum Chordata; class Mammalia; order Carnivora; family Eupleridae; genus Cryptoprocta; species Cryptoprocta ferox. Next base: position 70,374,742 of record CM053570.1, on the reverse strand, counting down.
CAGGAGCCAGAGCAGGAAGGCAGGAAGGTGACCACAGCTGTTGTGTAGCATTATGGATATGTGGGAGACCCCATGGAACCCACCCCCAAATTACTAGGGGACAGTCTGGGCTGGGGACAGTCTGGGCTGTGTCCAGATGAGCACAGACCCAGACACACATATTGGCCACCCAAGGCTGCCCAACCAGTCACCCCTAGCAGAAGGTCAGGAGCCATGGCCCTAGCAGGGAGGAGGAGAGGCCTGAGCAAAAGGAAGTGACAGAGCTGTTCCTCTTCCCAGGAGGGAACAAAGCACAGTGGGTCCTGCTGTGCTGATGTGCTCTGGGCAGTGCCCAGTCCATTCGTTATAGGGAAGCACAGGTAAGTCACCAGGCATCCTGTTAGCAACAGTGTCCCAGGATGCGGTCCAGGTAATTAGCGCCCTGGGCACAAGTATGTCTCGATACTGTATCCCAAACACAGGAAAGAAACCTGCAGAGAGCCAGGGATGGTGTAAATCATCCTGCTAGAAACGAATGCCTAATGGAACAAGGAAAACTCCAAACAAGTGTCTCTAAACTTGCCCGTGGACAGGAGGGCACGTCAGCCAGCTGCTCCTTTCTCCTCCATCTCAACTTGCAAGGCCGCTGAGCCCAGCCTTCTACCTGCTGAAGCAGAATCCCACGTCCCCTCCAAGTCCTCAGGTCCCCTGCTCCCTTTCCCTCCAGGTGCCCAGTGAGTCAGCTCCAGCAGACACTCCTCGCCTGCTCCTGGTGGCCCCTGCAGGCACCCTCCTTGGGCACCACTGCCTTCCCTGGTCCAAGGTGGTGGCCGGCCAGCCCACCTCACAGCTCCCGACACCGCACCTGCAGCTGTGAAACCAGTTGTGGAATTACGGCACCTCAGACCGAGCCAGGACTTGCCCTGAGCTTCGCAAAGCTGGTGGATTAGAAGATTATTTCAGATGGATCTAGCTGTGTGATCCTGGGCATGACACCCAACCTCTCTGTGCTTCAGTCTGCTCTTCTGCAAAATGGGGACAATAAAGTACCTACCTCATGAAGTTCCTGGGAGGATGGAATGAGCTGATGTTGTGTACAGTGCTTAGGAAAGTGCTCAGTTCAACATTTGTTAGCTATCGTTGTTATGAAGACAAACTTCAGCATTTTATTTATAGTTATCAGTTTATTTTAATAGGAGTTAGAGAAAGTCAAATCAAACCCATGACCTTACAGACCTTATTGTTTATGTCGAAACTGAGTTCCAAAAAATAAATAATAATCAACATGAATATATTTAAAGAAGAACGTAAATAAACAATAGCACAAGGGACAGGCTAGCATGGCAGGCATTGTGAAGGTGGAGCCCACAGACTATTTGGGAAACACTGATCCAGTCTGAACCCTCTGGTTCATTGAGGAAGAAACTCTAAACAGGAAGCAGAGGGCTGGGACCTGGGCCACCAGTGGAGTCACCAGCTGGGCTGGGACCAGACCACTGGTTGCTCTCCCAGCCTCCCGCCCACATTCTGTCCTCCGCTCATGCTGCCTCCTGAGAGACTCAGGAGGGCTTCATTAGAACAAGTACATTTAAAAGAATCTTATGAATACTTGGCTTGTCACCAACAGTTTGACACATGACACCTGGGTCAAATCCCATGTAATATAAAACAAAATAATCCCTCGGAATAAAAACAACCCATCTGTGAAACAGGGTCAGGTGTTGTTTTCTGACTCCCATATCCAGAGGGGACTGGTGGAACTGGCTTCTCTGGTTCTGCCACTTCCTCGCTGTGTGACTGTGGACATGTCGCTTACTTAACCTCTCTGTGCTTCTGTTTTCAGAGCTGCAAAATGAGATATGAGGCAGTAAACCCAGTACCTGGAAGCACTCAGTAAAAGTGAGTTTCCTGGGGCGCCTGGTGGCTCAGTCGGTTGAGTATCTGACTTTGGCTCAGGTCACGGTCTTGCGGGTTCGTGAGTTCGAGCCCCAAATCTGGCTGGCTGCTGTCAGGGTGTCAGCACAGAGCCCGCTTCAGATCCTCTGTCCCCCTCTTTTGCCCCTCCCCTGCTTGCACTCTCCCAAAAAATAAACAAATATTCTTTAAAAAGTGAGTTTCCTTTCCTCCTCTGAAAAGCAAGACAAGGCACCCTTGCTGAAGATATGCACCCACTGGCCGTGGAAGAATCCATAATGAGGAAACCCTACTTCAAAATCTTTGTGACTCTCCGTCTCTTCCCACAGTAAGTCTCTGGGCCCCAATAACGTGGCCCCTTCCCACCACACCAACTTCATTTCCCTGATCCCTGCGCCCATCCTAGAGTGTCTCATGCTCCCTGACTGCCCCATGAGCAGGAGGCACCCATTGGGACACCAGCACTCCCTGCTGCGTTCTCTCTCTGACATCAGCTCAGCCTCATCTTCCAAAAACACTTATCTGAGTAACTGGCTCCCTGAAAGTCTGCACGATTTATGCGTTCCTGTAGAATAAAGTCCAAACGCCCTTCTGTGTTCACAGTCCCTCAGCATCTAGCCCCATCCTCCTCTCAAAACTCATCCTAACCCCTTCCCCATCACACAGACATATATATGCATACACATGTGTGCGTGCACACACACACACACACACACACACAGTCTACACTCTGTCAGATCCACTGGTCAGATCCACTCACTGTTTCTCAAGTAGCCCATGGTCCTTCATACCTGCTCACCTTTGCACCTGCTGCTTTTCCCTGGAACACCCTATTCCCTTTCTGTGAGAGGAAAATTCCTTCTGACCTTTTAACGCCGTGCTAAAATGGCTTGAAATAAGGCATTTTGTTTTGCAAACTCCCACCCAGCCAGGAGACTATGCCTTGGGCAATAAGATATAGGTGCAAATCACTGGGTGGAACTACCAAGAAGGCCTTGTGAAAGGAGCACAGATGGCTGCACGCCTTTCTGCCTTTCTCTTGTTCCTTTATGTAAAATGGAAGCGATGGCGGGAGCTCTAGGAGCCATCTTGGAACATGAGGTGACTTTGAGGATAGAAGCCAAGCTCTGTGGATGAAGGAAATGAGGAGAGGAGTTTGGGATATTGCTTTTATGGTGGAAATCGCCATATACCAAGTCTAGGCTGGCTACTGATTCTCTAGGAGGAAAGAAAATAATCCTTATGTGTCTAAGCCATAGGATTTATTTTAGTTTGTTGTTATATGCTGAAGATCTAATCCTATCCAATGCAGCAGACACGTGCCATTTCCTGATTTGTCTCCCACTCATCTCTCCAGATACACACTTCCCTCCCCTACTCCCAAACCTTGCCTCCAAACCTATTTATTTATTTTTTATTTCCTCGAGCATCATGCTTTTCTCAGGCATCACACCATCTGCCCTCCCTCGGTGCCCCTCCTAGACTGCCTGGGAATGCCTCTTTGCTTTCTAGACCCTACTCAAAGGACACCTCCTCCATGAAGCCCTTCCAGACACACTCTTCACACCCTCATCAGGAAGAAGTAACAAGTCTTCTGTCCTGTGTGCTCCCAGATATTTACCATGGCACCTCTATCCTGTCATCATTTACTTGCCCATCTGCACCTCCCAGGTCCTGGGTTGCTTGAGGCAAGAGCCAATCATTCACCTCTGTCTCTGGCAGCTGGGCATAAAAGAAGTTGTTCAGGGAACCTTCCCTGAGATCACTTCATCTCCCATGTCCTTGGGAGAGCATGGGGTCTCCTGAAGAGCAGTGGGGCTGCTCTTGGGTGCACTATTCCCTAGAAGACCCCAGGAAATGTCTGCTGAGTGCATGAATGAATGTGTAACTCAACCTCCCTTCCAGTTTCCCTAGTGCTCATGGAAACCTTCGCTAAGGCACTGACTTCCACCCACCATGGCTCTGCCAATGGCCAGCTGCCCCTCCCCAGTTCTCTTCCCTGCTGTACGAGTGGGTGCTCATGCCCCAGGGCAGGAGGCTCAAGAAGTGAAGGGGAAAACACCTGGCTGCTGCCATCCTGAAATCTGTCTTCCTGATGGCCACCAGCTGCTGAGAGCATGGAAACGGCTGCTGCCAGGACACCAGGGAGCAGGGGGAGGTGGGCAGCCTTGCAGAAACTATCCGGGCTGATGTCTTCCCTCCTACCATAACTCTGATGTAGAGAAAGGACAGCCTCCATGAGATTCAAATCTACACCATGGCAGTTCCTCTTAAGCTCACTGCCTATGCTGAAGATAGCTGGACAGAAAATAGGGAGAAGTGGGAGAATGATCAGAACCATACCAGGAAATGCAAAGTAGTTTAAAGTAGCTGCGTTTGAATGCATTTTTGCTGCCCCCAGCACCCTGCAGTGACAGCAGCTGTGTCCTTGAAGGACAGGGAGATGAACAAGCAGGAGAGGAGAAGCTTCAGGGAAACTGCATTCTGTTCCTGCAGATGTGGATGGCCACCATCTACGGCAGGATGGTCAGACAACCTCCCTAGAAGGCTAATGATCAATGGGAATTGTAGGCAGGAGGACTTCAGTTCAACTTAAGGAAGAACTTCCCAAGCATCAGGACTGGCTCACACAGGAGTGAGCTGCCCTGAAGGTTCCTGCCCTGGGTGCCATGAAGCCAGTGGACATACCCAGAATCACACGCCATCACAGAGAGCTTGGGTTCTGTTCTGGGAAGCTGGGCCCGTTACTCTCTAGGCCTTCCCAAGACATCCATCCAGTCTGTTCCCAGGAATGCTAATTCCTCTGACACCTTGGTCCGTTTTCTGGGTTTCCTCTGCCTTATCTGGGAGGCCCTCTATTTGCATAGGGGCCATACTAATGGCTTGGGCTGGTGTTCCAACTGCTCTAAAGGCCCTTTTCTTAATCTGGCCACTCCTCTGGTCTGCCACTTCTCTGCCCAGTGCTTGCTTGGGTTTCAGTGTCCCATGACTGGTTCCTATGGGTCATGCACGGAGAGGCAGAGAAGCTGACTACTGGAGAGGCCATTAGAACAGGTGGGTGGACAGAGAGCCGTAGAAGGAGCGCTGGGGAGCTCTGCATCTCCCATCAGTGATAGCATTCATTCATTCATTCATTCACAAAATATATAATGAACACCAACTAAGTGCTAGGTACAATTCTGGAAATAAAGCAATGAGAGAAATCAATGTGATCAAGTAAATCCATGGAAGGCTGAGTTTACTGAAGTAGAAAGTTTTCTGTCCTGCAGGATGCAGAACTTTTCCTACGTTAACAGGCACTGTGACTCCCTGGCGTGGCGGAGGGGCGGGGAACGACGGGGGGCGGGGGGGGGGGCGGTCAGCACACAGGCCCTTTGAGCAAGAAAAAATGCTGCAGAAAAATTTGAAAATATAGAAAACTACAAAGAAGAAAAATAGAAACCACTGGTAATCCCACCACTCCGAAATTGCTCCTACAAACATTTTGGTATTTAGCCTTTAAATATTTTTACATACATATATATAGTTTTTTTTAATTTTTCATGTTTATTTATTTTTGAGAGAGGGGGAGACAGAGCACAAGCAGGGGAGAGACAGAGAGAGAGGGAGACACAGAATCTGAAGGAGGTCCCAGGCTCTGAGGTGTCAGCATGGAACCTGATGCGGTACTTGAACCCATGGACCACAAGATCATGATCTAAGCCAAAGTTGTACACTTAACCGTCCGAGCCACCCAGGTGCCCCTACATGTATATAGTTTTGCCCTAAATTTGTATCATTCTGGGGGCGCCTGGGTGGCTCAGTCGGTTAAGCGTCTGACTTCGGCTCAGGTCATGATCTCACAGTTCGTAAGTTTGAGCCCCACGTTGGGCTCTGTGCTGACAGCTCAGAGCCTGGAGCCTGCTTCAGATTCTGTGTCTCCTTCTCTCTCTGCCCCTCCCCTGCTCATGCTGTCTCTATCTGCCTCTCAATAATAAATAAACGTTAAAAAATTTTAAAAAAATTTGTATCATTCTGTGTATGCCTTCTTCTCTCAGTTTTTTTAAAATTTCTCTTAAGTTTATTTATTTTGCGAGAGACAGAGACAATGTGAGTGGGTGAGGGGCAGAGAGAGAGGGAGACCAAGAATCCCAAGCAAGCTCTGTGCTGACAGCACAGAGCCTGATGCAGGACTCGAACTCATGAAACCTTGAGATCATGACCTGAGCCAAAACCAAGAGCCAATGCTTAACCAACTGAGCCACCCAGGTGCTCCCTTTTCTCACTTCTTATATTACAAGTATCTTTCCATTTGTTAAACATTATTCTAGGATACCATTTGTATTTGCCAAATTGGTATGTCACTGTTCATATGTACCAGAACTTATAGGACTAATTCCCACATTCTTGTGTGTTTGGATAATTTCACTATTGCAAACAATGGTGTGAAGAGCATCCTTCCAGGCTCTCCTATCCATTTATTAGTATAAATCCCTGAAAGGCACTTGACAGGTGAAAATCTACAACTATTCCATATACACCGCCATACTGCCTCCATGGTATTTGTAGCAATTTTCACTTTTACAAGGGGTTGTTTAGAGCTGTCCAGGACCCCACACTCTTTGCAACACCATGAATGTTAGAATTTATAACCAAAAGCTTGCCAACTTGACTCATGATAATGGTATCTCATTATTGTAACTTGCCTTTTTTTTTTTTAAATCATTAGGCAAACTTAACTTCTTCCATGTTCACTGGGCTTTTTATATTTCCTTTGTGCATTGTGTATTTACAAAATCTTATTGTGGAATAATTTTAAATTCAGAGGAAAATTGCAAAGATAGTACAGAGAGTTCCCATAGACACTTCACCCATTAATGTTAACATCTTCCCCAAAACTAAAACAATTAACATTGACACAGCACTATTAACTAACCTCCAGACTTTGTTTAGAGTTCATTGATTTTTCCACTAATGTCCTTTTTCTGTTCCAGGACCTAATCCAGGATCCCACATTGCCTTTAGTTTCACGTCTCCTTACTAACCTCTAATCTGTGACAGTTTTCAGTCTTCCCTTGCTTTTCATGCCCCTGATATTTCTGGAGAGTCCGGGTCCGGTCTTTTGTAGGATGTCCCTCAAGACTGGTTTGTCTGCTCTTTTCTCATAATTAGCCTTGAGTTATAGGTTTGGGGGAAGAATACCAGAGAGATGAAGTGCTCTTTTCTTTGCATTATTTCTGGGGTCACATGAGAGCAATATCAGTTAGAACTGGCGATGCTAACCTTGATCGCTTAGTTAAGATGTTTCTGCTAGGTTTATCAAGTATGAAGTTTCTATTTTCCCTGCCATATGCTATTCTTTCAAAATGAGTCACCAAGTCTAGCCCACCCTCAAGGGAAGAGAGATTAAGCTCCATCTGCTGGAAGGGGAGGAGCATATATTATCTGGAATTCTTCTGAAAGGAGATTTGTGCCTTCTTCCCTATTTATTTATTCATTCAATTATTTATTCATAATGAATGTACTCATGGATTCTCTGGGTTATAATTCAAAATCATCATCTATTTTGCTGCTTTCATGGTTTCGGCTTTGGCCAATGAGTTGGCCCTTGTGTTCATGCGTCCTTTAGACATCCCTTTATCTTCTGCCCTTGTTTCTGTTCTTAAGCCCTTCCTTACTTTCAGGAACTATAAGACGTTTCAGGGTCATTTTGTATATTCCTTGCTCAGCCCCAGAATCAGCCATTTCTCCAAGGAGCTCTGGTTCCTTTCATTGGAAAACAGTATTTGGAAACTAAGATCTGGCACTGGGTGTGCTCATTTCTACCAGAGGATCACTGCTAGTGGAGATAGCGAGACAGTGTATGTGTGTGCCCTAACCCACGTACAAGCACACATCTCTACTTACTTCTGCATCTATCTGTACATATATTGGAAATACACTCCAGTCCTGCCACCGACTTTGCCTCCTGACAGATTTTTTTTCCCAGAAAATTAAATTAGATGATGTATTTAAATATATGTAGAAAGCACTCAGTCAGTGCTGGTTGAGTGAATGAGAATGAAGTTCAGCACAAGCCATGGCCCCTCTCTAGTTCAAATACACATGCCACAGCTTATGAGCTTGGGCCCTTACCAGGTCTCAGCGTCTTAAAAATGTTCTCCTTAATACTTTTTCTAAAATAGATACATTTTTTATAATCAATAAAATAAAACAATGGGTTTTAAAAAACACTAACAGCATGTACCATATATATATATGGTACTCTTCCCATATATATATATATGTATATATATACACACATATATAAAATTAATAAGTACTTTCCAGGCTTGCACTGAGGATCAATATGGATAAAAACACACACAAGCTGAAAGTTCTTGGCATAAATTCGGTACTTACTAGGTATTAGGTATTGGCTTCTGGGGTGCCTGGGTGGCTCAGTCGGTAAGCGTCCGACTCTTAATCTTGACTCAGGTCATGATCTCCTGGTTCGTGAGATCAAGCTGCGCTTCAGGCTCCTTGCTGACCATGCAGAGCCTGCTTGGGGTTCTCTCTCTCCCTCTCTTTCTGCCCCTCCCCTGCTCACACTCTTTCTCAAAATAAATAAATAAACATTTTTTAAAAAAGGTGTTCACTTCCATCCTCCTCCTTTTCTCTCTCTGATCTTTCCAGATGCCACGTTGTGGAACTGATGTGGAAAAAAAAAAGTCTTCCTCTCCCTTTTATTTTCCTGGTGTAAGCAGGATGGCCATGGCAAAAAAAAAAAAAAAAAAAAGGCATCACCAAATGAGCCATTTCTTTGTCACCCAGAAGCCTCCATATCTAAGGTCCTCCTGAGGTGGAGGTGTCTTTGTAGGAACATTCTTGAGGAGCACAGAGCACCCACTACCAAAGCCCACACCTGGGGAAGTGTCTCCCAGCCAGTGCCGGGCCCCAGCTGAAACTCCAGGATCCTCTGCTCAATTCTTTTCTTTTCTTTTTAAAATTTTTTTTTTTTTAGCATTTATTTATTTTTGAGAGAGACAGCACAAGTGAGGAAGGGACAGAGAGAGAAGGAGACACAATCTGAAACAGGCTCCAGGCTCCAAGCTGTCAGCACAGAGCCCAACACGGGGCTCAAACTTACGAACTGTGAGATCATGACCTGAGCCGAAGTCGGACGCTCAACCGACTGAGCCACCCAGGTGCCTCTTCTCTGCTCATTTCTAACCAGGGCCCAGCTGCGGCCACTCCCCTGAACCTTCGTGACCGGCACTGGAAGCCCACGAGTGACAGGGTCTGCAGCTTTGTGGCAAGCAAAGCCAACCACCTGCTCTTCATACAACAAGTCTCCATCTCAGTGGTCCCAGCCTAAATCCCGTGTTTCTATTCAAGATGCATTCCTCTGGGAGACTTTCCCCTTCCCTTCTTCTAGGAGGTGGAAAGAAAGAGGATTTTTTAATCAAATACTTCATTTCATTTAAAAGAATTAAAGAGAACCAGTAAGGAGGAGGGGAAATATTGTGCAGTCCCAGAAGCAAGAACGCAGAGATGTTCAATCGTAGCAGCAAAAGTCACAGTCTGGGAAAACATATTATTGTCAGCAAAAGTCAAAGGGAACTAAGGGCTCTAGAAATACTGAGTTTATTTTTTTTAATGAGAATTTTGTCAGAGAGTTTACTTTCCACATGAGCTACATTCCTTTCTAGTGGGTTTACAACCAAGCCCCTTTCTTCTGCGCATGCCCTTTTCAAAAGTATTAAAGTGCTTTATTCTTGTAATATCCTGTGGGGCTGGCTGGTTGTGTCTGCTCTGGAGTTGGTATGAAGCAAGTCCTCCCTTTCTGGTCCATGGACAGAGAGCACTGGGCTTCTCCCACCTGGAGCACCACTTCTATTTTCCAACGGGGCTCTTCCTTTGTTTTCTTTATGGTGATGCTTTTCAGCACCTTTAATATTCTCATGATCTTCCAAGAGAGAAATATCTATAATCTCCTAAGTATATATCCTAAACTTATGTGGTCATGGAGGGGCGCCTGGGTGGCTCAGTCAGTTAAGCATCCGACTTCACTCAGGTCATGATCTCGCGGTTCATGGGTTCAAGCCCTGTGTTGGGCTCTGTGCTGACAGCTCAGAGCCTGGAGCCTGCTTCGGATTCTGTGTCTCCCTCTCTCTCTGCCCCTCCCCCACTTGTACTCTGTCCCTCTCCCTCCCCAAAATAAAAAAACATTAAAAAAATTAAATTTATGTGGTCATGGAATTCTTTACTCAGAGACCTCTATTAACATCTCCCAGGCCATGGAGTTCTTCTAGGAACCCCATTTGGAAAATGCTATATGTGATGTTTCTATTGCTTATAATCAAAAAGCCCTAATTTCTACAGCCATGAAGAAGAGTTTTAAAATATTTTCAGTCTAAGAAACACAGGATGAAAATGAAAAAAAAATTGTCAGATATGTTTTCATAGGGAGATTCATTCTTAGAAAACTCCAGGAAAAAATTCAGCAAGATCTGAGTGGTATCTGAGGCACTGCACACTACTGTGGCTCAGATGTTAAGGAAGCCCTTTGTGAAGTTCAGGGGCTGTGTGTCCATACGACGTTGGTCACGTTGATCAAGAAGCTGGGTCTACATTCCTGAGAAGCAGCCATCACCAGCCCCCCTCTGCAAATAGCCTCTTCCAGAGCTTTAGATCTGGCAGGGCCCAGAGCATCAATTCCTGATCTTCTTGACCATGCCACATTCAGAATGCTTCCTTAGAAGCCATTTCACAAAGGTTTCCAAGAAGAGTATTTCATCTTTCAAAGCAAATAAAGAAGGGTGCAGTGGGGGCATTTCTAAATAGCCCTCAACTCTTTTCAGGATGACTTTGCCATTTCTTTCATCAAGGGGGGTCTACCTCCCTTTCCCTTGACTCTGGCTGGCCTTGATTTTTGCTTCATCCCGAAGAATGTGGCAGAAATGATGCTGTACCACTCTTGGCCCAGAACCTAAGGGACCTGGCAGCTTCACATTCCTGGGATTCAGAGACCACCACATTGTGAGGAAGCTGGGTCCGGGGGAGGAGAACTACCAGCACCAAGACCCAAGGCATGTGAGTGAGGCTCTGTGGGACCCCCTGGCTCAGCTCAGGCAGAGCTGAATGAAGCTATGGGAGTGAGCCCAGCCACGTCCAGCAGAGAACTTCCCAGACAGAATTGTGAGGCATCATGAATAACTGGTTTAAGCTACTAAGTTTTGGGGTAGTGTTATGCAGCAATGGGGTAGCAAAAACAGAAGGCAAGGCTCAGAACTAAGGAGGGAGCTCAAGTGTAGCCAGTGAGAGGGGAGGAGATGCAAGAGCAGGGCAGAAGCCCCCTTCACAAAATCTGCAAAGTGGTGAGGAATCAGGAAGCCGAGGGACAAGATGGCTCCTATACAGATTGCTGACAGGCCCAGGGCTGAGAGGGCAGCTTGAATGGGGACAGGCCTTCTGTCCCTCCAGCAGTGCTCCAGCCAGGACCCACCACCCTGAGACAAAGGAAGGAATCAGCCACCTACCTAACCTCCCTTCACTCTTTCTTCTACACTGTCAGGCCCCGGACCATGATGTGAAGTGAACAGACTATGATTAATGGTATTTTCATACCCAAGGAGCTACAAGGGAGGACTGGGTCGAGGTAAATAAAGTCGCATTGGTAAGATGAAGGCAGGTCAGAAAAGAAGCAGTGTAAGACCAGGCTTAGTGGAGCCTGGATGGAGGAAGAAGAGCTTCTTGGCAGAGGGCCATGTGATCTAAGGCAGGGAGGCCCTCAGCAGGAAGAGGTGGGGAGAGGAAATGGGAAGAAGGTAGCAAAGTACAGGACAGTCAGAGAGCAAAAGCCAGCCCTCCCCTTCCTGCCCAGGTAATTCTTCCCCTACAGTTGGCCTCCCTTCCTCCCCTCTCAAGGTTCCTCAGGGCATGACATCTAGGTTCCTGGGTTTTCCTATCCCTCTCCCTGACCCTGTGCCCAGCCCTGGGTTGGGCTGATCTGGAAAGCTCCTCTTTTGAGAAGAGCTACTAAGGGGCGCCTGGGTGGCTTAGTCGGTTAAGCGTCCAACTTCAGCTCAGGTCATGATCTCACGGTTCATGGTTTCGAGCCCCGCGTCGGGCTCTGTGCTGACATCTAGCTCAGAGCCTGGAGCCTGTCTTCGGATTCTGTGTCTCCCTCTCTCTCTGACCCTCCCCTGCTCACACTGTCTCTCTCCCTCTCTCAAAAATAAAAACATTTAAAAAAATTTTTTTAAAAAAGTAGAGCTACTAAGAACCAAGTGTGCCCCCAGGCAGTGTTTCCAGGCTTGGGACTTTAAGGACACCTGCAAGAAATTAGTGACAACTTTTAGTATCCGTCGATTGAGAAAATACACGTGTGGAAATAGATTTCAGTCCTCCTGATGAGAGTGCTCCCAGGGGTCCAGGAGTAGGTCAAAAGGGAATAACCAGCCAATAGATCAGACCTGCACTTTTAGAAGGCCCTTCACTGTCTTAACCCCAAAAGACTTCGGGGGGATCTGCAGGGTCTGGGATGGCATGGTAAGGGGTGCAGGGAAGGGGTCAGGAGAGGCAGAACCCTGAGACCCAGAGGTCATCACCACGCAGTTGTCCTGAGAGAGGCAGAGTTTGCATGTGTAGACTGCCGTGGCCGGCTGGGCTGGGTTCGCCCGGCCGAGGGTTTCAATTGCATCTCATGTGTGACTGGCATCATTTCTCTGCCAGTTTAGAAAGCGTCGGAGGCAGTCTGGAAAACCAGTAGACTAGACACCACTAATTAACTTTCTGGTTCTGCTACTAACTAGCTATGTGAGTTTCTGCAGGCCGTTTTTCGTCTTTAAGCTTCAATAAAGAGATAATGGGGGATTGGGGCATCTGGGTAGCTCAGTTGGTTAAGCGTCTGACTTCGGCTCAAGTCATAATCTCACAGTTAGTGAGTTCAAGCCCTGCGTCAGTCTCTGTGCTGACAGCTCAGAGCCTGGAGCCTGCTTTGGATTCTGTGTCTCCCTCTCTCTCTCTCTCTCTCTGCCCCTTCTCTACTTCCACTCTGTCTCTCTCTCTCAAAAATAAATAAACATTAAAAAAAAAGTGGGGGGTATAGATAGGAGAGGAATATTGAACTTCCTCTCGGAAGCATCATCAAAGTGCCAAGGTCCTGGGGAAATGACTCTCATCGACTGAACGTTCCTGAGCCTCAGGCTCCTCCTCTGTAAAATGGGAGTCGTATGTAACAAATGAGATGTGAGATGTGAAAATGACAGCCACAGAGCCAGTGCCAATCAACATTAGCTTTTCTCTCATCCTTCCAATGACAGACGGCTCTTTCTTCCAAGTCCCGCCCTTTTCCGAGTCTCTAATTTGACCCTTGGGTATGAAGTGTCCCCCCTCTGTGACAGGGAGCCAGTCTTCTCAAAGTGGCACTGCAGAACTAAGTGTGGTGACTTCAAACGCCTGGGCACCACGGGAAGCAGCTGGCAGGGCGCCCCTGCTGCTGGCCCAGCGATCCTGGGTTCCTCTTGGGCCCCTGCACAGAAGGGAACTGGCTCAAGGCAGAACAACAGCTGAGGCCACCTCCTTTCAGTCCAGGCACAGACAGCGACAACCACCCATTTTGCAACAAACAGGAAACCAGTTTACCAGCCTCAAAAATAGAACAGACAAAAACCCCAAAATATGAGGCTCTGACAGTGGGGCGGCTCAGGTCTCACATTGCTTCCTGACAGCCTGCGGAGTATGGGGGGTGGTTTTTTTGTTTTGTTTTGTTTTTGTTTTCTCTAGATTTCCTATGAGAAAACGTCTTGCCATGTGTTGACAAAAGTGATCAGCCTCCGGGGGCCGAAGTCAGGAGGCAGCGCGGCCAGTCCAGCTTCTGGCACTCCCGGGGACCCGCCTTTTCGGTCTCCAACCCAGCCACCAGTGGTCCAACCACAAGGGCCACAGAAGCCCTGACCTCTAGCTCGCCTCAACTTCTTTAAACAGGTTTCCCGCACCCCAGCATTGCCCTTCCTATGGGCCCCCACCTCACGCAATGCCATTCACCCCGACTGCTTCCACGGGCACCCAGGAGTCCCAGTGGGTCATCCTCATCCGAGAACCATGGCTGCAGACATTTCCTGCACCGAACCCCGGATAAAGACTGGGAGCTGGGCTCATGCTCTTCCCTCTGCCAAGAATACTGTTCCCTGCCTCAGAAGCATGCACACTGGAGTGACACAATTATTGCAGTGATGTCACGAAGGACCACGTCACACAGAGTCCCCTTGTTGAGGGGTCATGGAGAGAATGTGTCCCAGTTCTTGGCACCAGGGAAAGTTGTACCTGTTGTGGGTACCTGACCTGTTGTCCCGTGGACAGGATGAGTAAGAGCTGCCAACCTGCTCGTGTCTTCCCTTTCTGTTTTCATTGCTGCGAAGCCTAATGGCAAATAGGTCCACTGCCTCCAGCAGTTTTATGTCCTAACCTGCCTCGTGGCTTTATTTTACTTTCTTCCCCTTATTTTCCTTATGCCGTATGTCTTCACTTACTTTATTTTACCTTCACGTAGAGTCTGTAAACCCCTTCAAACCTTTACTCAGAATAAAGTAGGGTTTACAAACAACTCTCACTCACTCTGCAAAACCCACTCTAAGTGTCTGCACCTCTCATTTCTCCCTGGGCAGGCATCGTTTCCCTCCCTGGTGGTCCCCACAGCATAGCTTGTGCAGACCTTCCTGGATCACCACTCATCCTCAGCTCTGTACGTACGTGTTTTCATGCTTCTCTCTGCCATTAGAGTAGAAGGTTCTGAGGCAAAATCTAAGAGCCCGCCCTCTGCCGAGATTCGTACCCAGTGCTTCACACACATCGGCTTATTTAATCCTCAAGACAAACCTGCCAGATAAGGATGGCTCTCCCATTTTACAGCTGAAGAAATGAAGGCTCAGCAGCATTCGATGCTTATACAAGATCACGTACCATTAAGTACCAAAACTGACAGCAAACCCTGGTGTCCTAACCTAGGCTCGGGCTCGCTTCCCTAAGGTGACCCAACATAGGAAAAATAGCTTTTATGTGAAAGAAACAGAGACAGAGAGAAAAGGAGAAAGAGGGAAGAAAATTAGTTTTCCTTAGATTATTAAACAATGTACTGTGGACATCAAACTTATCCACACCGTTTGAAGCATTAAAAATATGGCTTGACTTCTAAAACTCCATTCTCTACAACTGTCTTAAAAACGTGTCCATGCATTTAACTGTGGTTCTCTCATGCTTACCCTCCCCGAGGCTGGTTGGAGCAAACAGATTAGAGAATTTAACTAATCACATGCTTGACTGTTTTAGAGCACTCCCATTCTTACCTCCACCCCACCACACACACATATACACACACACACACGCACGTACACATTTTTAAATCCTAGGAAGTGGCTACAGTATTAAATGCAGCAGAAGAGAAGAGCTAATTCTGCAAGAAGGTTCCAGAAGAAAGTGAGGCCAGCTTTCAACTTTCCTGGGGAGCGAATGCACATGAACCATGAAGCCATTCATTCCCAAGCCCTATAGCGTCCAGACAATTAAACTCCATGAAAGGATTTTAAATATTTAACGTTCCAATTGGACACCTAATTGGTCTGATGCCTTTAAGTCAAAATGCCCATGGACACTCACCAGTGCAGTTCCATTCAGCAAGGGAGGCAGAAGGACAGAGAGCTGCCTGGGTCTGGGTCCAAATGATCTTGGGCAAGACTGGGGCCCCTCCCTCCAAGTTACACCTTGTGTAACTGGGGGATGACTCTGTGTGTGTGTGTGTGTGTGTGTGTGTGTGTGTGTGTGTGTTTCTCCTCTGTAGCGCTGTAAGTTCCCTGTACCCAGCTGCTATGCCTAATTCACACAAGAGTCCCTCCAGGGTCTGGTATGTAGTTGAGATTAGTGTTTGTTGAGTGAATAAATGAGAGCAGGAGCAGGAGCTGTCTCGGAGCTGGTGAAAACAACAAGCTTGTGGGAGTCCAAAGACTCTGGCCCCTCATGGCTGTGGGCCAAGACTCTGAGGTCGGGGAGGTCCGTTGTGGAATTCTAGCTCAACCTTCCAGCTGCTGTGTGACCATCTTCCCATCTAAAGTTTGAGCATAAGACACGTGCCTGGAAGGCACAGCACCCCGCCTAGTGTCTGGCACAAAGCATTCACTCGACAGGTTCAGTCCCGCCTGTGTCTCGTTGTCCCTGCCTCCGTCTGCAGGACCCTGGGCCAGGCGGCTTCACCTTGCCTCTGGTCACCACCCAGGGAGGGAGAGTCAGGGTGGCTGGGCCACCTGCCACATTCTGGATCTCCAGGTTCGAGGTGGCAGCTGGGCTTCAGGTAGAGCTCTTAGCAGGACTCTCCATCATTCACCCTCATGACAGGACCCCCCCGCCTCCCTATCAGCCGCACCCCTACCTTACCCATCTTCCGTGCCAGCTCCCAGAGCCACTTCTCTGAGTTCCAATCTAAGTATGTGGCTCATTCCTCGGCTTCACCGCCCAGTGGGTCCAGGACCCACTAGAGGTACCCCACAGTGCTTCTCCACTGGACCCTGCCTACCCCTCCGGCTGCTCCTTTCATAGGCCCTGTGCCTCTGCCTTCTACCTCCCTGCCTTTGCCCGTGGAGCTAGCTGCCCCAGCTCCCTGGCACGCTTCTCCACGCCGCCCCCCTTGGGCTGCCTGGTGAACAACTGCTCGCCACGCAAGATGCAGTTCAAATGGACAGCCTTCTCTAAGCGACCCCACATGCTTTTGAGTCCAGAGCCACTCTCTGCCCCACCAAAGCCTCTTACACATTTTGCCTACGGCAGCACGCATCTATCTCCTGGAGCACAACTGCACTGTACGCCCAGCACAGATCCACTCGCCTGCCTCTCCTACTACACTGTGCCTCCTCCAGGAGGAAGTTCAGACTTATTCTCCGTTGGGCCCCCCAATTCCTAGCATAGGGTTTGGCACACAGTAGGTATTCCTAAGATATCAGTTCTCTCCGTCTTCCCTGCCTGATAAGACCTCTGGAGTCTGCCCTCTGCCTCCATTCCTGAAGGTTCTAGGGCCTCCGGCTGCTCTCCTCTGTTCTTGGGCTGACACCTTTACTGTCCTACCAAGGCTCCTTTCATCCTAGACCAGCTGCCATCCCCCAGAGATGCCCCCTCATGTCTCCCCTCTTCTTGTTGACAGCATTGGGTACCACAGCCTCAGGAAACCTAGCCAGGATGACCAAGCTGACCACACGGAGGGGGGGCAGATGATCCAAGGATCTCCTTGGCATTGACTGGCTCCGCTCCCCACATCCTCTGTCATTCACCAAGAGAACATCATCGTGACTGACTGCTTTAAATGCCTACAGGCCTGGGAATGAGTCCCCGCTATGCCACTCACATTCTTTCAGACCTTGGGCAAATCCCTGCACCTCCATGAGCCTCTTTCCTTGTATGTCAAACGGGGCAAGAGTAGTACCCGCCTCTTAAGGCTGTGGTGAGAAGGTGAAGTGTTTATCCAGCACCTGCACCCAGCCAGTGGACGGCAAGAGTGGCTTCTGGCATAGCGTTGTTATGAGTCAATGCTGAGCCAGAAGGGACAGCTGTGTGTTTTCCTTCTGCGGCACTTCAGTGGGGATGGAGCTCTTGGCAGGGGCAGAGACTCACTCAGACCCCCAGGGGCTGGGGGAAGAGCATCTCAGGAGGACTTCCGTGGTCTGGGCGACTCCCAGCTCAATACCTTCCCTGCTTTTCCGAAGAAAGGTCAACCCAATAGGCCCCAGATGTGACATGCTCACCACCCCCATCCTCACCCCCACCCACCCACATACATCCTACAGCTCTCAGGAGGGTGGGGTGACTCATCCCCAGGTCATTCAGTCACTGAGCCAGCAGCTGGGGCTGCCGGGGCCTAATTTCCCCTCTTCCTCTAAACTTATCCCACGCCCAGGTCCCCTCCCACTCTCGACCCCTGCCCCTTTCCTGTGCTCTGATGTGGGAGGCAGAGTGCCATTGATATGTTTCCAAATTAAAAGTAGAGCACATTTAGTTTCTCCTGTGGTAAAGCATGGTTGAGCCAAGTGGCAGGCCCTGGGCCCAGCCCCAGAACCTTCTCCCATGCTGCTTTGAGCCGGGTTCACTTCCACTCCTCACCCTCATACTGAGTGCCCCTCCCCACTAATAGACAGCCCTGTGCTAGAGCATGGAGACAGGAAATGAGGAGGGAGATGGGAGAAAGGGAGATGCAAACTGATGTTGACTCCCATCATGTGTTAGACCTTATAGTATATTCTAGGAACCCAGAGGACAGGAGAGGAAGGGCACTCAGAACCTAGCATGTGGACCTCTCTGGAGTGCCAGACCTCATGCCAAGTCAGGGAGATGGAGGTGAGAAGAGAGGGAGGAAGAGAAGAGTGTGATCTTCATAGGGACCCAGTGATGGGCCAGATATACAGCCTCTAAGAAACCTTCCCAGGGCGATGCCCATTTGCAAAGACAAGAAGTAAGAGGAGGTGATGTCCCCCGTGTTTCACCTCTAGAGAGCTGGGAGCCAGGATGCATATCCATGTCTGCGTGTCTCCATCATGGCAGATGATGGAGACACACAAGAAACCAAATCAGTGGGGCACATGTGGAAAGGGCCCATACTGTCAGGCTAGAGATGCTCTGGGAGATCAAGAGACAGGTTGACTCGGGGGCAGAGGACCAGGAAGGATTTCATGACAGTCATGATGTTTGGCCTGCATCTTGAATGATGCGTGTGTGGGAACAGTGAGGGGGTCAGGAGGACAAAGAGCAGGAGGAAAGGCACAGAGGTGTCCTGCAGTGGGGCGGGGGGTGGGGGAGGGAACATGAGTCACGAGGCTCCAGCCAAGGGTGGAATTGTGGAGGAGGCACTCGATGGTCCCTGCTGTCTTTCATGATAACTTAGACCTCAGAAGTCATTCTGTTTTCAGAAAATTAGAGTCATAACCCCAATAATAATACCAAACACCTAGACACGACTGTAAGCACTTACCAAACACTGACTTGTTTAATTCTTTATGGCAATCCTAGGAGGTAAGTACTATGACTCATCCCATTTTATAGATAAGGAAATTGGCCCAGAGAGGTTAAGTAATTTGTCCAAGGCACACACCAATGTAAGTGGTGGGGCTGGATCCAAACCTGGGTGGGCAGGCTCCAGCAGGCGGGCTCCACTGACCCTTCTGCTTTGCCATCTCTGCAGACCTTACACTGCCTTCCTCCCCCTAAGTCCATCTCTGCTGGTCTCACCCACCAGACTGCCGGCACCTCTGAGCAGCCACTGCGCCTTATCCTCCACATGGGTGTCCCCCTGCCACACCTCACCTTTGTAAAAGAGCTTGACAGGCATATGAAGACCTGAAGGGAAAAAGTCCTTGTCACCATCTAGTTTGGGCTGGAAACCAACAATTTGTTGACTTAATCAGGCCAATGCAGAAAGGTGTTGTCATGGTGGCAAGGTTTCTATTCCAGGCGGCCAGGCTGTAATTAAATGTCCTGACCTGCACACCTCCAATTACTGCACAAGAGCTGGCTTCCCGGGCCTGTTAACCAGCAATTACAGAACCTTCCACTGAAATTCCAAATCGCTTAGTAAAGGTCACTTCCTTTATTTATTTTTTGGATCTGGGAGTGGAAATGGGATGGAATATTGCCCAAAATACAAGTGACATCCACTATTTAAAACAGGCATTATTCAAAGAGCCAATCTGTAGCAAGCAACACCATCCTCAGTCCTTATAAATTGTTACAAGGGCTCCTGTTTACCGGAGGCACCATATAGGTGCTTTAAGTGTGTTATATGATTTGATCCTTCTAATAATAAACCTGAGAAGTAGGTATTATTATATCCATTTTATAAAGGAATAAACTGAGAACCAGAGTAGTTAAGTAACCTTCCCAGGGTCACACAGTGCACCTGAAACATTCAGGATTTACAGCCAGGTCTGTCTGCCTCCAAACTCCAAGTTCTTCCTGTTAAACTAGGTAGTCTCAAGCTAAGAAACCTGGTTTGGGGTTTAGAACAGGGCTTGCTATGTGCTATGCAGGGAGTGCTGAAAAGTCCCTCAAATAGTCCTTTCCACTGGCCTGAGGCTCCATTGAGGCAAGGGTCTCTTCCAGTCTCTGGGATGATCACATCAGACTAATACTGCTTTACCATTGATGACTGAGGCAGCTTTTTATATTGACAAGAGAGACTCGGAACAGCCTGACAACAGTAGGACCCTGGAACAGAAATGGCTTGTGCTGAAGGCAGTCCACACACCGCTGCTGGCCATACGACGCTCATAGCAGACATCACTAATCAATCAGGACTCTCTTTCCCACAGAACTCAGCACAGCCTCCTGTTCCTTCTCAACACAGCTGATTCCTCCAGTGGATTGAACTGGCCCAGGAGATGGGAATTACTTCCTCTCTCTGTCTTCAACATATGGTGACCATATTTCCTACATGCAAACTTCAGACATGTGGTTTGAATGAAGAGTATTTTCCTGACTTATGAATTTACTTATGTTTTACAAAAGCATAAAATCAAATCACAATAAGTCATACATTTAACAAATCACTTTTGGTGAACAGAATGAAATCAGCTATAACCAGAATTGTCCCTGAGACTCTAGGGCATATGGTTGCAGCAGGTGACCATGGGCACATACCTCGGGCCAGCACAGAAAACACTCCATAAATGCACGGGGAAGCCTGAGTGGGGGAAATCTGGCACAGAAGCAAAAGGGGAAGTGGAGGAGGCCTGAGGATGAAATCTGCTGACATCACCACCTCACCAGTGTCCACACCTGGCTGAGGACTTCCCCAAACCTATAAATTATTTTTTAACGCCTTATTCCAGAAGAGAGATAGCCAAACCATATGCCCATGTGATAGGAAAAGACGGTGTCCGTGCACATCCCAGATGCATGTGGGTGCTTCTCCCCAAATGCAGTCAGGTTTTATACCAAACTTAATCAGGCTTCGCTTTTCAGGGCTAAAAGCCAACCATAAACATTTCAAAGGGCTGGTCTCGCCCAAGGTCTCCTAGACAGTCCCCTGGCAACCCACAAGAACTGGATGGATTGGGTAACGGGAGAAATCCACACATCCACGAGGCCAAAATAGCACAACTGCCGCTGAGCTTGTCCCGGCTCTTTGGTTCTGTCTTCAGGGGGCAACAACCTTTTCTATTTCTTACCTCAAATAACTAGGTCACCTCTGCTAAAAGAAAAATGCTACCAATCACCTTTAAGACAACGCAACTCCACCAATACACTTAGTGGCAGGGCCTGGCTGATCCAGGATCAGAGCAATGATCTTTTCCTGGGTGACAGGAAGACTGCATCCAGGGCAGATACCCCGTCTCCATCCTGGGCTCTTGCTCCCTGTCTGCCACCACCTTCACTGGGGCCCCTAGCCCAAAGAAGCACCAGCCCTCAAAATGATGCCCACAGCAGATAGGGGCTGGCACCTTGCTGGCTAGGCAGCAGGCTTCCGCCTCACGCTGAGCTAGTTGCCTGCCTCAGCAATTTGGAACCCCCTTGGAGCTCTCCAAGGTACTGACCCTCATTCCTGGCTGGGCCCCTAAAAACAGTGTGGCAGTGAACAGTGGTTATTCAGAGTGTATATGCCTGATTACATTCCTTTGAAAAGGAATCAATTCAAAATAAATTTAGCTTCATTGTTGTACTATTTGTATCTCATAGTAAATATATATATATATTATATATATTCATATATAATATATATATATATATTCTTATCACTTTGAGAAGCAGCTTTCTAACTTTTTACTCCCCATTTACAGTGTACATCTTTTTAAGAAGCCAGGAGACCTAGGTGGCACATGGGCCATGGATTTGCCTCTACAATGGCCCTGAAACTTTGATTTCACCAGGCTCACACTTGCTTGGATCTCGCCTGTTCTATACCTTGACCTTGGAGACTTCCCAACCCCTCCCCAGCAGCTCCAGGCTCCTAGGATGTCCCCTTTAAGTCTTTACAGGGCACTGTGATTGTTTATTGACCTGTTTATCTCTCCCAATTATCTGAGTCTTCCAATGACTGGATCTTTTCTGCTGGCCAGCAAGCGGGTCTCCTCCTGATGGTGGGGGGCAGGAGAGACGGTGGCTAGTGGCCTGCGCTGGTCTCAGAACAGACATAACTGGAAACCTCAGGATCCATGTCTCCTATTTGTTCACTCACTTGTTTGCTGTATTTCCTAGAGGAAAAGAGTCTGTGGTGACTCTGGGTTACATTAGTCCCTTCACCCCCATATAACAGTAAAAACAAATGGTTCTTTTGGACATTATTTTGCACTGTTCTAAGCACTTTACATGCATTTGCCTGTAATGCAGGCACTGGCATTATCCCCTTTCTACAGATAATGGGACAGACTTGGAGAAGTTATGTGACTCACCCAAAGTTGCCCATCTGGTCAGTGATGAACCCAGACCACACACCCAGGCTGAGACCCTCCAGAGACACTGCCCTTAGCCATTGTGTTATGCTGCTTCCTGCTGAATTCAGATCATCTTCAGGTTGGGGGGGGGGCGGCGAGGGATAGCAAAACATCAGGAGAAGGTAAGAAACAGGAAGGTGAGGCATAAAATTAGGAAAAGAGTGAGTTTTTCTTTTAGAGTCACAATAAATTCCAAAAAGAGGAGCAATACTCACAAAAATAGCAGCTATCCCTATTGTAGTTGTAAAGACAGGTCCAAACTCCCAAAGGGTCATATAATTTAGAGCTAGAAAAATTACCTTGTTTTAAAAATGAGCGAGCAGAGGCCAAGAGAAGCCCCCAAGTGCCCAAGTTATAAAGAAGAGTGCCCAGAAGCACCTGCTTAAAAAGACAGATAGGTACTTGGTCAAACCTTTTTTACAATGGCATAAAGAACCCCCAAGATGATATTTTAGTAAACAAAACAATGCTGGTCATTAAACTATCTGCTGCTTTGAGTCAGACACAGTAGCATACAGCCATCCGGGTATGCAGGGCTGCCTAATCACAGAGAGCTGTCCTCAAGAGGGAGCCAGAGTCAGTCCTTGTCTTTCTTCACACACACAAACATAAGAAACACAAGCATACAACTCTATCTTGGCTTGAAATAGACAGATGTCTAACAGGATGCCATGGATTTGGAATAAATAGAGGATAATGCCAGCTGGGGCAATGTCTGAATTCTAGGTACTGCTCAGCAGCTTTCAAGCATCCCCTCTCCGGTAGCTGGGTCACATCTGTATTGTGCTCCCAAACGCACACAAGTTTTACAAGTGAGTGTGACAAGTTTGTCCAGGGAAGGGAAATTAGCAAACACCAAGACTGCTGGGAGGACCTGGGGCTCCAGAGAAGGCAAGCCACTGGGCTGAGAATCTACTACTCAGTTTCTCCATCTGTGAAATGAGAATTGTCCCCTCCCTAAGACAGATGAGACAGAGCAGTGAAGGTTCTTTGCTGTACAGATGCCTTCTGTTAGGATGGAGCAGGGGTCCACTCTGCCTTACAAGTGCTCAGAGCACAGGGGTCTTCTGGACCTGGGTAAACCCAGCCATGCCCCCAAAACCTGTGCTCTGTGGAGCTTGAGAGGCTCTTAGAGCAAGCAGGAGCCTTAGCTGTTTCCAGTCCCAGTTCAATGGCTTTGTTGTAGAGATGGGGACTTTGCAGTCCCAGATCCCATGGCGGTAATAGAAGTGGGAGTCTCCAGTCACCCAGAATCTAGCACTCTTTCCATTTGTCCTGCAACCTCCACCAGTAGAGGGTGCCATGACTATCAAACACATCATGCCTTTCTGGTGACCCAGAGGCAGCGCTGGCCTGACAGCCCCCAAACAGTGACACACACATCTGCCAGGCAATTATCACCAGCTGTTCCTCCTCCCAAACACAGTGGGTAAGGCCCAGTGACAGAAGGGAGCCTGAGAGACTGTGAGAGCACATGCTGCCTTCCGGTTGTCTCTTCCCAGCTATTTCTCTCCCCAGGACCACAGTGAGTAGAGACTGCTGTTGAAATCTCTTTGCCACTGGCCATAGGGAATACATCCTTTAGCCCCAAATCAGAAGGCTTAGAGTCACAGGGCCACTAAGTAGGAAGGGCTACCAGAAGTCACTAAGTGTCCTCTGACCCCATATTTGATGCTCAATAAGTAATTCTAACACAGGAAAGATTGTCAAAACAGGAGAACTGAGAAACCCCATGCCATGCCACATAACACCTTCCCTTTAATTCCAGGTCAGAGTAGCAGTGGAGTCTGACTGCTGTTCCTCCCATGAGAGGCACATATGGAAAGGACCATGACAGTATGTGTCTCACAGACTCGGGACACCTCATGATGGAGGCAGTAGGTTCTTCCCAAGTCATTCAGCATGGAGGCTTGGGCCTCCCCACTTAAGGGATGCCTTCCTACAGCTTCCCACAGCAGCCCCCTGCTGACCCCTGCACAGCCCATCCTCCAAGAAAGAAGCTTGACATTCTTGACCTTGAGCACTGTTAGTTCTGTTGTCTGAGGGATATCACCAGAAGATACTGAATAGTAAAAGCCAAGAAGACAAGGACTTTTTTTTTTTTTTGGGCCATGGATGAAATTCAAGCCCCAATACGTCATGTCTGTGAGGCTTGTGGAAAGCTGGCTTCTGACCACAGAGGTTGGAGGAGAGTGCGTGTCCCTCAGCCAGCACTCAGCAGAGACATTTATCTGGCATGACCTCTGAGCTCACACTGCCAGGGCTGGAGTCGCCTGGAGGGCAGCCAGGTCACGTGATGACCAACCCCGCTCCCCCCATCCTGCATCAAGCCAATGTTTGTTCCACGTGTTCTGTATCCATCACCTCAGTTAGTCCTCCCAGCTACCAGGGAAGTTAATATGCTTCCATTTCACAGATGAGAAGACACAGGCCCAAACAGGTTTAGGGAGATACCCAAAGTCATAGAGCCGAGAAGATGCGGAACCAGAAACTTGAACGCAGGCCTTGTTTCTCCAAAGGCTGTGCCTTCCCCTCATCCAACATTAAAGCCATGGAGCTTATGTAACCTGGGTGGAAACTTTTTCAAACTCCATTTCAGGATCAAGAGTTGGCCTAAAATACGCAAGGCTCAATCCCCAGTGCCTCCCACAGCATGCTAATCTTATAATTATTACTCACTTACAATCACTCTCCATGGCGTTCTCCACCAAAAGCTTTATTATGCATTAATATGTTTTAGTTCCACAAATACTTATGTTTCAATTCCACAGGCATTTATAGGAACCAAAGAAGTTAGTTCCCTCTTTGAAATGGAGAGTTGCATCTTCTTTAGTAAATCCATTTATTCAATTGCCCACCGAATAATGCATCTATTCAATGTATATTGTATACAGAGCACTGCTGTGGGGTGTGGGGGCACAACAGTGATCAGGATGGATAAGGCCCCTGCTAAGACAGAAGTTGCATTTTAGCAGAGGAGACAGACAATAAACAAGTAAATAAATACATAAGGTAATTTCAGGTAATAAGTGTTATAAAGACAATAAAACAGGTGGCTATGGAGTACCAAGAGATGACATGTGAACTAATACCTAATAACTGAGAAGAAGCCAGCCATACGAAAATCAGAATAAACAGCAAAAGGGGGCACCTGGGTGGCTCAGTCAGTTGAGCATCCGACTTCAGCTCAAGTAATGATCTCATGATTCGTGAGTTCAAGCCAGGCATCAGGCTCGCTGCTGTCAGCACAGACCCTGATTCGGATCCTCCGTCCCCCTTTCTCTGCCCTTCCCCCATTTGTGCACGTGTGGCGCTCTCTCTCTTTCTCTCTCTCAAAACTAAATAAACATTAAAAAAGAAGAAGAAGAAGAAACAGCAAATGCAAGGCCCCTGAGGTGGCCATGATGTTGGCTAGCATTACTGGGATTTCAAGAGCTCCATGAAAGCAGCAACAGATGATGTAGGCTGATTCACACAGGACCTCCGAGGCCAAGAAGAGAGGTTTAGATTTTATTTGAGTTACATGTAGAATGTGCCCCCCAGAACTTAGGAATAAAATTGCCTGCAGAATTAAACCACTAAAACCCACACACTGCTGATGTAACTAGCCACATGTTGGTTCCTGGAGTGAGTACCCAAAGAACCATGAAGCACCCTAAACTAACCAAGGTGGTCTCAGAGGCAGGGCCAGAATTAGTAAGTAGAAAGTGGTAGACCCCACATTTGAATCCAGGTCAGCCTGATTCCACAATCCTGAGTCTTTCTCTGCTCCAGCCTCTCAGGAGCTCCCACGTAAAGCTTAGACACAGAGTGTACATAAAGATAACAAGGAGGAAAGATGAATCCCAACACTGAACAGAAAGCACAGTCTTAATGCAGTGCTTTCCTCATGCACCACTGGGGTGGGCACATGGAAGACAGCCCCTGGGAGGAGACCGCTCAACCTAGTGAGACAGGAAGCCTGGCATTTCTCTTAGTTCAGAACAAATCCACAAGGCAATTTTTAATCAACTAATAGCATCCATTTTTAAAACAATTTTTAATGTTTATTTTTGAGAGAGGGAGAGAGACAGAGTACTAGTATGGGGGAGTGTGCAGAAAGGGAGGGAGACACAGAATCTGGGGCAGGCTCTAGGCTCTGAGCTGTCAGCACAGAGCCCTACTCGGGGCTCAGACTCACGAACCGTGGGACCATGACTTGAGTGGAAGTCGGATGCTTAACCAACTGAGCTACCCAGGCACACCATCCAACTTGCTTCATTTTGGTGTGCCATTGCCCTCCACCAGCACTGCCCACCCGGCAAGTTCATCCCCAATCTTCCACATCTGGCTCACGAGCCAGCTCCTCCAACAGGTTTTCCCTGACTACCTCCATCTCCTTTCAGGCCAAATTAATCATCTCGCTCACCACACCATAGGCATCCGATGGCTTGTATGTCTACCCCCTCCAAACTGTGAGCAAACTGAGGGCAGGGGTTATGTCATCTGCTGTCAAACTGCTGGTACCCATCACAGCACTTAACACAGAGTAGACATTTGTCAAATGCTTGTTGATGAATCCACTACCGGTCAGGAAAGGTTTTCTTGCCAGTGCTGACAAATGGCAAAGCTAAGACCCACCTCTAGGCCTCAGATCACATTGCAGCCGTGAGGAACACACATACACCAGTAGGTCAGGACAGAGGCAGTGGAGATATGAAAGGGGCTGTGGAGGAAGTGATTCTGGAGAGAGGAGGCTGGATCAGAGGAACAGTAAAGCAGTTCAGCACAGTGGGGAGGAAAGCATGGGCAGAGAGGGGCAGGATTTGGAGAAAACAGGGCAGTAGTGAGTCAAAGGTGAATTACCTAAGGCTCCACATGTGGGATGTTGAGGAAAGGAGAACACTGCCTGCTGGGATGCAAGGCTGAGCAGGCGATATGGGGAGTCTGGGGAAGCTCTGCATATTCAGCTTGGCTTGTCAGTGTGATCCCAGATCACCAAGAGGACCTATGTAGCCAAGAGGCTACATTTAGATGTATGCTTAGAACTTGATAATTACAACCAGGAAGGTGATGGTTATGCTAAGGTAGGCAAAAAAAAAAAAAAAAAAAAGAGAGAGAGAGAGGGAGAGAGAGAGAGAGAATGCTACCAGTAGCTACAGAAAGGCCTTTTGAAAACTGTGCAACCTCATTTTTCAAGCATCAACATGGCTTCTGCAGCATTAATGGCATTCTGGGATACTCTACCATCTTCCTTTCTAAATATCCAAATGCTGTCCTGGTGGCCAAGTGTGGAATTGCACTCTTTGGAGAAAGCAATGTGGGGGAGGGGGCTTTGGAAGAGCACAGACGCTGGAGGGAAACTGACCTGGGTTCCAAACCTGACTCTACCCTCTTAGGCTGAGTGACTGTAGGCCAGCTGTATTGTCTGATGAAGGACACCACGGCAAAGTTACAGACACACGGAGACCAGGAGAAGATACCTATGATGCCTAAATTCTGCAGAAGGTAAATTTCTAGAATACAGAGGAACTCCCAATGACCAATTAGAAAGGACAAGAAACTCCACAGAAAAAATGGCGAAGCATATGAGACCAAAGGGGAAATTCACAGAAAGGGAGATCCGAGTAGATAACAGTGCTTTAAGGACCTTCTAGTTTATTAATAATAAGAAAAATGTCCAAATAAGCACAATGAGATACTATAAAATTCTTACGTTGTAAATATTGAGAATACTTGTGTTGGTAAGTATATAGGGAAATGGGAATCTTCATGTCCTGTTGGTGGGACTGCAAACAGGTGCAGCCACTCTGGAAAACAACCTGGCAGTACTTAGTTTAAATAAATGTTTATCTTCCTTGTGATCCAGAAAGTTTATCCCCAGCTATAAATCCAAGAGAGATGTTTATAGGGTTCTGTAAGGCATCATTTATGAATAAATTCATAAATGTTTCTTGTTACCAGAGATGGAAGGCAACGAAAGTGCCCCCAAGACTACAGGAAAGGTTAAGGGGAAGTATGGCCAGATTTGGCACTACACTGAATAGCATCCATTCATTAGAAGCCATGAGCAGGATGTACCGCTGCATGGAGATATCTTGCCATGTAACGCTGAATGAAAACAGTCACTGGTGGATACATAACATGCTTGTTACCCTTCACAGGAGGAAACAGGTGTTCACATCTAGTGTACTAGCTGATGCACTGTGGTGAGTCAATAAATATTGGTTCTTTTCCTTGTACATTTCCAGCTCCACCCCTCCTTCTGTACCTTCCCCTGACTATCCCTTGGTGGAGTTGAGAGCACCAAGAGAGCTTCCCAAGGTCTCCAGGGTAGTTTAAATATTCCTGTCTAAAAGTGATGGGACATGTGTTACATGATTCTGGGGCAGGCTTACGTCCAGAGAAAGAGTTTTAAATATCAGTGAAACCTTGGCCTGAAATTCCAGTGCCTGGCGAAGGAGTGAGTGTGGAGCCAAAGAGCCAGATGCTATTATTATCTCCACTTTACCAACAGGAACAGAAGCACAGAGAGATTTTAGGTAGCTTGCCCCACGGCACTCACTAATAAATTGTAAAACTGGTCTTAAAGCTCAGGCAGTTTGAATCCAGAGCCCACACTCTGTTTGTTTGTTTGCACGTTTTATTTCATGTGCCTGTGTATGTGTGTGAGGACATCTTTCAAACATACAGAAATGTACAGAGACTAATAAAAAGGATGCATTGTGCCCATCACCCGGCTCTATCTAGCCCTTTGCCATTTAACCACAAAGCAGTTTCATTGTCAATAATGTTTATTTGTTCCCTTTGTCATTTTTTTTTCTTGCTCTGTCTTGCTAAAGGATTCTTTATCTTCTGTTTTCTGGGTTAGTTGATCTTTTCTATTGGTTCTTTATTTCCTATTTTATTAATTCAGTCTTTAACATTTCCTTTCTTCTACTTTGAGTTTACTCTTTGATTCTTTTTTCTTACGTTTTGACCTGGATTTTTCTTTTCCAGCATAAATTTCTGGAGCTCTACATTTTCCTCTCAGAGTTGTTCTAGCCAATTGCCACTAGTTTTGAAATGTTAGCATTGTCATTACCATTCAATTCAAATACATAATTTCCATTAAGGCTTCTTCTTTGAGTCACTAATTATTAAGATTTTTTTCCCTAATATCTGTCTCATGGGCGGATTAGTTGGTTATCTTCGTCATTGACCTCTGATTTCATTGCTTTGTGGTCAGAGATATACATAATATTGTTTTCTTTCTGAGGGTAGACACAGATATGATATTTAGTTACTTTTTATTACTTGATATTTGCTGCGTTATCAAATTTTACAAATGTTCATGTGATTGTTAGAGGCTGGGCTTTGTATAAAAGCTTTAGATCCAGTCAACAAATGATCTCTCAAGGCCAGATAGTAAATTTTTGCAACTTTGCAGATTCAGTCTGTCTCAACTATTCAACGCTGCCTTTACAACACAAAACTCTCACTATTTAGTATAGATAACAGTATTTATCTATACTAAATAAATTAATAAGTCTGTGTTCCAATAAACTTTTATTTATCCGAAGAGGCTGTGGGCTAGCATTGGCCTATGGTTCATAATTTGCTGATCTATGCTTTAGATCAAGCTTATTAATTGTGTTGTTAAAATATTCTGTATCCTTAATAATTCTTTTGTTTATCAGTTGCCGAGAAACTTACGTTTAAATCTCCCTTTATAGTAATAGATCTGTCCATTTCTCCTTGTCATTTTGCCAAGTTTTGCTTTATGTATTTTGAAGTTATGTTGTGAAGTAAAAACTAGTTCAGAAGTGTTGCAACTTCATGAACGCTTTTTAAAAGTCCTTATTGCCGATGGGTCTCAGAGTCATGGAACAAAACAGAGTCAAGGTCAAATATTTCCTTTGGAAATTCTGCCTTTTGATCTAGCAGCTCATTTTGAAAGTAGCATATAATTACATCTTGGTGTCCTCGTCCAAACTTCCACGTAAATTCCTGTTTCCGTTGTACATCCTAATGCCTCCCATTATGGTTTACACTTAAAATTTTTAAATGCACACCAAGTCTGAGGTTAGCTCTCTATTCTTCTGCCGAGTCTTATGAGAACTTCAGAATGTTTACATGGCCCCAAAAAACTTATCACCTTAACATTATGATCGTTCAGTATTTTAGTTCTAGTTGGTTTTTATACCCTCAAATTCGTGGTTATTGTTGTTTTAAAAAGTGAATGCTTATTTTTCTGTCATCACATGGTGACCAGTTTCTTTGCCCGACATCATTCTCTCTTCCTCCCGCCTGGGTTCAATTTCTTTCTTCCCAAAGTTTATTCTGTATATGTCTTATTTTATTCTATTCTTAAATGATAAGTTAGCAAGGTATAATATTCTATACTAGCTCTTTTCTCTCAGAAATTGGAGTATAATTCCATGGGAGGGGTGGGGGTGGGGCTTCCATTGTTGTGGTGGTATCTACACCAAATTGTTTTTCTTTTGTAGATGATTTGTACTTCTCCAGTTATTTTGTAAGCTCTTTTTGTCACTGGTGTTCTGCAGTTCCACCACAATATGCATTGGATAGTTTTAATTTCTTTTATCCTGCTTGGAGATCATTATGATTTCTTTATCTACAGATTTATATCTTCAATTACTAAAAGTTCTTACCATTGCTCATTTGTTTAGTGCTTCTTTTCCATTCTCTCTAATCTCTCCCTTCGCAATTCTTCATAGACATACTTTGGACTTTCTCCTTTCTTTCACATCTTTTACATTTTCATCTTTCTGTGCTACACTTTGATAATTTGGTAATTTCATCAGTTTTACCTTCCAGTTTCCTAATACATTTTTCTTCTGTGTCATACCAGATGCTCAACATATCTACTGATTTTTAAAATCAATAACTATACCCAGATGTAAAAGCACAACTGAGCTTCCGGTATAGCTAAGTTCTTATTGGACTAACCCTCCTTCAGGTAACAATTATATATTCAAAACAACAAAAAACAATAACCCAAAGGCATTAGACAGTGAAAACCCTAAACAGGAAGAGTCTGGAGAGGAGTTGACACTGGCATGGGGCAAGTTTCCCATTTTTGCAGCTTTTAGACTAATGGCAGGCCGTACCACCTTGGGGGTGTCTAAAACTCCAATAATAACAATAACAGGAAGTGACTGGGAATCCCAGGAAATAAAGATCCAGAGATGTAGTCCCAAATTAAAAATTTCACTCAAATCTCTGGACCCATTAATCATGGATATGCAGAATAGACTCTGAAAAGTCTTCGTATGGACAAAGAAATTGACCGACTTTTAAATTGTTACCCAGGAGATTGAGTTTTCAGCTTGGACCCAACCAAGTTAACCACCTGCTATAACAAGTAAGCAGACAAACAAAATCAATAGGCTCTTTGGAAAAATCCATAAGAACCCAGAGTTTCTACCACAAAACATTAGCTTTGTCCAGGATTCTTTTCATACTTGTCCAAAATTGCTT
Organism: Cryptoprocta ferox; assembly: GCA_028646485.1. Classification (NCBI taxonomy): domain Eukaryota; kingdom Metazoa; phylum Chordata; class Mammalia; order Carnivora; family Eupleridae; genus Cryptoprocta; species Cryptoprocta ferox. Next base: position 70,342,964 of record CM053570.1, on the reverse strand, counting down.
GATATATGAAGACAGGAAAACATGATCTCTGTTCAAGAAAAAAGACATTCAACAGAGATCAATACCAATATAACCCAGATATTAAACTTATTAGACAAGAATTTTAAAGTACCTGTCATAACTACTTACTGATGTAAAAGAAAATATATTTATGATGCATGTGAAGGTAGGAAACATCACCAGAAAAACATGAATTACAAAAGAAAGACCAAATGGGAAATTTTAAAATTATAAAATACAATATTTATATTTTTACAATATTGTAAAAATACAAAATACAAAAATTCAATGGACAAGTTTGAAATCACAGTGAAGATCTTATCTCCAATCCCAAGAACAGGGAGAAAATTTTTTAATGAATAAACAGAGCCTCAGGAATAGAGAGACAATACAAAAAAGTTAGCATACGTATTTGGAGGCCAGGAAGGATAGAAGAGAGAAAATGGGGGTAAAAAAATATTTGAAGAAATTGTGGCTGAAATCTTCTCAAATTTTGTAAAAGACATAAATTATTGATTCAGGAATCTCAGTGAACTTCAAGCAAGTGAAATATGAAGAAAACTATGCCTAGATACCCTCATAGAGCAACTGCTGGAAACCAAAGATAGAAAGTCTTGAAAATAGCCAGAGAGAAATGACACATCACATACATAGGATCGAATTTCAAGTAACTGGTCATTAGAAAAATGTAATGGCAGCCAGAGAACAATGAAAGAACATCCTTAAAGTGCTCAAAGAAAAAAAATTAAACCCAGAACTCTATATTGAGTGAAAACGTCCTTCAAGAATGAAGATGACCCAAAAAACATTATGCTAAGTAAAAGAATTCAGACATGAGACCACACATATTATATGGACCCATTTAAATAAAATGTCCAAGAAAGGTAAATTTATAGAGGCAGAAAGTAGATTAGTGGTTGCCGGGGGCTGGAGGCAAGAGCAGAGATTAACTGCAAATGGACAAGAGGGATGCTATGAGGGTTGAGGAGATGAAATGTCCCCTGACCTGGAGATGTGGCTAGTGGCCCCCAAATCCCTCCCCACAATGGGTTCCCAGGGTGTAATTTCCCCCTCCCATAATAACACTCAGTGGTTATTGTAATTATGTGCTTAGTATCAGAATTCTCCAGTAATTGTGAACTTCATGAGGACAGGCTCTATTTCCAAATTGTTTTTCTTGGTATCCCTAGTCCCTAGCACAGTGTCTGAATACAAAGTTAGGGTTCAATAAAAGCCTGCTGAATGGAATTGAACTTCTCATTCCCGGTTGATGAGCCCTTTCTACAAACTGATGATTCTTTGATTTCAGATACATTTTCTTGTAACACGTGTTTTAATAATTTTTTTCTTTCATTTGTTCCATTGTCTATATGAAAATCACCAACTATAGTACTTTGTTCTTTTGTCTCTTCTCTAGAACTATCAATGTTGTTCACACATTTTGCCCTTTAACCTTTCCTTCTGTATTTTATGCAACTTTGCCAAGCTTCCCCTCCATGTCACTAATTTTATGCAGTGATGGTTCTATTCCTTGCTATTTCCAAGGCATTCCAAGTTCTGCAGTGGTACTATTATCATCAATTTTCTGCCTTAATTGTGCTGGTTCCCTATTCATCTCACTGCTATTGTCTCTTATTTTTCCTGTCTCTTTATTTTCATAAGGTCCATTTTCTCCTGATTTCTTTGATAGTACAAAAGCAATTGGCTAAAAAAGTCATTTTCTGTATAATGGAGTAAATGTTCTTCCAAAATGGGCTCTTCCTTCATCTTTCTTTCTGCCATGTTCCATTTCTTCTTTTTGGAAAAGACAAAGAAGGGGAAGCAGAATTTTTGCCTAGGTCTTATTTTTCCTCCTGGCCCCTTATCTTTGGTTCATCTTAGTTCTATTGGGGTTGTTATTCCCCAAATTATGTGGTAGATTCTCCTTAAGCCCCACTTCCCTCTTCTTCCCTGGGCACTGCTGGGTTACTCTCCTTAGAACAGGAACTGGAGGGATGGGTATCTGTGATTTGCTCAGTCCTTTGGCTGCCTGAGCTGAGTTGGAAAGGAGGGTGGGGACAGGCCTTGGGCAGTCTCCATCCACATGATTGTCTCTGGGCACTCACTTTAATTTTGTTCCTAGTTCCATAGCAGGACATTCCCTTGGGTCAGACGTACATCCAGACTCCGTGGTGAGCTGGCCATTTTGATGGGAAAGTCCTCTTTCATTTACCTATTGCTGCCTAATAAACCATTCCAAAATGGAGTGCCTTCAAATAACCACCAATTCATTGCTCCCTGTTTTGTGGGTCAGGGATCTGTATAGGGCTCAGTGACTGGGCAGCTTGACTGGAGTTGAAGGGTCCAAGATGGCCTCATTCACAGTCTTTTGGCTGAGCACCTAGCTTCTCCTCCATGTGACCCCTCTCTCTTCATGTGGTCATTTGTCCAAGGCTTCTCTCTCCAGCAAGACTGCCTGGATTTCTTTACATCGCGGTTAGGTTCTGAGAGAACAAAAGTGGAAGCTGCCAGGTCTCCAAAGTTCTATGCCTGGAGTTGACCAGTGTCACTTTCATGACATCATATTGGGCAAAGCAAGTCACAAGTCATAGGGCCAGCCAGATTCAAGGGACCTGCTCCTGGGTGGGAGGTGCAGTGGGTGTATAGAGGGATGGGAGGAATTGCTGACAGCCATCTAGAAGACCTACCGCTGCCCTTCTCTGTTCTGCTAATATTCCATGCTAATTCCTGACAGATTGTGCTCCATCCTTTTCACGGGGACAAAGAAAGAATAGCCGAGTGGCTTGAGGTTCATTGGGCCTCCATCTTTGGATGCTAGTACCTACCAGGAGAGGGAGGCAAGGATCTCCAGGAAGGTGGTTCTGCACTTTTCCCAGTCCAGCCAGTCCCCAGATTGGGGAGTATCAGTGTGTTTTCTCAAAATTTCCTACACTCTCTTTTCATCACACAATACATCTTTATCCAGAAAAGGGAGCTCTCCATCAACCCCAACCATCTTCCTGCCATTTGGTCTACGCTGCTCTGAATCTGGAAGAGACCTGTTAATGTTTGCAGGATGTGGCTGAGACCTGTCCCTAGTTTGAGCGCTCATGTTCCAATTCTTTGCTATCTTTACTTCCTTTTGATGATTTCATGCAGTTCCACACTCCCTGGTGCTAAGGACTGAACTGTGCCTCCCAAAATTCATATGTTGAAACCCTAACCAGTCTTGGTTAAAGTAACTTGACCATGGTCACACAGTGAGTGACAGATGGGAATTCAGTCGGCCTGGCTGCAGGGTCCAGGCTCCGGGCTTCATGCCGTGAGGCCTCTGGTACCTCTTCTTGTGACTCGCAGTTTGGGAGAGGAGGTGGCATCCCAGACTTCTTCCCCGCTGGTGGCTGGCTGCTCCTGGCTCTGCCCTCTGCCTCCTTCTCCACTCTCCTTAGGCACCGGCCACCCCAGAGTGGTGACCTGGGGGTGATGGACAGAAGAGGAATTCTGCCTCAGCTGCACATTCCTTCCAGTCTTTGGGGAGGGCAACAAAGAAGCCCAATGAACACCCAGTGTGTAGGCGGGGGGGGGGGGGGAGGCAGCAGCTTTTGTCTGTCCTTCTGGTGTCCCTGGGAGTACACACAGCTCTGTTTCTAGGCCCTGGTCATTCCCCAAGCGCACTAGGACACTGCCACACTCCTGCCAGTAGCTCCAAAGCACTGAGACAAAATATTTTAAAAATCCATTTATTTCTCTCTTGGCACATAAAAGTCTGGTTACTTGCTATTTCAAAGTAGGCAACAGAAGCAAAGAAGCTGATTTGTGGACTCAAGTAACAGATTTAATCTGCACAGGACTTTTCAGTGTTCACAGCACGTTTATACCAATCTAGCTTTATCTTCACGTCAGGCCTAAGCAACTAGAGAGATATTTTTGGTGTCTGGTCTATGTTGTTTGTGACAAGCTAGTCCTTCCCACGAACATGAGGAACACTAACTCCCATGAATAAGAATCAGAGTCCACATTTTTCAGTGATCACCAGATTCCAAGCCCTGTTCTAAATGTCCTTTCTATGCAATAACTCATTTCATCCTCACCACTTTTGACCTTGACCTCCAGAGACCCTTGGTCCCATAAGCAGCTCCACCTCCCCGCAGCCCTGAGTGATAAGCCAGCCTGTGAATGATGCACCCAGAATTGTGCAGTGTGTGACCTGCACAATCAGACATGGCTGCCCTGCTGGGCTATGCCACCGTTGTCCCCTTGTGCTGGTACAGGACTTACTTGAGGTCTTCTCTCTCAAAGTTGGGGCTGCCTCCTTTTTTTTTCCAGAATCTGTGAGCTCTCTGTGTATTTTATCACTCATTAATTAACATTTTGAAAAAGGCTTATTTTTCTTTCTCATGGTTACTTCCCGAGGTCACTGGCACAGAGGTGAGGGGCTGACAAGAGTCCTGCTACCGGAAAAGGCTATGTGAGGGATTTAGGCATTCTAGGAGATGGGAGATTCTAGTCTTGGACTGGTAGCAGCAGTTATTCAGGGTTTCACATATGTGTGCTTGGGTGTGAGGTGCCCGAGGCTTTTAAGGATCATGTAATGACAATGTGGTTTATGCCATAAAACAATTGGGCTGAGCAACAGAGAAAACAAAGAAAGAAGGGCACCAGACACTAGGTCAGGGGCTTTACTATACACGCACACAACCCCATTCAGTACTAAGAAAACTGTCAAGTTCATACTACTATCTACATTTTACAGGAGAGGAAATGTAACCTGAGATCTTGCCCTTCCTTCAAAACCCAGCTCAGGGGTGTAAGCTGATATACAACCTTTGTGTTTAGCGATAAATATCAGGAGCCTTATATTCCCTTTGACCCAGTAAATAGATTCCTAGGAATTTAACCCAATGAAATAATCAGAGATGGGCCCAAAGAATATGTAGAGGGATGTTCACTGAAACATTGCTAATCGATATTATTAATTATAACTAAGCCTATCAAAAACTAGCGACGTCTCAAATGATCATGGGGTGGGGGTGGGGGATGAAGAAGCAAATGATGGTGGATCCAAATGATAGAATGTCATGCATCCGCTCGTAATCAAGTTTTCGAAATGATTGTAAATTATTAAACAGGAAAATGTTCATGACAGGCTAAAAGAATGCAAAATTACATAGATAGCAAACACCATTTCTAAGTATATGTGTATTTGCACATAGAAAAAAGACTGGAAGGAAATATATCAAAACATTAACAGTGTATTAATTTAATGTATATTACATTATATCCATTAAAACATTAAAGTCACCAGGTGGTGGGATATCCGGTGATTTTTTTTTCTCTATAGACTTATGTATCTTTTTCAAATATTCTGTAATGAACACAAATTACTTTAATAGTCAGGGGGAAACCTCAGTGACTTCGAAACCTGCTCAGGCAGCAGTAGCCTACGTAACGGTGCCTCGGAGCCTCCATGCACTTGGCACCAACAGTCTACATCGACTCATTCCTTCTTCAGCAGAGAACTTACTACCTCTGTACCACAGATGAGGGAAGTGAAGCTTGGAGAGGTGTGGTTTCTTCCCCAGGTCACACGAACCCACATGTCTGACTCCAAGGTCCCAGCTCTTCTCTTCCTAAAATAATGCCCTACATCTACTACGCCTGGACAGGAGAAGCAGCTGTCCCAAAGCTCTGGCACTGCTGATGCAAAGATCAGGGAATTCTTCCTGAAATCATCAAGGGACCTGAGCCTGGATGGAGGGAGGGGTGCCTTCTGGTGACACCACAAACCCACATTACAGTCACTTCCTCCACTGGTCACCAAGAGCGCGCTACTCGATGTCCCCAATGGCAACACCTAAAACCTAAAAACACCTATTTTTTGGTTCTGCGTCAGTTTCCACCCCTCACCCTGCGGGCTGACTGTGATACCTGCGCCCTGCTGCTACTTGCCAGCTTTACCAATTCACCATCGCCTGCAAGCTGATGCTCCTGCTATGCCTCCTTCTAGATGAGCTGACTTTTACATCATTTCAAGGTGCCACACAGGCTCCAGGGAAGATACCTGAGGTACTTCTGGCAATGGGTAGGCTGGGGATATGGAGGAATGGGCCAGGCCAGGCCCGCTCCCCACTGCCCATCCCAACCAGAGCAGCTCTTTCCATCTTGGGGTTAATACTGGGCTTTGTTTGAAGAAAAGACCCAAGTGATTGGAGGTCACAGATCTGGATCATTAATAAATACCTTAAACACTCCAGTAATTAAACTATTCCGACAGAACCAAGTCGCAGGGCAGAATATGAGGATGGCTCTTTTCAAGGCAGCACTAACATCTCATTGATTCTAATTCACTTCAGCAGGGCCTGACTTTTCTAAAGGCTTATTGAGAGAGAGTGTAGGGGGACAGATAGGGAGAGAGAGGTGCTGGAGGTGGGGAGGGATGGGAGGGAAAGAGCAAAGGAAAAGGGAGAGAGCAGGCAGGGGAGGCACAGGCCTGGGATCCCTAGGACAGCTCCTTGGCTCCTTCAAATACTGGCATCAAAAAACACCTCTGAGAAGCATCTGTGATTTTGTATCTACTTTTCCAACAAGTCAGGACTCTGGTCTTCCTGCCTTTGCAAATGCTATTTCCTCTGCCTTAAAAGCCTTTCATGTACTTGCTCAACCAGCAAACTCCCCATATGTCACCTGGGATCTCCCCCAAACCCCTTTGGGAGCCACAGACAGTATAGGGGCTCCTGAGATGTTAGTCGACTCCTTCTGAAAACCTTGATGGAAGTGGTGACTGTCCTGAGTTAACTGGATGCTAACTCCTCCTGTCCTTTTCCATGCCAGGCTGAATGCTACCTGAGGACATGGGACCCCATTGTCACCTCAACACTCCAGTCCCAGCTCCAGACCTAACACCTGGCCATACATCTTTCTCACAGAGTCAGGCAGCCCTGAGTTTGAGCCTAAACTCCATCACTCAACAGCTGCAGGACCTTGGAAAGATACTTAACCTCCAGAGCCTCCGTTCCATCACATAAAATGGGCATAATGCCCTCCCTCCTTACCTTTGTCTCCACAACACTCAAAAAAAATTACATATTAGCTTGTTTCTTGATTGGCTGCCTTCCCTCACAAGAATGTAAGCTCCCTGAAGGCGAGATGTCATGGAACAAGGACCAGCATGTGGTACACTCTCCATCAATATTGTTGCATAAATGAATTGACTGAATAGATATGTGGACAGCCCCTCGAGCAATGTCTGACCCAGTGGCTGCATCCACAAAGAAGAGAGAGTTCTAGCCAGTGACCCGGGTCTCCCCCACAGAGCCAATCATCTCAAGACTGAGGAAGAAATCAGCAGAGCGATTAAAAGTGAGCCATGTGAAACAGGAACCCTTGCACATTGTAGGTAGGATTATAAATTAGTGCAGCCACTATGGATGGAAGTTCCTCCAAAAATTAAAAATAGAACTACCATATGATCTTTTGGGTATTTACCCAAAAGAATTGAAAAGAGGACCTTGTAGAGAATTAGCATTCTATGCTTACTGCAGCATTATTCATAATAGCCAACATGTGGAAAGATGTGTCCATCAATAGATGAATGGATAAAGAAAATATGGTATATATATACAATGGAATATTATTCAACCCTAAAAAAGAAATCTTGCCATACAACATGGATAAACCTTGGGAACATTCTACTAAGGGAGATGAGCCAGTCATTGAAGGGCAATTACTGCATGGTTCTGCTTATACGAAGCATCTAAAGTAGTCAAATTTATAGAGCCAAAAAGATTCACCATCAAAGAATGGTGGTTTCCAGAGCTGAGTGGGGGGAGGGCAAATGGGGAGTTGCTGTTCAATGGGCATAAATTTTCAGTTAAAGAATATGAATGAATAAGCCTCGAGATCTGCTGTACCTCATGCCTAGTTAACAATTGGTATTGTACACTGAAAAATTTGCTGAAAGGATAGATCTCATGTTGTGTTCTTACTAAAATAAAACAAAAATAAGATAAAATAAGGAGTGACCCTCAGGAGTAGCATTCTCCAGACTCACAATTGCTTCAATCACCATCACCTGGCCAATTCCTGTGTCTTGGAAACACTACTGGGCTATTTGTGCCCTCCTGGCAGTTGTGTTAACTGGAGGAGCAGGGGAAAGATGGGCAGCCCTTACCAACAGGTAGATTTGGCACACCCCAACCATCTGGCAAGACTGCTCAGACCTGGAGAGACAAAGGCCCAGGGCTATAATGCTAGTGAGAAATATTGGGAAGGTGGTGGGTGAAATGGAGGGGCAATCCCTACCCAAAACTCAGCTGTCCACACAATACACTCCTTGAGATCGCAGATTTCCTTTTCATAGAGGAAAATTTGTCTTTCCACATCACAAAATTTGTCTACAACCAGACCTCACACCCATTTGCACATTGTAGGTAATAATGATTTTAATTTTTTCAAGTGCACTCTGGACTTGTTTTGGAGCACCTGGCATGTTTTGGAGCTCAGAGGGTCCTCTAGAGGTCATGGCACTGGGTGGGCACTAGCAACATCTCCACTGGACTTCAAGACTCACCAATACCTCGGACTACTGCACCATCACACATGCCTATGGAATCTTTGGAAGAAGGTACCTTTGTCAGAGCCAGTTCCTAACCACACCATGGGTTTAATCTTGTTTAGAAGAGACATAACTCACTTTTTGCAACAATCCAAACGGCATTACTGATTTGATTTTATTGACTTTTTGACTATTTCCAAAGTGTGACCCCCTCCTTGAACGATGATGAATGACCTTCCCTGGGGAACTCTAGGAATGGACCAAATGTCTCTCTGAAGACATTTCTGAGAGATACTTCAAGGCAATGGTTCCCCACCTTGGCCAGCCTTGGAACCAACTGGGAAGACTGAAAAAAAAATACCCCAAATCTCACTCTCAGAGACTGTGGTGTGAGAAGTCTGAGGCACAGCCTGGTGGGGATATTTTTGCTTTCCAGGTGATTCTCATGTGCCACCAAGCTGGAGAACCCTTACTAAACATTGGTGGAATAACTGGGGCCATAAATACATGTAGTGGGGATACACCCCACTCTGGTAGTGTAGGTGGCCCCATGAACATTGTCAATTTGTAAATTTGCAAAAGCTTCATAGTATAGATGAAGAAGTTAAAGCTGATCAAGAACACATGGCTTGCCCAAGCTCTTAGAACTCAAAGTACCAAATCAAGCTCCTTCCATGAGATTTGTCGAGCACCTTGTGCCCTGGTCAACCTCCTAATTACCCACCCAGAATTTCCCCTGGTGCCAGAGCTTGGATCTGGTGTGGCTCTTCAACTAGTCTGTGGATATGTTTGGCATACACAGTCTATTATAAAAGTCTGGATTAATTGGCTACAAATCAGAAATTTTACATTAAAGACATGGATGTCTGGCTGACACAGTGCAACACTCCCACAGGAAGGGCTCACCTGGAGCTGGCTCGGGCCATGCCCTCCCTTACACCCCTAGACTCTTGAGAAGTCATGCCTTCCCAATCCTACCATGGGCTGTTGATTTGACCTCTCTGGCCATGTCCCATCCATTTTTGTGACACTTGCATTACACCCTGAATGGAGGTGAAGCCTTACCAGTGGGAACACCAGCCACTCAAACATATGCTTACTGGAAATACCAGTCTTTGCTTTTCCCTAAAGAAACTGGAATCAAACCTGATACATAATTACAGAAATCCAAATGATAACAACAGAACGAATATCACATGGACACAGTGTCTTATCATTCTCAGATGCTTTCGTGTACTTTAATTTACTTGAGCTGGAAAATCCAGAGGCTTTCCTTCTCCGTTTCTACTCTAACCCGGCTGCTTGTCCGAGGTCTCAAAAATGGCCTGGATATAAGCCCAGATCAGCGGCCACAGGCCAAGCCAAACAGAAACCTCTGAGCACAGGAAACCATTTTTCCTATTGCTTTCCAAAATGATCCTCATAGATGCAGTACGAAGGGGGAAAATGTGACATACATAAACTATGAAAGGACAATGCAATCTAGCATATACAGATTGGTAGAAATTATGAAACATATTCATATGTATTCAGCAAAGGTCAGAAGGAAATTTGAGGGGTCCACATAATTTCAGATTTGTTAATTAGTTTCTTTTTTTAAATGTTGCCTTTATATTCCTTATTTTTTTAAAAAAATGACTCAAGAGTTCTTACATTTCTTGCAATTTCCTCGTCTGTAAAATGAAATGACAACAGAGAGATTGGCAGGACCGAAGAGTCAATTTGCATGTAGTGCTCAGAGCAGCACCTGGCACAGAATAGGGACTCAACAAATATTCGTATATTTATTATTGTTCAGTTGTACAGGGCCATTTCTCTCTCCCTTCCCTCTTTCTTTTTCCCCAAAGACGCTAATCAAATGGATTTATGAAATGCCCACGACCTCTGTCCTATAATAAGGATGAACTTATTCAGACGCGGCACATTACGTAAAGCTCGCATTGATGGATCTGAATGTTTAAGTGACCACAGCATCTCTTACAGAAGTATTTTTGTGCAGGTCACTGGACGAGCTACATGCAGATACCTGACTGTCTCCTGTAGACTGTCTTCTCTTCACCTAAAGGCCGATAAAGTCCAGGATGGGAAATATGCCCAATTCATTACTGCCTCTTTGGCCCATTAGTTGGAAGGCAGTAAAACATTAACAATTATGTGATAAATAAATGAATATTCAGATAATATAAAAATAAAGCAAGATAAAGATGTCCTATTTCCCTCAGTGGGGCAGCCCTAGCAGCAAAAATTCCTTGTTGTCCTATTGATACTTTGTGGTAGATGCTATGGTGCTGCCCAGAATGAGGCCCTCATTCTCCCAGCTGCTGCGAATGTTGCTGGCTCACAGTTGAATCCATCCTTAGCACTGCCTTCAACAAAGGGCACTGCATTACTCAAACTGCATCACCAAAAGGAGCCACACATGCTCCGGAAAAGCAGCCTGTATCAAAGATTGATCAGTTACATGGGGACAAAGGCCTGGCCCCTTTGCCTCTATGTAGGACAACTCTGAAGAGCCATCTCAGCTCCAAAACCCTATAGAATGGAGCCCCGTTACACCTGCACCATAGCCCAACTCTTCCTCTGCCTAACCTGTTCCCCTTGGTCCCCAGTAATCCCTCTGCATGCAGGTCTCCACCCCAGGGCACACCTGGAGGAATCTGACCTGTGACAGTTCCTACCAGGATTAAGAACCACCAGGTGGGAGCAGGTTGGCCCTTTCCAGAAGTTTCTTAACTCCATACCTGTGCAACTCAGTCCTAACTTTATTCATAGCTCATCTCAGATGCATCTCAGAGAGGACATCTCTGACAGTCCTAACGCCTCCCTGCCCAAATCAACTGCTAACATGTTACCTTTTGGACCTCCTTCTATGCAGTCATCAACATCTGAAATTGTCTCGTTATTTTCTTTCTTATTTGTCCGTGATCTTTCCCCACTCTCCCACCAGGCTGTAAGCTCCAGAGCACAGATACCTACTACGCCACTCACCACCCAGCATCTAAGCAGCACCATGTGCAATGCAAGACCTTAAGAAATATTGCTGAAGAAATGCATGAGGAGATGCACATACATTCACAGTAGAAAGCACTGGGCTGAGAGCAGGGAGTCCTCATCATGCTCTGTTTCTGCCATTAGCCACCTATGTGACCTCAGGCAAGTCCCTCTACCTTTCTGAACCTCAGTTTTCTTATCTGCAGAATGAGGTGGCCTCGTATGATGATCGCTAGGGGTTCTGATATCTCTAGCATGCTATAATTTTACATAGTTATGCAACTCAGAGTTACTCTATCAACTACCTGGGTATCAGAATTTTTGAGCTGGAAAGGAGCTTCCCAGAGCATTTTGCAATATCTGATGGATATGGACATTCAGATGCCAACTTCATGATGATGTGAGTGCTAGGAAAACTTTGTATTCAGGGATACGTTTAACGTGGAGGTCATCAAAGCTTTAGGGCACTATGAAATAACCATTATCCTCTTTCCATAAATACTATGAAGTGTGCTGTCTCATTCTCAAGTCCTGTGAGGTCATGATAAAAGCAAACACCAACGGAGGCTGCCCCACTGGCAGCAGGACTCTCTTCCTATGAAGCACCGACAGCGGTGCCTGACCCGAGCAAGCCCTCAAGGAATGCTGGCTCTTAACAGCTACTCCTTTTAATGCAGGCAACAGTCATTCTGAGGTAGGTACTCTTATTATGCACCTTGGGGATGCGGAGACTGAAGCTTGGAGAGATGGCACCAGGCATCATGGAGTCACAGAGCTGATAAGTGATAGAGCCAGATTTGAAGGTCCAGGTCATGAGCTTTGCCATAGAGCCACCACACTATGCCACCACCCGACAGAGTTATAGTCTCTTGTTTAAAGATAGGAATCCTGGCTTGTGGATAAGTCATCATTTGACCCTCAACCAGAAGTGATGTGCCTGGTCTAGAGCCAAGTTTCTCCAACGTTATTGTGTGCACACCTGAGCAACCTTCTTAAAATGCAGGTTCTGATTCAGAAGATCCCAGGTTTGGGCCTGAGATCTGCATTTCTAATCTTTCCAGGTGCTGCTGGTCTGTGGATCAGGATTTGAGAGGCAGTGGAGAAGGAATTCCTGCTAAAGGTCAGAGCCCAGCCTCTGGTCCAGCCCTGGCAAACCCAGGTGACAAGACCACAGCCAAGTTCCTTACCCCTCTCTGGGACTCAGTGTCTTTGTCCATAATATGGAGATGACCCCACCTTTACACCTACCGCCCAGGATGGTCATGGTGATCAAAGCACCTCATACACCAGACAACTCAAAAGGGAGGGGACAGGCATTTGCCTGTCCACTGGTCTGTGGCCCTCTAGGATACGGGTAAGGGTCTTCTAGGGGTCTCCAGTGCATCGCCTCGCACAGAGTAGGTAATGAGTTAAGTATTCAATCAAAGCACCAAGCACTTCAAATATTATTTACTTTAGTCTTTACAACAATCCCATTTTATAGATAAGGAAACTGAGACATTACCTACCACAACCCAAACCACCCCAAGCAATAAATACTGGGGCCTGGATTCAAACCAAGATCTGCCTGGTTTGTACCATTTATTGCTAGTGTTTCTCTGGCTGAGAGTCCAGGACTCAGATCTTGCATGGGCACTGGGAGTCCAACCCCCCGCCTTTGAATACATGAGGGCCCTGAATCTGTGAGCTCTGGTCTGGGGATGGATCCTACAAATGCAAGTTGAGGCTTGTCATTTCAGGGGCAGGAAAAAGCACAGAAACAATAATCCAGCTCAAATAAACTCTTTATGTGTTCTGCAATAAGAGACAGAGTCAAGGGCATCCTACTCTCAGGGCCCCCAAAGCCAGCATCTAGACTGTGTTCAAAGGAGCAAATGCTTACAACGCTTGAAACTAATGTAACACCGTATGTTAATTACACTGGAATTGCAATTGAAAACTTAATAAATAAATAAAAATAAAGTTAGTTGATTTTCTCCAAAAAGAAAAAAAGAAAAAAAAAAACAAAACAATGGTTCTCAAGGTGGGGTCCATCAGGGACTCCAGGTCCTGTGGACCACGATGTTTTGTTCTTGACACTGCCTTATAGCACCAGCACTGGCAGGAGACCCAAAGCCTCCAAACCAGCTCCCCAAACGATCCAATGCTACATGGCGGGGGGTGGGGGTGGCGTTTGAGGCCTTTTGTCCACTGGTCATCTCTATTTGAGGCCCAGAGGCTTAGTGAAAGGAAGAAGGGAAGAAACTGAAATGAGAACATGACATTATCCTGAACTTAGACACCAGGAGGTGAGGCTCAGAGGGGCTGAGGGATTTTATTAAAAGCACAAAGGTATGATGGTAGAGGTAAGGCTTGCATCAGAGTCTGTGCCCCTTCCTCTGCCTCCCGTGTTTGTAATCACCACTAACAGAAAGAGTGGCAGGACCCTGCGGCCCAGCACTGCCGGCTTCGAGCATCATGGTGGACACAAGTGCCTTCCCTGAGGCCACAGTGAAAAGGGGCTTCCCCTTCATGGAGGCCTTCTGCTGGTGGCGTCCAGCTCATCTGGACAATAACTTAACCCAAGCCACCAAGGAGGGAAATCCAAGACCTGTTGAGCTCTCAAAGGAAGCTGTGTCAGAGGAGATGTTGCCCAGCCCACCCAGCAGGAGAGCCTCTAGCTTATAGACCAGCAGGGCCACAGGCCCAGATAGGGAAGCAACAGCAGGAGAGGGGAGTGGTGCTGGGACCCCATGACCCCAGAAAGGACCCCCCTCCATGGGGTCTGCTTGCCTGGCTGTCAGAGCATAGCCAGGAAGCCCCAGCACAGTCACAGAATGAGAAAGGTCAAGAGGCTAGAAGGGCCTCCCGAGACCAGCTGGCCCCGCTCCCTCTGGGCCTGTGGCTGGACCTTGCATATCACGCCCTCATTTACCCGTCCTCACAGATGGACTGGAGAAGCATGACATCACCGAGGATAGGCTGGGTGGTGGTGGCAGGCACCCCATCAGATCTTTACATACTATCAGAACCTCTCCTTCCACCTAGAGACAATTTCTCCCTGCTCAGTTCTCTGTAGAGACAGGGACACCTTCGCTGAGACCCCCATGGTTCTGCTCTGAGGAGACAGCTTCTCGTCCATCTGACACTTGTCTTTCTAGACTATATGACATCTGTGTGCAGGACAGTCCATGAACCAGTGATTCCATGAACCCTGGTGCCTGCCATGTCCGTGGGGGCCACAGCCAGTTCCTGGTACCTGATCTTCCATGTTTTATGTCCCACAATCTTCTAGCCATGACGAGGTCAAGAATATGTGCACAGGCCAAAGACAATGACCTTCAGGAGAAATGTCAAGGACTCCAACTACTTGAGCCCAGGTCTGAGCCTTCTGCCCTGCAGACACACCCTGTGGAGAATCAGCCAGTCTGAGCAAAGTCTCCTTGCTGGGAGCTGTGAGTGTGACATCCACAGAGTGAAGAACAGGGCAGTGTGGCTTCAGGAGAACAAGGACAGCCGGGTCAGGCCCACGGACAAGTCACCAGTGTCCAGAGATGCCCTGGCCTTGAGGGCTGGCCCCAGATGGTGAGGAATACACTGCAGTTCTTCTTGGGGCATATGGGACAGCTGCCAGGATGATTTCTGGAACATTCCTCACCATATGCTGATATCAGCAAAACAACCTGAACGTGTCCTCTGTTCCCTGAAGCCAGAATGAGCCTAAGAACCCAGATCTGTGAAACTGGCAGCAGAGATTCCCACACCACCCAGGTTACCGGGTCTCCGCCAGTCCTCATTTATTTCTAGTGAAGGACATTCACAAGGGCGCAGAAGAATATGACCAGTCCCCTGGACTTAGCTGTGGTAAGATGTGACTGGCAGATGTAGGGGTCATCCTGGCTTTTTTTCTTTCCACCAACCTATGTTCCAATTACCAGTAAATCCCTGCTGGCTCTACTTCCAGAGTCTCCCCAAGTGCAACAACCTTTCCATTTCCACTGCCAAAGCCCTAGACATGCCATCACCATCTTGCCTGGACTATTGCAATAGCACAGTATGCCCTCTTCCTTTCTACTCTTGCTCCTCTAAAATCCATCCCCCACACAGATGATTATGTCCAACCCCTACTTAGAACCTTCCATGGGGTTTCTCAATACCAACTCCTTGGCAAAGCCTCCAAGAGCCTATAGGATCTGACCCTTGTCCATCTCTCCTGCCTCAATCCCCACCACTATACCCCCCACCCAACTCCTCACACACAATGGCTTTCATGTTTCCTCAAACACAAGAAGCTTATTCTGTCTCAGGGACTTTGTACCTGCTCTTCCTACACAGCTATCTCCATCTCATCATTCAAGGCTTCCTCAAATGTCACCTCCTCAGAGAAGCCCTCCCTAACCCCTCTAGCAAAAGCAGTCCCTCAGTCCCTCTGTCACGCTTTGTGCTTCTGTCTTCTCCATAGCACCTATCAGCATCTAACATGCCCTCTTTTCTTTTTCCATTTTATTGTCTGTCTCCCATTCTACAATACGAGAATTATAGACAGGCACGCTGGTTTTCTTACCCCTGAGTCCCTAGCCCCCAGCCCTAGAAGCGTGTCTGGTACCCAGTAGGTATTCCATTCATGGAATACCTGCCTGACCAACATCTGTCCGACATCCCACCCCCTCTGAGGATTCTGACTGGCCACCATCACTCTGTCTCTTGGCCTGCCTTCTACCAGGGCAGGGGCAGCCTTGTTGGCTCTGCAGGGCCCATGCAAAGCCTAAATGTCCCAGAGCAGTCATGTGATATACCTCAGCTGAAGCAGACAATGTTCAAGCTTTCCTTTCAGTGCTCGAAAGGAAGTGAATTCTGTCCCTTTGACACAAATGACCCCATGAACTCCTTTCTTCTTTTCTTCCCCCAGGGTTTATACAGATATATAGATATAGATATAGATATAGATATAGATATAGATATATAGATATCTTTAATTAAACTTGTTGAGATAACTGTAGATTGACATAGAGTTGTAAGCAATAATATAGAGAGGTCCCATGTACCTTTCACTCAGTTTCCCCTAGTGAGAACATCCCATAAAACCATATTATAATGTCACAGTATCAAACACAGACATTGGCATCGATACAGGAAGGATACAGAGCATTTCCATTGGCACAAAGAGCCCTCACATTCCCTTGGATAGCCACCCCTGCCCTCCCCAACGCTGACAGCCATAAGCTCTTCTCCCTTTCCACAATTCTGTCATTTCACTCCTTGCTTTCTCTCCACACTTTCAGACCCCACACCATTGCTGCTGAGAGCTTGGCGTCCTCACATCTGCTTGTGGTCACCCTCAGTTCTGGCCTCCCCTTCCCTGCTGAGTCGCATGGTCTGGTCTTCACCCTTAAGTGACACTCCGATTTTTTAGGACCTTCTTTCTAAGTCATGTAGAGTATTTCACATGTATCTCCCACTTCCCAAGGGGGAGGCATCTCCCTGTGCAAAGACCATGAGCTTGGAATCCCATCTCCACCTCTCTGAGCCTCAGTTTTCTCATCTATACAACGTGTCACTGATACCACGCCACGCCAAGGAGATTAAGTGACACCACTGAGGTGACTTTGCTTGGTACCTGGCATGTAATGGGTACTTGCTGCATGGAAGCTAGAAGGAGTAACCATGCATAACTTAGGACCACCTACAAATCTGGGCCAGTCTGCAAAATAAAAATAGCAATGAAACAAAACACCATTTCCTAGTGGAATTAAAGCCATAAAGGGCATCTATCAGATCCTAGAACAGAAATCCCAAAGTTTGCTCATAACCGCTGACAGTTGGACTAAGTTATCATCCATCAAAAAGGGTGTCAAGGATTTGGGGAGAGCTCAGGAACGGACCATCAGAAATCTGCCAATCAATAACATTTATCACACAACTTGCTATGTTCCCTTGTCAAATTTCTCTCCCTTTCTGGACCTCTACTTCTTGGTCTGCCAGAGGACAGTCATTCTTGACCTGTGGTTTCCTCACTCGGTGTTTCAGGGTCCACAAGGAAGACAAGGGGGAACCCTATAGGGTCTCTGGCCTTCTCCCCTCATCTGTCAATCCAAAGCAGCCCCCTGCTCTTTGGATCAGATCAAGAGTCCAAATGGTTTCCCCTTCGACGAGGCTCTGGTGGTTTAAGAACTCTTGGGACCCCTGTTCTGATAACTGCTGAGATTCCTCCGGCTCTCCAGGTCTGTGATCCTGAGGTCTGGTGCTGCCACCGGAGCACTCGCAGGGCTCCCTACAGCAGAACTAGGCCTCTGCTCCATCCATGCCTCCTCCGGGAAGCCTTCTGACCCTGCAGATGAGGGTAGGGCACCTCATTCCTAACTTGCCCATGGGAGCATTCTAGGGGATGGAACTAAAGAATCACAGGGCCCAGAGCATGGGCATTCCCCCAAGGACAGTGGGAATGCTCCGTGTGTGTGGATACCCGTGAGTGAGGGTGCTGACCCAGTCCTAACTAATGAGCACCACCTGGGGACGAGTGGACCTCAAATGAGTTGCAGCATGGCTTACTTTGTGACACACGGTTACGGCAGAGGATTTCATGTGACCTCCTTCTGGTCAAGGAGGAAAATAGAGCAATGGTCAACCTTGCTCAGCTTCATAAACACCTAGTAACCACACTGGAAGTGAACAACTGGGCCCAAACTTGGAAAGCATTCACACCTTCCTTCTCTTCTTTCAGTCTCCGGAGGGTCTAAAGCTGCATCTTCCAATACGGTGGCCACTTGTCATATGTGACTGTTTAAATTAAATTAAATATGATTTAGATCCAGTTCCACAACTGCACTAGCCACATTGCAAGTGGCCAGTGCAGTGGGCAGCACGGCTACAGAACATTTCCGTCATCACAGCAAGTTCAACTGGACTGTGCCGCCTAGAACTGTTCGAGACACCTGAGCCCAGCCCTCTCCACACCTCCTTCTAGGAATCAGTTCACCATGGCCCTTACATCTTCTTCACTTGTTCCTAAAGGGCCTGGACTGGGGTGAATTGTGACTCCCCACCTACCGCCAACCAAGTTCATGTCCATCCAGACCTCAGACAGTGGCCTTATTTGGAAATAGGGCCATTGCAGATGTAATAAGTTAAGACGAGGTCATTCTGGATTAGGGCGGGCCCCAAATCCAACATGACTGGTATCCTTATAAGACAAGAAGAAGACTCACATAAGGAGAATGCCACATAATGGCAGAGGTAGAGACTGGAGTGACACATCGATGTGCTAAGGAATACTGGGCATTGCCAGCAACCACCAGAAGCTAGGAAAAGGCAAGGATGCATTCTTCCTAGTGCCTTTGGTAGGAGCAATGCCCTACCCAACACTTGGACCTTGGGCTTCTCGCCTCCAGAACTGGGGCAGAATAAATTTGTCGTTTTACGTCCCCCAGTTTGCAGTAATTTATTATAGCGGTCCTAGGAAATTAACATAAGCTTCTACCTGGAGACCTCCACATTCTCATACAATCCCTTCCCTTGCTCCCTTCCAGGAATTACAGATTAGTTAACCTGTAGGCGTGACACCCAAGAGCCAATCAGATCCCTGGCTGTGCCAGCCAGCCAGTTGCCGGACAAGATAACGGGGAGGAGGCTTGGCACTGGAGAGCTGTGGGCAGGCTGGGCTGCTGGGGCTGCCCAGGAAGGAATGGGAGGCCCTGCAGAGAGCCTGAAAATCCCACACTTTCTCTCTTTTCAATTCTGAAACAATATCAGAAGCTTCCCAGAAAGCAACAAGCCCCAGGCGATCCAGTCAGTAGTTAAAGAGTGGAGCCTGATAGCTTACTTTATTAACTAGCTAAATCAAAGGGCTGTTATAGTCTCTGTCCGGTAATAAAATGCAGGAAGGAGCTGAATCACCCACCTATTAGCGTGGCGCTGGTGCAGTTAATGGTTGTGACCTGGCCGGGCCCAGGCTGGCCCACAACAAAGCCAGCCAACGTTTCCACCTACCACCCCTTCCGCCCATCCCAGCTCCACACAGCGCACCTGCCCATATCCACCTGCCTGTGGATGAAGGCTGCATTAGAATCTATTTGCAGTAGCTTGCTTTTTAAATATGCCTAGGATTATCCCTCTCAAATACATTCCCACTCAACTCCAGGATCCCACCACAACCTCAAACAAAAACAAAGAAACCAAAACAGTCAGAAATCCACGGTTTATTAAATCAATTCTTTAAGGAAGCAGCCAGTGCCGAGTTTTTACAATGCATCGTAAACAGGTGCGAAGCCCCACCGCCGAACGCTGCACAGCACCGATAAGCCCAGTCTGGAAGCAGCATCATCCTCCGACCACCCAGAGCCAGGAAACACCCTACTTATTGCCCTTCACCCCACTGTCTCCAGGCTGTTCCTCGGGGCCCTTCTCCTGCAGCTCTAAAATGAGAAAGAAGGGTGGGGCTGGGTGGTTCAGGCTGTTAAGCGTCTGACTCTTGGTTTCAGCTCAGGTCATCATCTCACGGTTTGTGAGATGGAGCCCAGAGTTGGGCTCTGCGCTGACAGTGCAGAGCCTGCTTGGGATTCTCTCTCTCTCCGTCTCTGCCCCTCCCCCCACCAAAAAATAAATAAACTTTAATTTAAAAAAGTTTAGGGGCGCCTGATGTAGCTCAGTCCATTAAGTGGCTGACTTCAGCTCAGGTCATGATCTCACCAGTTCGTGAGTTCGAGCCCCACGTTGGGCTCTTTGCTGCTAGCCTGGAGCCTGCTTCTGATTCTGTGTCTCCTTCTGTCTTGGCCCCTCCTCAACTCACACTTTGTCTCTCTCAAACATAAACAAACATTTAAAAAATTTTTAATTAAAAATAAATAAAAATAAAAAAGTTTAAAATGGGAACGAAGGACACTGCTGTGGAAAGACAGGCCTAAAACTGCTGCCTTCGTTCATGCAGCTTACCAGCAGGGCCACTTAGAACAGCTTAGCTAAAGCTCTGAGCCTCAGTTTCTTCACCTGTAAATGAGGACTCCAATAGGAGCTTTCTCCTAGAGCTGGGAGGTAAGTACAGCGCCTGAGAGTTTGGTGTATCATAAACTCCCCATTAATGTTACTTGTTAATGAGGGGGCACCTGGATGGCTCAGCCGGCTGAGTATCTGACTTCAACTCAGGTAATGATCTTGTAGTTCGTGAGTTCAAGCCCCCCATCGGACTCTCTGCTGTCAGCCTCTCAGCCTGTCAGCACAGAGCCCGTTTCAGATCCTCTGTCCCCAACTCTTTCTCTGCCCCTCTCCCACTTGCTCACGCTCTCTCTCTCTCTCAAAAAATAAATGAAACATTTAAAAAAAAAAGATATTCTCTGCCCCCTCCCCCTCTCATGCATGCTCTCAAAAAAATTTTTTTTTAGTTTTTAAAAATGTTACTTGTTAATGTAACTTGATGAATAAGGGGCCCAATGTATATAGTAAGTACTCAAATAATAATTACTGTTATAATTTCTAAAGGGACATCTAGCAAACCAGTCTCCAAATGCAATAAAAACTATAAAAAGCTTATTATAGGGGTGCTGGGTGGCTCAGTCAGTTAAGCGTCTGACTTGAGCTCAGGTTATGATGTCGTGGTTCATGAGTTCGAGCCCCGCGTCGGGCTCTGTGCTGATCGCTCAGAGCCTGGAATCTGCTTCGGATTCTGTATCTCCCTCTCTCTCTGCCCAGCCCCTGTTCATGTTGTGTCTCTCTCTCTCTCAAAAATAAATAAAAATGTTTTTTTAAAAAAGCTAATTATAAAGATCCGACTCTACAGCCACCCAAATACTCCCTCGGAACACTCCAAGGACTCCCAGAAAGACTGAGCCCAAACCCACTGCTAACATGAAAAGCAGGACCCACAACATCTGCAAAGTCACCTGGAGCCCAGTTGGTAGTTCATTCCCGGCTGAGCCATTACTAGCCCCTCCAAGAGGCCCCTTGATTTATTACTGCACCAGGACTGAACTCTGCGACCAGGCGCTCGGCTCCCTTCCCCTTGGCCTCGTTTCCAGGCAGCCTCGAGGGCTTCGCCCACTTCCATCTGGAAGCCCTGGTGGAAGAGATCCACGTGCCCCAGAGATGATGCAATTCTACACTCGCCAGGCTCGGAGACCCCCTGAGATCCTCAAGAAGGAACTCGGCATGAGTTCATTCTCCTTCCCAGGAGAAAAGAGAGGAGGAAGAAAGAACTGGAAAGGGCAGTCCTTCTTATCGCCTCGGGAGATACCGAAGTTCCTTCCCATTTGCTTCTCAGGTCTGCCAATCCCACAGCAATTTCAGCTCTGCCCTTCTTGCCAGTATCAGGAAGGCACTAAGGCCAGCAGCCTCTTCTTCACCTGTAATTAGATCTCTGTCTGGGATCTGTCCATCTAGTGTGGACTTGGGGTGACCTCAGATCCCGTCTCTGTAGCTTTCCAGAATGGGGCTTCGCTCTGCAGATGGGTTTTGTTTCACATTCTGGGTTTTCTTACACTCAAAAGGGATTCAACCTGGGAATCGTTGCTACGAGGACAGGAATGAAGGACCATGCATTCAGCTACAACGTCAGTCCCCCATTCTCCCTTACAAAGCACCTCTACTTCCTCCCGGAGCACGAAGAGTGGGCACACACAGTACACAGCAAATCCCAAATTTCGTGGCATATGTGCCTTTCCAGATGACTGCATGGATACACTCCATAACACATTGTTAAAGTGATAATTAGCGATAGACTTGTTATGAATATTCCAAATAAAATTTCTCTCTACCACAGTTGATGGAGACAAAGGGCAGCACGTGAAATGGAAGAAGCAGTAGAGGGATTTTTGTGTACAGTGTATGTTTTAAAAGGGATTGGGGAAAAAAATCACATAACTCAGAAGTTGATTTCAACAAATTAAGCCTCTCAGAATCCATTTTCAACTGCAGATGCGTGAGTACGGATATTTTTCCCGCCATGCCGAGGGAACACAGCGCCTCCATTAGAAAAACAACACTACAAAACTCCAGTGAGGGAAGAGAAACCCAATTCTGGAAGCCGCTCTTCTGTTGCCCTGTTTAACAGCACCTAAGGATGCTAAAGATGGGCAATTTAAGAAAAGCCAGAGGAAACACTGAGAAATGGGCAAGCATGTAACTACAACCAAGGTGACTCACACTTGAAGAGTGAAAGAGAAAAGCCTTCTATTGTGTTTAGCATTTTCCTCCTCCGTGAATTTGCTAAAGGCTCCAACTCTGCCCCCACAACCTCTTACGCGCATTCTGATTTTTAAATTCACAGTGATTTTGCTCCACATGGAGCCACGGTGATGCCAATGGCACACTTCCTCTCCTCCCCACACTGCCTCACTCACCAGGGCAGATGAAAGACTCCAGGCATACAAACCGACGATAGCAAAGAGGGGAGCGCACCCCTGAAGCCAAAGAAAGAACAAAAAAAGGCCCCCAGATCCCACCATGGCCTTGTTCACAGAGGCTGAGAATCAGTGCGGGTCAGGGGCATGGAGGAAAGCGACCCTTCTAGGGCTTCAAGGGAACAGGGACAGGAATGGCATTAGCAGGGTGGCAGTGTCTCCTTGGTTATCACCAGGGACTGGGGAGTTGCTCAGATGGAATATTCTACTTTAAGGGTGAAGCTGAGCTCTAAGCTCGGCTAGTCCAAGAGGGAAAATGGGTAGCAGCACATATGGGCATGCGCACGGAGCCCTCTGCAGGCCACATGGCCCTTGTCTCCCTTGTAGGAATACCAGACACCACTTCTTATCCTAGCTGGTGACAGAGTCCCAGAGCAGCCCTAAAGCCATCTAAGTATACCCCCTTCGATTGCTAAATGAGGAAACCCGAGGACCAGAGAGGATGAATGATGTGCTCAGGACCCCTGAGCCTCAGTCTTGCTTTTTCTATTACAACTATGCTACTTCTCCCCGACCCTTTCCTTAGTCGGACTAAATTAACATCCAAGCCACAGAATTATCCTTGGGAGGAGTAAAGTAAAACATTAGGATCAAAGTTTAGGGAAAGGAAAAGCTGTTAGGACAGAATATCTCAGCACTGGAGACAGGACACACCCGCCTGACCTTGGCTTCTTCGAGACCTGAGGGAAGCCAGTCTTAGTGCAGAGGTCACCAGTAGACTAGGTGGGGGTGAGGTCACCAGGAGTAGACTAGGCAGGGGTGAGGGGTTGAGGGGTAGCTGCTTACAGTCTCCAGGCCTCACACTTCTGCCAGAGGCCTTTGCACTGCCTCCTCCTTCTGTGGATGCTCCTTCCCCAAATATCCAAAGGGTTCACTCTCTTACCTCCTTCAAGTCTTTACTCATATGTCCCCTTCTCAATGAAGCCTACCCTGACCACTCACTTTAAAATTATTCCCTGATGCTCCTTATCTCCTACAACCTACCTCATTTTTCCATAGTACTTACCACATTCTAACAGACTATAATTTAGTTATTATGTTTACGGGCTACCACCTTCCATTTTTAAACAATATACACGAGGTCGAGGAATTCTGACTTGGTTCACTCCTGATTCTCCTGGGTCTGGAAAGTATCCTGGCACATGATAGATGCTCAGTAAATGCTGCTTGGATAAATTAATGAATGGATGATTGCTTTTTCCTCCCTGCACTGTCTCCCTCAGCAACAACCACCTACTCCCACTCATACACGCATGCGCCATAGCATACGCATGTGCACCCGTACACACACATGCACACACATACACCTTTTTGCCCTTTTCTCTCTTCTTCTCCACCTGTACCCCAGGCCTGCCACTAACATCAACAAGGACAGCTGAGGCTAGACTTAGAATATTCAATAATAATACTGCCAATCCCTCCATTAAAAACTCATATTTTATATACCTACATGGTTTTAAATGTATGACAAACTCTGGAAGGATTCACAAGAAACTGATACCACTGGGTATCTCCAGGGAACTAGATGGCCGGGCCATTTAGACTTCCAGTCTCTATGCTCTTACACTATTTAAATTTTGAACAAAGTGAATATAATTAACCATTAAACATGTTTAATTAAAAATAAAAATCAGGAAAAAATCACAAAACTCCCCTATGCCTCTGCTCTTGTCCTCAATACCATCTAAATACAAATTTTTCTGAGTGAAGGTCTCAAATGTCTCCAGCCCTGGGGTAAGATGGTGAAATAGGGGGACTGTGCTCCTCGCCTCTAGTTCTCATATTTTCTTAAATGAGATTGTTACTTTCATAATGAAATATTTGAAAACGTTTCCATCAAGCAGAAGGACATGAATTAATGCAAGTTTCCCTACATACATAAAACATTGAGACTTTGTTTAAGCCATGAATCCCTTTACCTTTAATTTTGTTTCCTCCCATTTGGATTTCATATTTAACAGATTTCAGAATATGCTGTATAAGCTGGTGCCAGGGTCCCTGGAGGCACTGAGACAATGTCTTCAAGGAGGGGCTATCCAGTGAGGATGACCACAAGCGTCATCGCCTCAAGGACACACTCAGAAATGACAGGGGTCATGAACGGGCCAGGGGATTATGTGTGGTTTCATGTTTTTTCTGAGACTTTTGGATTGTTACTTATTTTCTGCCTTGAGGTGTACAACCAAGCTTACTTTCTTCCGCTTACTATGCTATGGCGTGAGTGTGTTACTAGTCGTTGGCCTTCTCCAGGCTATGGATCCTCCCAAGGATGGAGCCCCTGTTTAATTCATCCTTGTCTTCTCAGCCTCCAGCTTGGCACCTTGCAACAGTGACTGCTGCATAAATGGGTACTGAATGAGTGACTGTTTCACAGCATCCAATGAGGAATGATGAGATACACCCCAGTACCAAACCCAGAGAGACACCACTCATTTGCCATCTGCTTACCTTAGCCATCATGCATGGGTATGCTTTGTTCTGGGCAAGGGGAGGGAGGCTAGTGCTACCCAAGTGGGATAGACAAAGTCATCAAAGAAAGGGCACATGCAGCCTTCCCAGTGGCCCAGGCTCTAATGCACTTGGGTGCCAAGCAATTAATGTTGGCTCCAGACTCCAAGGTCTTTGTAACCTTTACTAATTGTCCTTTGATCTCCTTCCGGGGATTTACTTTAAGGAAATAACTGTATGAAGATTAACTAGAACCATGTTCATTATTATTAATGCTGTTTAAAACAGAGAAAAATTGGAAAGAACCTAAACATCAAACCATATGAGATTAAGTAAATAAATCATAGTCTATCTCCATAATTGTAATTGCTATAGATTCACGCAACTCATGGCCAAAATAAAAGGGGGGGGGGGATGTGCATTCTTTGAGCTGTATCCACTTGGCTTTGTTCCCTTATACTGAATGACTTAGCACCCTCATTTTTTGAAAATTACTTTATATTTCTGGTCTCAATTGTCTCTTCTGTAATTAAAGGCACTATTTAATCATTAAAAAAAAAAAGCTTACTGATATAGAAAACTAATGCTCATGATAAGGCATTAAATGACAATGTGTGTTACCAAAGAATATATGTTGCATTGTGACACTGCAGTTACATGTATATTACATTTATACATATGCGTGTGCATACATTTCTATGTACCTGCATATATATACACATGCATATGTGTGCAGGTGTGTGTCTATAACATCATATATAATATATATGAAAGGGATCTGGAAGGCCCTTCAACAGAGTCTCAATAGTTGTCTTTGGGGTAAGTAAGATTTGGGGCTGGTTTTTCCTTTTTTTTTTTTTTTTGCCTATATTTCTGATGTTTTTATAACAAGGATGTGCTGCTTTTCAATAATGAAAAAAACAACTGAAGTTACTTTTAACTGAAGAAAGAAAAGAATAACTGTCCTCAAGGAGGTGAGAGTAGGGTGTGAGAGTGGAAGCAGGGGGATGGCTGAGGTGAGGGTGAGCCTCCTCGAAAGCTCCCTTCTCCCAGGGTTGAAGCCATGCTCCTGTCACCCCCAAACGTACAAAGACATTGGTTCCACCTGACCATACTTCCTCTCACACATCCAGCCACAGCACATCCACCACAATTGTGGTCCTCACCAGGAGAGGCAGGGACCCCACTGTGCGAGTCTCACCTGGGACAGGGCAGGGGAGAGGAGAAAGGCACCACGGAGCTGACCAGGAGACATATCTGTTAGAAACGGACCCCTGTTCACATAGGAAACAAGCATGCCATGAACTGGGCAACTTCTGAGAAACAGCAATGTTCAGAGGTGCCTCTAGCCTGAAATGACCCAGTTTCAGGGAAGACTGTTTCATCCAGGACTTGGACAGAAAAAAAGTTAACATTTCCTCATAGAGAAGGTTAACCAGAGCTACCAGAGCTGAAACAGCAACAACCTGCTTAAAAAAGTAGAGCGATCTTCGAAGTCCATGAGGAATGGGATCCAGTGGAGAGGGGGGCCTCTTCCCACAACATGCGTTGGCAACACTGGTTGTAATTCAGTAGACACTTTTCTCAGGGTTATTCTGAAAGCTTCTGGCCCCGTTCCGCTTCTTCAGCTTCTGTGGCCTTTGTTCCAGCTTTTGTGGTTGGGAAGTGAGAGAGATCTGCCGTGTGTCCTCCATTCAGTGGTCCTGGGCGGACTGCTCGGGAGCTGCTGTGGGGGGCTCTTGCTCATGGCTGGCATCTGTGAATAGGGAGAGCGCTTATCATGATCGGCCCCTACCACTCTCCTGTTGTCATCACGTCAATGATGGACAGAAATGAGGCAAGCAGGATGGAGCGGGCAGGGGGCAGGACACAGCGGGAGCTGGGGGAGGGGAGCAGCGCAAGAGGTTAACAAGGGAGGCGAGGCCCATAGAAGGACAGGAGGAAGGAGGGACCCGGCCTGAGCAGAGATGAAAGAATTCAGAAAGGGGGCCAGAAGGCATGAGCAGAGAGGCCAGGCCAGCTTGGGCTGAAGCGAGCATGTTCTCACCATGCCCTTGTTACCTCCTGCTTGGCCCATCTGCCTCCCATTCTTTGCCTTCTGGCCCAGGAGGGGCCATCCCAGCCCCACCCCCCAGTCACTACCCAGCACTATCCCTCCTCTAAGCCCTACCAGAGAAACAGACTTACTTCTACCCTTCCTGGGCCCGCACGTCTCCAGCGCCGGCTCTCCTCCGGGCTCCAGTTGATGGTGGAACCCTCGCCGCCGGCGTCCGCTTCCTCAGTCTCTGGCAATGTAGTTCAGTCTGTGCTTTCAGAATCTCCTTTCTTCCCATTCTTCAGGAAGCTGTCAGGACGTTTTGTCCCTCGACTGGACAAGATCCAGCAGGAGTGTGTAACGCAGGGCCAAATCCGAGACACCAGACTGAGAGGGACAGGAAGGGGAAACACGGGACAGTCCTGGGTGATTTGGACCATCTGGTCACCTCATTCTAGATTTACAAGTGGACATTTAGACAAGAGACCAAATCAGATCAGAACTCTAAATTCAGTGGACAGCACGTCACCAGATTACTTTTGATTCAGGACCTTGCGACACCATTGATCTTCACAACACAGTTTCAAGCAGATGTGTCTGCCAAAGATGTCTAACCTCAGGACAGTTTCATGCTTTAAACATGTGTAAACGCCAACCATAATCAACCACCAGCTCTCCTTAAACCAGCCTCTGCAGAAGCACATCTACTGGTGCCCTCGGTCGAGGCTTCCTCTCAGATGAGCTGAGCATGTCCCCTTGCTAACACTCTCCTCCAAGCTGCTACCCTGAGGTAGTGGGCGGGGACATGACGCCAACCGGAAGAGCTGAGGCCTGATCCCAGTATGCTCCAGGAGCCTTCCTTCTGCTCTACAGCCACAGGACTGCTCACCAAACCAAGTTGGATAAGCATCTTACAAATATAGCGGTTTCTTGTGACCACAAGAATGACTGAAATATAAGAATCCATCACTGGCAGTCCTCAGATCTTAAAGCACATATACTCTATACCAGTGGCTCTCAAACTTAATGTGCAAAAAAAGTCACCTGAAGGTCCTGTTGCAACGCAGACTTTTTGGTGACATCCCCAAGGTTTCCGGGATAGAGCCTGAGAATGTACATTTCTAACAAGTTCCCAGGTGCTGCTGCTAGTGCCAGTCTGGAGACTACATTTTGGGAACAACTGGTCTCCATCAAGAAAGGTGAGTAGTAGCACCTATCATGGTAAGGATCTGCTACCATTACGAATGACTCACTTTCACTTAGCGCTCACACCTCACCCAAAGCAGAGGCACAGAAAAGGCTGCAACCCAAAGAAAACTCACTGTTGATAAATGTAGGCGTTAGAAGGCATTACCAGAAAAAGAATAAGAAGTGCCCTAGAATCCATCTAATGTAACTCACTCACTTAATGTAATATTACTAAGTTTAGGGAGGTTAAATCACTTGTTTGACGATACAATGAAACACAGATAATCAATGTCAGAACCCAAACTAGAAATCCCAGCCATACTATTTAAAATCATAAGTATGGAGTCTTAGAAAACCTCCTGACTTTTGTCATTGCATAAGTCACAAGGGTTAAGAGTCTGCACAATCGATGAATTTAGGCTTTTTCTTCTTGTCCTTCACGCCAAAGCACACTCATCTTATGCCATGGTCAGTTCCTAGTAAACCACAGAAGTAGTTCCTGATTCTCCAAGTTCAACTGTGAATCCACTGCACGGAACTCAGAGCTGGTTTTCCTGCAGAAATCCCATTACACACTGTTGGGTCCCAGGATGAGTCCTCCCACTTAGGTACAGTGTTGCCGAACCACAGTGATGACAGTCCACGTGATCTCACCCCTATCGTGAATATTATTTCCTTAAAATCTCCTTCTGAGTCTCTACCTGGAGACTTGCCCTTCCTGGTCCCTCTTTCTGGAAAACTGCTCCTTCTGTCACCCACATCCTAGCTTGTACGCTTCTTCTTCAAGAGTCTCTTGCGAGCACCAATCCAAGCAGATCTCACTCCCCGCGCCTGCCAATTACTTTCTATCCCACCACACTCCTGCATTTTCTGTATAGCCCCTAGCACCACCTGCAACATTTTATTTTTTACTTGCTTATTACCACCTGACATTCGGATGTGAGTTTGCAGAGGGCAGAACTTTGTCTTGTTCACCACTGTCACTCCAGCACCTAGAACAGTTCCCGGCACGCAGCAGGCAATCTAGACACATCTGTTGGATGAACAAATGAATGTACAGAAGACTTACACAGAGGATCTCCTCCCAATATGTTTTCTGAAGTTGGAATTCAAGACTTGCCTTCTAATTTCTTGCCCTTTCAACGGTAGGAATTGGACTCCTACGTTTCAACACAACGTGGAAAGGGAAAATGAACCCTTAGGCCGGCGTTCGCAATGACAGGAGAAATCAAACAGGAAGTTCCAGGGATTGGGAGGGCGCGGTGCTGAATCTCTCCCCAGCTCTGGTGCCCTTTCACACAGAGAGGGTGCTGAAGAATCAGATCTACCTGGTTATAGGATGCGGAAGGCAAATCCTATAGTGAAATGATGAGAAGTTTGAGAGTCAAAAGATTTGGTTTCAAGCCCCAGGCAAATCATTTAAGTCTGAGCCTCAGTTTCCTCATCTATAAAATGGGGGATATGAAATACTCAAGGCATAGGGTACTTGTGAGGATCAAGGAGGTTATTAGCATTGTAGAAACTCTCTAAACAGTAAAAGACTATACCTTGCTATTAAATGATTAATAATAAGACCAAGCAGTTTCTGGAGGGAGCCAGATCTGCGAAATTTCTCAGGCTGTGCTGCTCCACCCAGTCCTGCTCTGCGCCCTCTCTCAGCTCTACCCACTGTGCCAGCTCCCAGGCTGTATGTGGAAGCCTCCAGCCCAGTGACAGCAGCCCTGGGGCACTGGTGCTGGCCACCTTGAGCTGCCCGCAGCGTCACAGCCAGAGCGACGGCCACAGATGGCGCAGACAGAAGGAAGCCCAGGAGAAGACCACTGTGGGAAGCCGCAGAAGAGCATGGGGAAAACCGTCAGTGGAACTGAACCAGGACAAGTGGTAGAAAACTGGCTGAAATCCCTCAATTTCTGGCCAAAATTCTCTGGATAACCCAGAGTTCCCAGAGATGGGGACTTCAGAGAAGCCAAGGTTCCCTCTCACCACCAGGCGCTGGCTTCTTGATGTCCTTGCAGGGGAAGGAGGGGCTACACTCCCTCCTTTCCCCCAGGTCTCCTTCCCAATCCTGATTTAACCAGTTTCCCATTAACCAATTAAAAAAATTTTTTTTAAATGTATATTTATTTTTGAGAGAGAGACAGACAGACAGAGTATGAGTGGGGCAGGGGCAGAGAGAGAAGGAGACACAGAATCTGAAGCAGGCTCCAGGCTCTGAGCTGTCAGCACAGAGCCCAATGCGGGGCTCGAACCCACAAACCGTGAGATCATGACCTGAGCCGAAGTCGGACGCTTAACCGACTGAGCTACCCAGGCACCCCTCCATTAACCAAATTTTAATGCTCCAGGAAAAGAGGCTCTTGGCCATGAGCTGCCTTCACGTTACAGATGTCATCTCCTCTGACCAAGTCACTCCGGTCTCCACTGGACACTGTTTCTACTCTTCCTTAAATGATAACCTTAATGACAAATCTGGATACAAAGAGTAACTGATCCCTTCTACCAAGAGTTCGATCCAGTTGGGTAACTGGCCACTAACCACATACAACTGAGCACACTCTTCAGCACAGAAGCCAGCTCCTGCCCTGGAGCAGTATATATATACTCTGCTTGGGGGCACAGAACTCATCATGACCACCAGGAACTGCTCTGTTCACTGCCAGAAAAGAAACACGCAGGGCGGGCCATGTGGGTCCTCTTCTGGCTTCTAAATGCCACACTGATCAGGGCATCTAGATCATGGGCAAGTTCTTTCATTTCTGGCTACATGATGATGTGATGGGTGCTGGTGGTTGCATGAATCTGAAAAGCTTCAGGGAGGAATGAATGGAAGGCTTTCAATGTGTAGAAAGGGCAAGAAAGGGAGTTCCAGGGATGAAAGAGATGGAAGCTGGTAGGGTTTAAGATACCTATGAACTCTCCAAGGTGAACAGTCCAGAAGCTACAAGTCTCCCCCTGCCACCCCTCAGCTCTGGGTTGATGATGCCAGTTTGGGAGATACCAGCCTATAAATGATCATGAAAGTAGGAGCATGCCAGGGAGAGGACAAGGGAATTCACATGTTGAGACTGCTGGCTTT
Organism: Cryptoprocta ferox; assembly: GCA_028646485.1. NCBI lineage: Eukaryota > Metazoa > Chordata > Mammalia > Carnivora > Eupleridae > Cryptoprocta > Cryptoprocta ferox. The sequence continues at coordinate 70,311,327 of CM053570.1, read as the reverse complement.
CAAGGGATGTAGAGAGAAAAATGCTGGGTAGGGGGATCACAGAGCCGTATTCAGCCTATCCACTCACTGGGCTTGTGCCCAGGGCCACCCATTGCCCTCTGAGGGTGGAGACAGACCTGCTTTATCTTCTGTCTCTCCATCTGTCTTCCTACTCTCCCTGTGTTCTGGGTTAGGGTCGGGAGGAACAGCAGGACTCTGTTATTCAAGGTAAATCTTGGCAGACAGGTCTGGGACCCACTTACAGGACCACCCCTACTGTCTGGAGCAGGCACTGGACAAGGAGTACACTAGCTGGAAGTGGGTGTGAAGGGCCCCATGGTCTCTGGTTTGGGGTTGGGAGAGCTGGCCATAGAGCATCCCACTGAAGAGAGAACAGCCTCACCTCCACCTCTGCCCAGGTTTACTCAGCCATTCACACTGGACTTCCCTGCTCATTCACCCCTCTGAGCTTCTTCTCTGCAGACCAAGCTCTCTGTCTGGGGTGCCCTTCACAGCTTCATCTTGAAACCTTCTCACTGCCTTTTCAACGTCTGGTTCTAAACTCACCTTCTCCATGAAGACCTGACTCTGTTCGTCAATATCAACCTTTTCCACCCCGTGCTCCCAAAGTGCACTGTTCTCATAGCACTCTCCTGGGACTAAAATTACCCATTTGCCTCTTCCACCTGACCATAAAATCCCTCAGATTGGGGTTTGCACCAGGGGTCACAGATTCAAATGCATACGGGACCAGGCAGGTCACACAAATTGGTGAAACCCCTCATGTGTGGGACCTGGACGGTAGTTGTGTTGGTGATGACAGCACAATTGGGAGTCTCAGGATCTGTGCTGAATCAGATCCCTCAAGGAGGCAGCTACCCTCGTGGAAAATACCACCATGTCGAAACGTGGGCCGAGATAACCAGAGCTTCAGATTTGGGGGGAGAAGCCTGGTATCAGCATTCTCATGTGAAATCACCCCATCTTTCTGCATGCGTCAGCAGCAAATTCAAATTTAAGGCACCATGTTGTGAGTCACATAAAATGCATCTGCAGGCCAGGCTGGCTCAAGTGCTACCAGTTTGTAGTCTCTAGATTGATTTCCGCATCCCCAGTTCCTGGCGCATCACAGATACTCAGTAAATGCTTGTTGAAAAGCAAATGAGCAAATGAATGAATGGAGAGAAAAGAAGGAGCAGCTGGGCGGGAGAGGGAGAACAGGATGGGTGCCCAAATGTCAAGATGCCAAGTGGTGGGTTGGGCAGCTCTTGGTGACCCCATTGCCAAGCTGTCAGTGTGAACATCGTGGTGGTCCTGCCTGCTGGCTGAATGGGGGATGAAACCCTGGGGGCCTGTGAACTCAGAGTCAGCAACCAGCTTCTCCGAAAGCACTACGCTAAGAAGCCCTTGCCGCAGCCAAAACATAGACGCTGAAAACAAGCTGATGTGCATATGCTCACATGAGCAAGACGTGTGTAAGTGAAGGCTCAGTGTGCCACGGATTCTACGTGCCCAACAAGGCCCACCTTCTGTTGCATGTTACAGATGTTTTGAGGGAAGAAAGAAGGTTTTGCAATTTTGGGGTGCAGGGGAGAAAGAAAGGAGTCATCCAGCCAGAATGCTCTGTCTCTAGCCAGAAACTACCTCTCAGCTGCCCAGTCGACAGCTCCGAAGCTTCAGGGAGGGCACAATCAAGCTGGCGTGGACCCTCAGCCTTAGGAACACTGGGAAGGAGGGAGTGGTGTGCAAGCGGCCTGTGTGGAATGCCTGGGGTTGCAAAAGAAAAGTTATTTCAGGTTCAACTGAGTTATAATTTATTTTTTCTAACTGATCATTACTGCTGCCGGCTCTATAAATAACCACCTAGGGAGTCTGCTTTTCTGCTCCCAAATCCTCAAAAAGCATTGCCAGGTTCTCTGTGGTTTCTGGCCTGCCAAGTACACAGCACATTTCTTTTCTGTGCAGCCCTTCAGGGAATCCTTGTGCTGTGCGTGCCAAGGAGTCTGCTGAGCTCTGCCTTCCCAGTCCAATTCCTCTCCCGGAGACAGGCCACCCAGCCCTCCTCCTCCATTCTGCAACAGGCCTCACTCCCGGGACGCAGGAGGTTCCCAAGCCAAGGCCCCGGCTTCTCTCTGTTTACTCTGCTTCAACCCAACTGCAACCCTCAACGCTCTGAAGACATGAGTTATTTGTAGTACAGAAATCAGCTACAGCATCATTCGAGCTGAAGCCGGGAAAGGAAAGGAGGGTTAGCCTGAGAGTATCGCCGGCAAAATGTCAAGAGTCAATACAACGCCAGGAAGGATGACTGTGGTCTATATGAAATCCATTTAAATTACTTAAAGAAGAGTTGTTCGAGCATGATTCAGTTTAATCAAGTACAAAAAAGGAAAAGCATACTCTTGATGGTATTCTGAAGGATGTATGCTTACGTGCTTTCTAACCACATGGAGTTTTCTCTCTAAAAGAGGACCTGGAGAGGGGCTGATATTCAGAAAGACACACCATGTGCCAAGAGCTGGGTGTTTCACGCTCATCGTTCTGTTTCATCTCCACATCATGATGGAATGGGAAGCCCATTTTGCAGATGAGGGATCCAAGAAAAGAGACTTGCTCAAAGTCATGCAGAAAGACAGAGGCACGAGTGAGATTTAAGCCCAAGTTCACCAGATTCCAGAGCCCACGTTCTTCTACTGCTATGCCCTACGGCCTCTCTAGCTAGAAGACCAAATGTATGTATGTATGTATGTATGTATTTACAATTTTCTAATAGAGTTTATTGTCAAGTTGGTTTCCATATAACACCCAGTGCTCATCCCAACAAGTGCCTTCCTCCATGCCCATCACCCATTTTCCCCTCTCCCCCACCACCCCCACCATCAACCCTCAGTTTGTTCTCAGTATTTAAGAATCTCTTATGGTTTGCCTCCCTCCCTCTCCATAACTATTTTTCCCCCTTCTCCTCCCCACGGTCCTCTGTTAAGTTTCTCCTGTTCCACATATGAGTGAAAACATATGGTATCTGTCCTTCTCTGCCTGACTTATTTCACTTAGCATTAACACCTTTGAGTTCCATCCACGTTGCTATGAATGGCCAGATTTCATTCTTTCTCATTGCCATGTAGTATTCCATTGTGTAGATGAACCACATCTTCTTGATCCATTCATCAGTTGATGGACATTTAGGCTCTTTCCATGATTTGGCTACTGTTGAAAGTGCTGCTGTGAACATTGGGGTACATGTGCCCCTATGCATCAGTACTCTTTTATCCCTTGGGTAAATTCCTAGCAGTGCTATTGCTGAGTCATAGGGGAGTTCTATTATTAATTTTTTGAGGAACCTCCACACTGTTTTCCAGAGTGGCTGCACCAGTTTGCATTCCCACCAACAGTGTAAGGGGGTGCCCATTTGTCCACATCCTCACCACAGAAGACTGAATTTAAAGACATGTTTACTTTTCTAGTTTTCAGATTACTTTTGCAGCTCAGAAAGCAAGGACCATGGTGCCTGAGTGGCTCAGTCGGTTAAATGTCTGACTCTTGATTTTGGCTCAGGTCATGATCTCACAGTTCATGAGTTCAAGTGCTGTGTTGGGCCTTCCTGGAATTCTCTCTCCTCTCTCTCCATCTTTCTCTGCCCTTCCCCCACTCATTCTCTCTCTCTCTCTCTCTCTCTCTCTCTCAAAATAAATAAATAAATATTTAAAAAAGGAAAAAGACAAGCTGGATATTTAACCATAGGTCATTAACAGCCATATTTGAACTCTTCAGAAATTAACCTCTCTAGTCAACTGTGAAATCTGAAATGCTCTCTCTTTCACCATCTGTTAGGAAAATTACCTTAAGGGCTATGGTCATTTACATTGCTTTAATGGTCTAAAAATAAAAGCTTGTGTATATTTGGATAGTTTTAAAAACAATAATTACTAATATTAACAAAACAATAAGAAACAAATGTAAATTTTCACAATTATTCAACCCTCCCTTCGAGGCAGGTTAGATATGCTTCAATAGCATTCTGTGCTCACTCTATCAAGAGCATTTATAACACCACATTGGAATGGCCTGTTTCCTCATATGATTCTCCTCCTAGGCCAGTGATCCCCAAGTTTTTTGGCAATGTGCCCTTACAATAAACATTTAAGTATATCTACATATGGGCATATTTATTTTTTATATTCATATTGCGTCATTCATAAAAATAGAAAGAAAGGATGCTTTATGCATGTGTGCATGTCTACCTATGTATCTATTTGTCTATCTCATTTTCTTCCTTCCCCACAGTGGATCATCTCATCTTCCAAGGCCTCCAACATGCATATCTCACTTTGGAGACCACTGTTCAAGGCTATGTGCTCATCATCCTTCATCAGTTCGTTTCCCCCCATCTCCAGTAGCACTTACTGTGCGCTGGGGACTGTGTTAGGTATGGGGGATATCAGAGTGAACAAGAGGACAAGGAACATGTTTTCCATAGAGCTTATAATCCAGTGGGTGAAACCAGGTCAGATAATGTCAGATAGTGATTACTGCCACAAAGAAAAGAACACAAGGTGATGTGACAGGAGTGATAAAGAATGGAGTGAAGGCCTCTGTGAGCTGCATGACAAGGAAGCCACCATGCAAAGATCTAATGGGAGAGGGAGTGTTCTGGGCAGACAGAATGTCAAGTGCAAAGGTCCTGAGGCAGGAAAGAAGGCTTATGTGGCTGGACTGTAATGACTGGGTGACCCTGAGGATTAAAGCCACATGCTGCCCTGGGTTACAAAAGAAGTCACGTAGAGGACTGAAAGAGTGCATATATGGGACTTCAACATCAGTTGGAAGGACGCCTAGCACTGCGTTGGCATCAATAAATGGCAGCCTTGATGTCTGTTAACTTGTTTCTCACTGCTCTTTCCTGTGGCACAGAAGTTCTATACCAGCTAGAGGGGCACCTGGATGGCTCAGCTGGTTAAACGTGAGGTTCTTGATTTCAGCTCAGGTCATGATCTCACCATTTGTGAGTTCAAGCCCCGCATTGGAGGATTCTCTCTCTCTCTCTCTCTCTCTCTCTCTGTCTCTCTCTCTCTCTCACCTCTCATCTCTTTTGAGATGGGGGGTGCCCTCCCCACCCCATCTCAAAATATAAACAAACTTTTTAAAATTTTTTTTAAAAAGAAGTTCTATACCAGCTAGGCCTGGCCAATTTTTGACCCTGCTAACCTAGAAGAGCTGTCGCCATGCCTGGCTTATTGGAAGAGCTCAATGAAAATTTGGTAAATGAGTGAGGTTTAAAATGGGTAAAGGCTACATAAAATGAGAGTATGGCCAAATATAAAAAATAGAGTTTTTAAGCAAAATTTTTCCAATTATAATAAATGTCAAGTATATTAAAGAAGTCTTTGATATTTTAAACAGGAATGGGATAGTATTCTACATTCACTCAGCACATATTTTCTACTTCACATGTCTGTTAGGAGAGGCGGTGGGGCATATGGGGTAAGAACGTGTGGGTTCCAGAGAGGTCGACTGCCAGTACACCCTGCCTCTATTAGCCGTCTAGATCATCTTGCTGAGTTACCTGCCTTCTTCATGGCTCAGTTATTTTACCTGTAAAGTTGCCCAAATACAGGCCCACTTTGTAGTAGTATTGTGAGGGTTAAGTGAGTTAATTAATATAAAATGCCTAAAAAGTGCTCAGGATGTGGCGCTACTGACTTAACCAAGCCCCCATCGTTAGAGGCGCGGCTACTTCTTACCTTATATTTGAAGCATCACCACTAGGAATATCCTTACAACTAGACCCCGGCCACACAAACAGGATTCTTTCCTTAAAAGAAAGCACTAGATATGGCATTGCCAAATCAAAGGATCTACGGATTTTAAGGCTTTTCACACACAACAGGCATTGGTCCAGTTCCTCAAATCTTCATCTACACTGAGACTAACCTTTGAGAAAATCTTCACCAATTTGTTAGGGGAAAGAACATCTCATTGCTTTAATTTGCTTTTCTTTAATTACCAGGGATATCGAATTTGTATTGCTTCTCTTGTGAACCGCCTGTTCATGTTTTAAAAAGGAAGTCCATTCTAGTAATTAGACACAGCAGAAAAGACAGATTGACGTATCCCCCACCGCTGGGAAGGGTCCAGCAGGGCTAGATGGTCACGCATCATGGAACTGGGCACGTCTTTACCTTGCAGAAAGTTGAACTATGTCAGCTCCAAGGTCCTCTGTCACACTGGGATTATTTAACTTGGGTCCAGACCAGCAGGTAAGCAGGAAGTAAATCTGATAGAAAACAAGCTCTGCAAATTGACAGCTGGATCCTGAGGACCCACCGATATCAGTGGCCTCCATGTTTTCCCAAGATGGACCTGAGATCTAAACATCTCTCATGAGCCTCTGCATAAAAACACCCGAATTATATCAGAAAGAAAAGTCAATCTGGCAAGGCTATGCCTTCAGTAGATAATTCTAGTAGATAATAGTTGAGAATAGGATCCTTAAGTCTGCCCCTTGACAAGATGCAAAACCTTTGGGGCGGGGACACAGACGAAATCCTGTTACAAACACCTTTGCACTCAAGGACCTTGTAGCCCTAAGGCTTCCAAGGTGTGGCCAGTGGCCTGTTTACTTCAGCCTTCCTTGCTTTGTGTTCAGCTTTGGTACAATCACTTGCCTTATAACACTCTCCTTATCCCTCTCCCACAAGTATTTACACAGTTTTCTCCTGAGCTGGTCAAAAGCCTGTGAGGACTTGGAGAATTCTACTGTGGTAGGAAGCAGATCCCTGGATTCAGACTTGCTAGCTGTCTGCTCTTGGAGAGCTGTTCTTGGACGAGAAGTGGGACTGAATATATCTGAACCCTAGAGCCAGAATTCTGCAGTGTTTTCAGAGGACCTTCTATGTTTTCACTAAGGGGATTTCTCCCCCCAAAAGTCTCCCCCGTGTTGGCCACCGCGGCTGAAGCTTCTTGCTGGGTTTGGCCCCACAGGCATCATGGCAGTTGGAAACAGATCTCTTAAATCACGACTCTGAGGACACAGTCACATGTAGGGTGAGAAGCTGGCAGGTTTTCCTGTGGGCACACCTTGCGCACACAAACCTGAGGCAGCAGTACAACTGGCAGCCAAAGTAAAGCCAAGAGAAGAACATCCTCCAGGAGGAGGTGGAACCAGGCTGAGGCAAAGCCAGGACTAGGTTCTTGGCAACATGAGTGAAACTCCAGACTAAGAGGGAAGAGAGGCCCTATTGCCAGCCCCTTAGCACACCCCTTGGATGGGGAGTGGGGGTGGGGAGAGCTATGAGCTGTGCAGAGCCCTGCATGCAGCCCTCAGTCATAGGCTGATTGGCCAACGACCCCAAACAAAACTCAAAACCCTTCCTCCATCCTCCATCTGGGGATCGCGTCATAGCTGCAGCGTGCTTCAACAGTGCGCCTCAATCCCCCCTGAAGAATCTGTGCTGCCCTGGGCCAGGAGCTCAGGTGGATGAATGCAAAACCTCCTTGCTCTACGCAGAGGGCTTGTGATTCAACTGAGATGAGATTCACAGTAGCAGCTGACAATACAGTACATCAGGAGTCAAAGAGAGACCCCTGCAGCGAGTGCCACCAGAGGTCTGGGCAGGTGGATAAGAAGGCAGCGGCATCTGGGGGAGAGGGGAGACCGTGACAGCAGCCTGGAAGGCTCTGAGGGCAGCACATGTGGCCTGTGCTCTTGGCCCCAGAGGCCGTTTGTGTAAGGGAGGCAGAGATGGAAAGAATGTGATGGGGAGGAAGGAGGCCAGATTTCAGAGCGGTCTGAATCCCACACAGAGAAGTCTGGGCTTTATCCAATAAGCAGTAGGGAGCAGTTGGAGATGTGTGAACAGCAGATTAGCATAATTAAAGGAGAATCTTAAAGACTTGAGCTTTCTGTGGAGACTCCGAATAGGCTAGGGGTGACAAGGACACTAGAAAGCTTTCACAATGGCCCAGACTGGCAGTGGCCATGGCCGGACCACGGTGTCAGCCATGGGAGAAAAGAAAAGACATCCACAAGATACCACAAAGCGAACATCTAAGGGGCTTGGAGAAGAACTGGGTAAGAGGGCTTGAGGGTGAATCAGGCGATTCACAGCTTGGTGGCTGTGAGGTGGAGGCAGCATCGTCAAAGGTAAGTGACCTGTTCAGATTGGGACAGTAAGGGCAGTTTCATAAGAACTTGAAAAGGCCCAAACATCCAAAAGGCAGGAATCAACGGGAAACAGGTCACAGGATGAAGCTTTGTAATTCCGTTAAAGGGGATTACAGACGCAGCTAAAGTTCCAGCCAGCGTCATTGAAACAGCTGTCTGTCCAAACAGCCAGTTAGTATGGGTTCTGCGCACCCCTCCGCCTCTTCTTCTCTTGATCTTCCCTACCAGTTTGTCGGACCACAGGCTGAGATCAGCCATCGAGAATGGGAACAAGGACACTCAGAAACCCAGATTCCTAATCCTCTCTTCTGCTGAAGCATGGTGGGACTTAGGGATTCTCACACTTAAGCACAGGCTTGCAGCTCAGTGCATAAGTACTGAGTCATTTCTCTCCTCTTCCTCCCCTCCCTCATCCCTTGTCCCTCCCATTAGTTGTTCCTCTTCCCCCATCTCCTCCTCCTCCTCCTCCTCCTCCTCCTCCTTCTCCTCCTCCTCCTCCTCCTCCACTCCCCACCCCCTGCCAACCTCCTGGTATGCATTTTCTCCATCACATTACTGTGCGACTCTCCACATTTCCCATTCCCTCCAAGCCTGCCTCCTACCTCTTTTAGAAATGCTGGAAGTCCAGGAGGTGAACCACAGATGTACAGGGACAGAGGACCACAGATTCCAACAAAGACAGGCAGCTAGTTGTGAAAGGAGCATTGAAGGCAAGTCAGGAGTCTTGGATTTTCAGTCAGGCAAGGGAATCAGATAGAGATCCTTAGAGACAAGGGGTCCCATGATTCCCCAGCTTTGCTGACGTAGACACAAGCGTTCTCACTCCACAGATACAGATGGCAGATAAGCAGCTCCCTTTCAGAGAGGTAACCCCAAGTGCATGTTCACAGCTGCAGTTACTCTGAATGACAGTGGGAGGGAAGGAAACAATGAGTGCAAAAAAAAAAAAAAAGGCAAATGCTTAAGGTGGAATGGACGTGAACAGTCTGAAATGCACACCTCCTCCAGTTCCTGGAAGACAAAGATGAGTCAAACAGAAGCTTAATTTCAGAGGCGCTCCTCCTCCGCTTGTCACACACATTCCCAGACACAGAATCATCCGTCCCCGTGTCACCCAGCATCTACAGCTACCCGCCACAGCCTCCTTGTAAGTTAAGCTGGAGGGTCAGATCTGCTTCAAACGGGGCCACGTGGGAATGCTTCCAGGGACCTGAGGGCAGGAGAGCATAGGGAAAAAGCAGAGAAAGGTTGGTATTCTGTGGCTCTAAAGAAGGAGCCAAGGATCAGCCGGTCTGCACAGCCTGGCATCTGCTATTATTTCTAGTTTCCTAGACAACCCTGTCTAAACCAGGTAGAAATCTGAACTCCATCTCAAAGAATAATATAGGCCCTGGGAATGGGACAAAAGAGGAAAGAAAGGCAAGGGGTCAATGCCATGTGCCACTTCAGGGAATGGGGACAGCAGGGGACACGAAGGTCTTCTTAATGGAAGCTGAAATCCCATTAGGCTCTGTGCTTTCCATAATCTGGCATTTGTGGCCAATAGAGTGATTCTAATTCTGGTTCACTGGATGGGGATCTGGGTTCACAGGTGCATGAGTTTGTCAAAATCATCTGGGGGTGCCTGGGTGGCTCAGTCCGTTTAGCATCCTACTTCGGCTCAGGTTATGATCTCATAGTTCGTGGGTTTGAGCCCCACGTTGGGCTCCGTGCTGGCAGCTCAGAGCCTGGAGCCTGCTTCTGATTCTGTGTGTCCCTCTCTCTCTGCCCCTCCCCTGCTCATGATCTCTCTCTCTCTGTCTCTCAAAAATAAATAAAATGTTAAAAAAAATTTAAAAAAAACTCATCCATACATTTCCTTATATATAAATTAGATCTCGGCAATTCTGGCTCTCCTGATTAATTGATTGTGGGACCTTGGATGAGTCCTTCGACATTTTTGTAGCCCAAGATGCTCCCATCTACCAAGTTGAAACTAAAGTCTACAATTGTAAGAGCTGATTATGGCTAGAAATGGGTGGCACATCCGGGTCAAGAAGGGCCATGATGGAGGCTAAGAAGAATTTCTGAATGGGAGTAGCTGTCTGCAGAAAATTACCCCCCGTCATCCATCCTGGAAAAAACTCTGGAGAGGTGAAGATGCCATCCTCCACATCAAAGTGGCCAACAATGACTCGCTCTGCCATGCTGCCTGCCCCTTCAGGTCCTCCAGGCTCTTCTGCTTGAGATCCCCCAGTGGCCTCAAGATTGAGCCATACAGCTTTCTTCCCTCCCTTCCAAACCCCCTTTGCATCAATGGCACCCTGGTCAGTAGCAGGGGCGGGACTCTTCAAGGGGGGGGGGGAAGGTCGGGGGAGGAATGGTTCACATGGAGGGCGTGCCATGTGCAGAGACTGGAAGGTTGCAAAGACCTAGAGGCTGTAAGAGCCAGACAGTCACACCCCCAGCCCACTCCTTATGGATGAGAAAATGAAGATCCAGAAAAGTGGTAGAACTCCTCACAGTTTCTAAAGCCCCCCAAAAAATAGAACAGCGAAGTAGCCCATGGCTATCTTTAGGCTGGTCCTCTCATATTGAACCGCACCTGCTTGTTCCACAAATAGGTCTCTGATGGGTGACTCTTGGACAGAAGCACCAGATCTACCATAAACAGGCACTGAGGCGTATCTGGTACATGGTCTGGCTCACCTGCTTCTCTTCTCAGAGGGGCTCTGAGACACGGCAGGGGTGGGGGGGTTACCTCTGGATGTACAGAATGGGGCAACTGTGGCTGCCAGGATGGAAAGGAATTCATGGAAGACGTCTTGATGGCGGCTACCCAGTGACACAGCAGAGTGGTGGCTGACCCATGGAAAAACTCAGGATAAGAAAGACTATCAAAGGAGCATCAGATCCAGATTGCAAATTGCTTTGGCAGCTAAAACAGCATGAAGATTGAGTGACTCACTCTAATCCAAGGGGTTTATGCTTCAGCACTGGCTGCTTCTGACTCTCACCCTTGACCCAGCCTATTCATCAGTATTTTGATAAGCAGATTCCCTTCACAGAGCTACTTAATCTGGGTTCCCAGAGAAGTCTCGCGGAGATTAATGAGAGCACTGTGGTTCCTACCAGCTTTTGAGGCAGGGGCAGTTCAACAGCAAAAGTGAAGGGACTTGTAAGGTGCACAAACCTTCCCATCATTGGACTTGACCCCACTAGGGGTTAGCCCAAGCAACTTTTCAATTTTGATACTTGGATCTTTTTTTTTTTTTTAATCCACTTTCTCCTTGGTATCCAGGAAATGTAAAGCCCTTGCTTATATCCTCCTTGATGTCAGCTTTTGGTCAGAGCCCTAACAGCATCTGGAGCTAAACATAGATTAGGGGCAAGGGGGTAGGAATTACAGGGACAAAGAGGAGACCTGGCACTACCAAGGGGCACCACCGATGAGCTAGGCCTTTGTGCTGCCCTCCTGTTCAATGCCCTCTGCCTATAAGCCCTTAGGCTGTGGTGGCAGGGGAAGTAAGGTCCGCTGGAACCCCAAATCCTGAGGGCTCACAGAGGCACAGTTGGGGTGCCATCTGCCCCTGCCCTCAGTGAATGCCCCACGGAGCTGCCACATCCCTGACTGCAGGGATGATCTGTGGTCTTGGCCTTGTCATTATCTCCTCCAGCTATCTTTAAAGAAGGGCGCCTGGGTGGCTCAGTCGGTTAAATGTCTGACTCTTGGTTTCGGCTCAGGTCATGATCTCATGATTTCATGAGTTCAGGCCCCGCATCAGGCTCTGTGCTGACAGCATGGAGCCTGCTTGGGATTCTCTCTCTCTCTCTCTCTCTCTCTCTCTCTCTCTCTCTCTCTCTGTCTCTCTCTGCCCCTCCCCTACTCTCTCTGCCTCTCTCTCAAAATAAATAAATAAACTTAAAAAAAAAAAAAAAAAAAGGAAGGGCAACTCTGCGTGCCGTGTCCCCTGTTAGAAATGACTGAGGGAAACCATCCGGATTATACTCTGGAGAGATGGGAATTTTTTTTTTTTAATGCAAAGCAAGATATGACCAGGGAACTTCAGATTTGAATTCGGTTTGCACATTATTAGTCAGGAGTAAAATCGGATTTAACTAGCTTGTAGGACCTTACATTTGCTATAAGAAAAAGTCACAAAAATTAAAATTGACGGCAATGGCAAGATGAAGGAGGCGGAAAAGTGGCAGCTTTAGCTATGGCCAGTTCTCAGGTTAACAGCACTTGTCTAGTACAAGGAGTTCAGAATGGGGGGGGGGGGGAGACTAAAAACAAACAAAAAACAAACAAAAACATACCATGGAGCTCTGAGTTCACAAACAGGCCCAAAGGACTTGACAAGTCAGCTAACAGGACTTTTAAAACAGAAAAGAGCATCACAATCTGAGCCCCTCCGTGCCTTCCCTCCCCTACTGCGACTGCAGCTGGTGTCCCAGCCCTGCTGTCCATGAACAGACAGAGAGAGATGGATAATGACGCAGCCGAGCTGAAGTTCACAACTAGAGGCAGATCCAGGCTGACATTCTAGGGCTCTTCAGTCCCCTTGATACAGGCAGCTCTCAAAGGATGGGGTGCAGATGCCCTCAGTCTGTGGGCTGAAAAGGTGGGAGACAGACATGTCTATAGCACGGGGGCTAGGCCCCAGCCCCTCTGCCCAGGCCATTGCTCACAAAGGCTGGGTCTTCACTTAGCCCCAGGGACAGGGACATGGTGGAAACCATGGGTGCCACCACACTGGCAAAAGTAGACACCAAGGCCCTACCTTCTTCAGCCATAGCTGGAAGCCAAAGAGGTCAGGCTGACCTGCAGCTCAGGGTCACTCCCAGGCTGGCCACTGCCTGGCCTGCCTCCTGACCCCTGGAAGTAGTGTGGCCTGCTCTCCACAGCAGGCCACTCGCCAAGGTCTCACAGTGAACTTGGCTGCTCCCTGTGGGATTTACTGGATCTGGACCCAGAACCAGCCTGGAGCAGAAGGTCAAGTTATGTTCCACAAGGTGACCCCTACCCCCTGCCTCTTCTTTTCTTTCCTCCTCCCTGGCTATCTTCCCTTCTCCAAATCAGCCTTTTCTTGGATCAGTTTCTCCCTGACCTTGGCTGATCTCCGGCCTGCTGGGTGTTTTTCCAAGGAGCACAGCTGGCCCATTAGGCATTCAGAGGACATGAGGCTGGTCTGTTCCCCCAACAAACCGCCCTATACAGTCAGCAGTGTCAGAGCACAGGTCACCCGAAGAGCCAGACAAGACTCTAAATGTCCCAACTTACCATACACGTCCTGCCTTAAACCCAGACTCTGTCCCAAGGGAGCTCATTGCCAGGGTACCCGTAACAGAAAACTCTTGAGTATTTCACATGCAATAGGCAAAGTTTACAAAACCTATTACTCTGTCATCCCCCAGGATCCTCACGGTCACCACGATGGGAGCCAGATCAGGCCTTTCTGATCATATAGTCTTTAAGTGGCTCTGGAGGACTTTCCCTCTTAGAAAAGGGTGCTCAGCAGGGACTCCAGGGACTGTGCTGTCTGCACCGGCATTCCCCGACCAGGAATCCACTCAAGCGCCATCTTCCAGAGACTGGCAAGACGTTGGATGGATGGGCAACCCTGTCTTGGTCCCAGCTTCCCCAGCCATTATCTGCGTACAGCAAGCTTTCTCTGTAAAGGGCCAGACACAAAATACCTTAGGCTTCGCAGGGTCACATACCATCTCTGTTGTATATTCTATTTTTTTCTTTGACTTTTTTTAAAGAACACATTTGGAAATGTAATAACCATTCTTAACTTGAGAGGCTGGACCCAAGCAGGTGGCAGGCAGATTTGGCTCATGGGCAGGCTGCAGTTTGCAGACCCCTGGCACCCGGAAAGAAGTGGCAATATTTCTGACTGGCCCCCACCAAGCAGTCCCTTGCCATCTTCCCTCCCCGGGCTGACTCCTTCGGACCCTCCTACACGTCCAAGGACTGCCCCTGACGTGCTCCAGCTGCGCTTGGCCCCAGGGCAGGTCCCGGCTCAGACCCCAGGATGGCCTGCCCACAGCATGCATTTCATTTCACTCAGCATGTTGTGCGCATCATGAGCCATTCTGTCTTTCTCGTGCTCAAGCTGAGATGTACAAGGTCCAGATGGCCGCAGCCTGCACGGCAAGGTTTCGTCTGATCACACTCACATGGTTGTACCCACTCATCGCCCCGCCATGGGGGCGCCAACTGGTAAATGGCCTAACTTGGGTCCTTCCTACTCTCTCACCTGTGCAGTACAGGGCAGGCAGACGAAGCGCATGGCAAATCCTACCAGTTCCATCTCAAAGCACAGCCAGAACCCAGTCACTTCCCTGCCCTCCACTGCTGTCATCCAGGCCACACCACTTCTCTGCAGACCCCTGTCACAGCCTCTCCTCAAGGCTCCCTACTTCCATCTCTGCCCTTCTCCATCTCCTTGCCCAAAGGCCCCAGAGGCTTCCCAACCCATGCAAAGCCAATGTCTCTAAACAGTAAAAACAAGCCCGGCTTCGAGATCCTTCCACTGGCCTACTGACCACCTCCCCAGGCCTGCACTGGCCACCTGCCAGCCTCACCTCCCACCTCCCTGCCCTGGCTGATGCTAACTGTAGCCACACTGGCCTCCTTCCTTACCCAGCTTCCTTTGTCTTCTTAGCCCTGATCACCAATAGTTTATGTAATTTTTCATGAGGTTTTTTTTTTTTTTGGTCTTATTTTTTGTTTTTCTCCCTAGAATATTAAGTTCCATCAGATAGAGGTTTGACTTCTTCAGGATTAAGCACAAAGTCAGTGCCCTGCAAATGCACAAATATCTAGAACGCACAGGGACAGGGTCCCCTGCTGATGGCGGAGAGATGGCAGCATTGCTGTGACAGGGTATCCATTTGCACTGGGATACCTTTATGCAAACAAACATCTTGCTGCTAAGCCCCCTGGGGGGAAGGGGGCAGATGAACTAACAAACAATGAAAACAGATATACCTCTGGAGCCAACAGTCTCAAACTGTTGATCTTCAATCCTAAAGCAGCCTCGGATTTCAGCCAAACTAACCAATTATCTGTGGGGGAAAACAACAAGCAACCTCTTTCAGGTTTAGAACATACCTGCTCACCACACCCACCCTGAAGAACGGAGGGAGGAAAGGGAGGGTCTGGGCTTCCAATCCTAGCGCTGCCTTTACAAGTACATTGATTCTGGGCGTGGTACCAAGCGCTCTAGGCCTCAGCCTCCTCATCTGTTAAATGGGGATACTAATACTTATTTTATCAGATTGATGAAAGCCTTATTTATGTGAATAAGTTTTAAAAAACACAGACATCTCTCAGCATAATGACTCAATAAACACCAATTTCCCCCCTTCTGTCAGTGAGGAAACTAAAATTTGAACGTCAAATGACTTGCCTGAGGTCAGAGGGCTTGGCCCACAGCAAAGCTGGGGCTCCAACCAATGGTGTACAGTTCCCCCGTCCCCCGCCACCAGCCTTCTGTCTATTCATGTCCCCCACGTTATGCACTGCCTGTGTCAGGAGCATAAAAGCAAGTGTTGGCCCTCCATCAACCTGCTTGGTGAACTCTTGTAACTGGGCCTTCCAGCTTCACTACATGAAGATACATGGGGGTGGGGTGGGGAGGGGTGTCACATCTCAACATGGAGAAATCTGATTGTCCAAAGTAAGGGATCAAAAAGCTGAAAGAATTCAGCTGCCCTGTTTGCTAATTGCCCTAAGATATGCAGATGGGAGGGGACTGCTTCCCTTTCCCCAAAAGATGAACAAAAAGGACACTCAGTATGAGTAGAGTGCATCAGGGAACCCCAACACCAGCACCACCCCCCGGGACACAGCAGAACCCCTGAGACCTGAGGCCAAAGCAGAAAAGCTGCACTGAACCCGAATGCTCCCACAGAAGGGATCAGTCTTTCCACACACAAGTAATTTTCTTTATGGAGCACATGTATTCAGTAATCCTATCCATAAAGTAAATTTTTGTACAAGGAAAGTGCTTTTTCCATTAGCTTTCATCATGAAGTTGAAAATGTGTTCCTCCTGGAGAAAAAAAAAAACAGACCTCAGACATTATAAAAATGTAAATTATTAAGGAACAAGCTTTTAGGTGACACATTTAGAGGACAAACAATGAGGAGACAGCCCAAACAACATTTAAACAGATTTGAAAAGAAACAGAACGCAATGTGTGTGGCTGCAAGAGGAAAAAGCTTCTCTCAAGTCCTGAGTCAAGAGCCTGAGGTCACTGACGGCCCAGACTTGGTGTCCCTGCTGCTCCAAGAAGGGAGGATGCTGCAGTCCTGATGGGTCACTGGCCACCCGCCACTCACTTGCTCTTACCTCAAACCTTAGCCAAAATGTCACTTCTTCAAAGAATGACTGGGCATTTATTCCTTCATTCTTTTTTTCTTTTTTTTTTTAAGTTTATTTATTTTTAAAAGACAGAGACAGCGTGAGTGGGGGAGGGCAGAGAGAGAGAGAGAGGAAGAGAGAGAGAATCCCAAGGAGCACAGAGCCCAATGCAGACCTCGAACTCACGAAACCGTGAGATCATGACCTGAGCCAAAACCAAAAGTCTGACACCTAACTGACTGAGCCACTCAGGCGCCCCATCCCTTCGTTCTTTGACTCATGCATTCAACAACAATAAGTGAGCTCCCACACTGGGTCAATCTTTCCTCATTACTCTCTACTTTCACTTTTTAACTAAATATTTATACGTACAAGACCCTGAGTTACTTTCCATCTCCCTCATGAGTTCCATAACTCATATCTGGATCTCTGGACAGAGGTCATATCTGGTTCATTTGTCATTTTACACCCAGCACCTGACACAGTACTTGGAACACAGTAGGCATTCTGTCAATACTTGCTGAACAGATGTACAAATCCATCGGTCAAAGCATTTAAAAGCTCCATTCATACTCCAAAATTGCAACATGTGCCCTGCTGTCTACCTCACACAGCTACGACTGACGTCACAATCGATAGGACTTCTAAATTTAATAGAGGAGATTAATTTATTTATAAATGTATTGACAAAGGAAAACAATAAGACGTAAAGCAAAAGGCCGAGAGTTCTTTCCCCAGGGGCAGCTCTACAGTATAGATTAGGAGACAGGCCCGTGGATGCTATCCTGGGCTTAGCAGAGGTAGTAGAGTGCTGGTTACGGGCAAGGTGGATGGAAACAGACTGTCTGGGTTAGGGTCTCGACCCCTCCAGGGGTCAAAACTAGCTGTGTGACTCTGGGCGAAGCTACTTAACCTCTCTGCCCTCTAGTTTTCAAATCTGTACGTTGGGAATAATGAGACTATTAACGAGGGGAGTTGGGGGGGATGGGTGAAATAGGTGATAGGGATGAAGGAGTGCACCTGTGATGAGCACCCGGTAACGTACGGAAGTGTTGAATCACTATATTGTGCACCTGAAACTAATATTACACTGTACATTAACCAACTGGGATTTAAATTAAAACTATTTTTTTGAGAAATTAAAAAATATTTATTTATCAGATTAAAACCACAATATTAAACCCATTGCATATGTTTTTTTTTAATTTTTTTTTAACTTTATAGTTTATTGTCAGGTTGGTTTCCATATAACACCCAGTGCTCTTCCCCACAAGTGACCTCCACCATGACCATCACCCCCCTTTAAAAAAAAGACTATTAACTTCAGATGATCACATTAATGATTAAATGAGATAGTACACACGAACTACTCAGAACGGTGCCCTGCACATGTTAAGGACTCACCAAATATAGTTATTTTTATGTTCCGGAAGAATAAGAACAAAGGCCAAAACCAAGGAGTTTGACATGCTTTCACTAAGCTCACATGCCACTCGGACCAAATCTCCAAGGTTTCCTATTACTGAAATGAAATAATTCAAGGGCAGGCAGATGATCTGTCCGCTTCAGCTTTCCAGCCTCGTTTGCTGTATTAGTCCTCGAGGGCCGCCATCACGAAATACCACAGACTGGGGAGCTTAAACAACAGGCATTTACTGATTTTCTCACAGCTCTGGAGGCTGGCAGCCCAAAATCAAGGCACAGGCAGGTTTGGTCTCTCCGGAGGCCTCTCTCCTTGGCTCGCAAATGGCCACCTTGTCACTGTGTCCTCACATGGCCTTTCCTCTGTACACGCATCCCTGTTGTTGTTCCCCTTTCTTACTGAGGACACCGGCCCTCTTGGATGAGGGCTCCACCTCTCTGACCTCATTTGACTTTAGTTACCTCTTTCAAGGGCCTATCTCTAAATACAGCCACATTGGAGGTTAGGATGCTAATATAGGCCGTGGGGGAGCAGGGTGGCACACAACTCAGTCCGTCACCGCTGCATTCGTTACCCACGAAGAAGCTGCCGTACTGCACCCATGTGAAATTAAGAGCTGGACCAAATGAGCCCTCAAGGCTTCTCCAGGCCTGGAGTCTAATATTTGATTCCTACATCTCACAGTGCCTAGCGCAGTGAAAGCATGCATTTAAGGCTTAGAAAATGCTCACCAGACCGCTCTGTAATACATACTATTTAGGAATGAGGAAACTGTGCACGTTCCGAAGTCTATACATCTTACTGTCCAGCATACATACTAAGCCCGAGGAGAACAGATTGCAGAAGTGCGGAGGAGCCACCTGATGACACTGAAATTAACTGTTAACAATTATCTCTGAGACCTTCACGCATTAAGTGGACAATGAAAAAGTGGGCGCAGAATCCTCCTGATAATGAATCAGATGATGAGTATGCTTCCACAGAGGCCAGAGTCAAGAAGATCTGTGAAATAACCAGATAGTGGGACGATTTCACTATCTCTGTGAAACATTGTTGCAGAATCCACACCATAGTTGACAACTAAATCAATAAAACAACAGCCTTATCAACGATTTCACAGAAGCCGTCAATGAGTCCACAGGAAGAACTAGTGGTGACAGACAAGGAGACTACTTCAGGAAGCCCCAGATCCTCAGCTGCTAATAAGGCAAAAATCCTGGCACACTGCTAAGTCCAGACTGTGAACCAGCAAATCCCTCCATCTTAACTTTTTAAAATGTTTATTTATTTTGAGAGAGAGAGAAAGAGAGAGCTAGCACGAGGTGGGGTGACAGAGAGAGAGAGGGAGAGAGAATCCCAAGCAGGCTCCATGCTGTCTGTGCAGAGCCCGATGTGGGGCTTGATGTCATGAACCATGAAATCATGACCTAAGCCAAAATCAAGAATCAGAGGTTTAACCAACTGAGCCACCCAGGGCCCCCTCCATACTAACTTTTTAAAGAAAACTTTTATGTTCCATTTATTAGGTTCTTTCATTAAAATCAACTTTACTGAGGTATAACATATATATTAAAACTAACACGTTTCGGGGCGCCTGGGTGGCTCAGTCGGTTGGGCGTCCGACTTTGGCTCAGGTCATGACCTCATGGTTTGTGCATTCGAGCCCCACGTCAGGCTCTGTGCTAACAGCTTGGAGCCTGGAGCCTGCTTCAGATTCTGTGTGTGTCTCTCTCTCTGATCCTCTTCCACTTGTAATCTGTCTCTGTCTCTCAAAAATAAATAAATGTAAAAATTTAAAAAAAAAACCTCACACATTTCAAATGAACAGTTGGATGCTTTTTGACAAATAGGTGAAGGATTACCCTAAATCAAGACATAGATGGGGTGCCTGGGTGGCTCAGTCGGTTGAGCGTCTGACTTCGGCTCAGGTCATGATCTCACGGCTCGTGGGTTCGAGCCCCGTGTCAGGCTCTGTGCTGACAGCTAGATCAGAGCCTGGAGCCTGCTTTGGATTCTGTGTCTCCCTCTCTCTCTGACCCTCCCCTGCTCGCTCTGTCTCTCAAAAATAAATAAAAATTTTTTTTAAAAATATAGAAATTTCCATAATGCCAGAACTTTCCCTTATCCCCCTTCCTGTTGAACCCTTGGTCCTACCTCCCCCAACCCCAGCACAGGGCAATAGATTAATTTTGACTATTCTAGGATTTCCTGTAAGTGGAATTATACAATACACACTCTTTTATATCTGGCTTCTCTCAGCATAATCCTTAGAGAGCTCCCACCCAGCACGGCCTGTATTGGCAGTGTGTTCCTTTTTATTACCGGGTTGTATTCCAGAATATAAGTGGACTTCAAATTGAGTACACATCCCATAGTTGATGGGTATTTGGGTTTGCGTTAGTTCCAGTTTTAGACTATTATGAATAAAGCTGTTATGGATATCCATGTACCAGTCTTTTTGCCAACATAAATGTTCATTTCTCTTGGGTAAATATTTAGGAGGAAAATTGCTGGGTCATGCATGTACATGTTTAACTTTATAAGAAAATGCCGAACTTATCCTGAGTAAGAAATCATCAATAGAACGCACTCTTAAAGTGCATACTGGAGAGATTTTTAAAACAAGAGAGGAAACCAGAGGAGGGACGGAGGGAAGTGCATCCAGAAACACACCGGGGCTGCTTTGCTGAAGGAGCCGGCAGGCGTTTGCCGGCCCAGGATCCTGCCAGGACAGCTGGCCACTTCCCCTGTGCCCACCTCACCCCAGGAGAAGGCCACCTTTGTCCCACCTCAGTGGTCCTCGGCTCGCTCTGCAGGGGCAGTCCTGACCGGCCTGTCACCGGCAGAATTCTCCAGGAGAGTCAGGACTTGGAGGGACCGTCACACCCAGGGGACAGGCACCTAGCTGCCGAGGAACTCTGGTTACCAGCCTCCACTGCTGTGGCAGCATCAGACCACAGAGCCCCTCACTTGGCATAAGGCATATGGAGCGGGCATCCCTCTTTCTCCCCCTTAAGAGGGGCAGGCAAAGCTCATGGTAGGGACTCCAGCACACCTCTCTGCCTGTCGGGAACCAGCGCAGCCCCCGAGTTAGCCAGCCCTGCCCAGAACCCAGCACTTCTCTCCCAAACATGGGGTGTCCTCGCATCCTGTCTTCAGCTAAGGCCAGGAAATGTCTCATGCGATGTCGTGTGACATTATCAGAACGACAAAACCCGGTCTGTTTACAACACATACCTATGTTATTTCAGAGGTGCTCATTCTTTTATAGACGGTAACTTCCCAAGCCACCAAATTGAAATTTGATAAATTTCGATTTTTCTGGATTCTCACTGACATATTTTTCACACAGGCCTAATCTCGTCTTCTGAAAGGTAATAAACTCCCCTCAAAATCCTTCCAGAACTCCCCATCACCTTCAGAAAGGAAGAGGGAGGAGAAGAGGACAAAGAGAAGACGGGGCACTGTGATTCCTCGAAGGCAGGGAATCTCCGGGCTTTGAAGCTTTAACAGAAGTTCAGGAGTCAGTCACTGAGCAATGAAGAGATCGAACTGTGGGGTATGGGCAACAAGGAACCCTCGGAACAGGGGGATGCTTCCAGAGCTTCTGGCCCCAAGGCCTCATACCGGCCTCACTCTGGGGTCAGGAACCTCCTTCCCCTCTGCACCTGCTCCTGACTCTGCTCAGGAGAGCTGTCATGATATGACCCAGCGTCACCGGCCGGAGCTCGTGACAACTCGATGTACAGCAGACTCCTTGGCTTCACTGAAACCGTCCTTTCTTGCCTTAAAAAGCGATCAGGAATATGGCTAATATGCCTTAAAGTTACCTTATCACAGATATGAGCAGATCACAGAAACCTATTTGCAATTTTTAATCTTATTTACTGGGTTTTTTAAAGGGGAGCCAAGAGAGGGAGGAGGGAACACATTTACTTGCTGGGATTTCACTTGGGATGATTGTCTGGAAGGCAAAACAAAGGCCTGAAGATTCCCCACTGATTTCCTGTCGCTTAGAGGATTCTGCCCGGTGTTCAGCTTGGCTGGCTGGAACACAAATCTGTAAAGAGAAGAGTGTTCTTCTTCCCGTGCCTGGTGTATCTGCCAGTCAGGGTCTCAGAGACGTGGTTTCCCGGGGACACAACTGCACGCACAGCAGTGCAGATAGGAGATGAGGCAGCTGTCCAATACGCTCTCTCATGGTCCTGCAGAGGGCCAGGCCAGACCCTCCATCGCTGCTCGCCACGGCCTTTCTGTCTCAGCGACAAGGAGGACGGGATTCTAGAAGACTCAGAGAGGTCCCATGTGAGAAACACTCAGTAAGCCCTCCACGAGATCCTCGAGGAAAACAGCTCCCAGGGACCGCAGAGGCCATTCAGTCCAGCTGCTGACTTTACAGACGAAAACCCAGAGACCCCATGGGACTCCGTCAGCGGTTCCCAAATGTCGGTCCTTGGGGACAGGAAACTCCTGACTCTCCTCCCCAGCCACCTTTTCCTCTCCCAACCTTTCCACCTCCACCTGGCTGCTCACACCCGGATCTGGGGAGTGTCTTGGTGCAGCCGATCGTGTCCTATTTCCCACCACATCTGACCCCTACCCTCTCTGCCCTGCTCTGCGCAGGGGCTGACCTGCAAGACCACATCCGTGGGGACCCTGTGCTCTGGTTTCCAGCCAACAGGGCTGCTGGCAGGAGATCACAAGAGAGAGGACGGAGGGAGGTGGAGAGGTCAGTGAATTCATGACCCGGCTCCCTGCCTGCAGGGGAGAGGGCCAGAACACCAGCCTGGCTTGACCCTCCCTGAAGGTTGCTGTTCCCTTCAAGGGTTCCAGTAACATCCCCCTCTCCTCAGCCCTTCCGGGGTGTGGCAACAGCTGCACTGCCATAAGCCCCAGCACCACCGCAGCCTATTTCCTGTTCTGACCCAGACTGGGATAAAGCACTGACTCCTGCTACCACTGCCACTCTGTGTCCCCATTTACCCACATCCCATCCTCAGACTCTCTGGCCCTGACAGTTGCAAGAGTGTCCTGACTGTGCCCTGGCTTTCCTTCTGGCCTCTCATCTGCTCTCCCCTGCAGCATACTGAGTCAGACCATGAAATCTAAATCAAATCACATCATGCCCCTGCTTAAAACCTTGGAATGGTTTCCATTGCACTCCCAGTAAAATCAAAGCTCCTTTTTGAGGAACCTCCATACTGTTTCCAGAGTGGCTGCACCAGTCTGCATTCCTAGCAACAGTGCAAGAGTGTTCCCTTTTCTCTGCATCCTCGCCAACATCCTGAGTGTTTCCTGAGTTGTTGATTTTAGCCATTCTGACAGGTGTGAGGTGGTATCTCATTGTAGTTTTGATTTGCATTTCCCTGATGATGAGTGATGTT
Organism: Cryptoprocta ferox; assembly: GCA_028646485.1. Classification (NCBI taxonomy): domain Eukaryota; kingdom Metazoa; phylum Chordata; class Mammalia; order Carnivora; family Eupleridae; genus Cryptoprocta; species Cryptoprocta ferox. The sequence continues at coordinate 70,288,021 of CM053570.1, read as the reverse complement.
GAGCATCTTTTCATGTGTCTGTTGGCCATCTGGATGTCTTCTTTGGAAAAACATCCATTCATGTCTTCTGCTCACTTTTTAATTGGATTATTCATTTTGGGGGTCTTGAGTTTTATAAGTTCTTTCTATATTTTGGATACTAGCCCTTTATCTAATATGTCGTTTGCAAATATCCTCTCCCATTTCTGTGGGTTGCCTTTTAGTTTTGTTGACTGTTTCCTTCGCTGTGCAGAAGCTTTTAATTTTGATGAGGTCCCAATAGTTCATTTTTGCTTTTGTTTCCCTTGCCTCAGGGGAGTTGTCTAGAAAGAAGCTGCTATGGCCAATGTCAAAGAAGTTACTGCCTATATTTTCTTCTAGGATTTTTATGGTTTCAGGTCTCATATTTAGGTCTTTCATCCTTTCTGAATTTATATTTGTGTAGGTGTAAGAAAGTGGTCCAAGTTTCATTCTTCTGCATGTTGCTGGCCAGTTTTTCCAAGTGTTGAATCACTATATTGTACACCTGAAACTAATACTACACTATATATTAACCGGAATTTAAATAAAACATTAAAAAAAAAAAAAAGCTCCTAACCTAGCTCCTGATAGGGCAGAAGACCTGGGCTGTTCTTTGTAGCCTCATCTTGGGCCCTGAGCTAGTTCCAGCAGCCACATGGCTTCCTCTGCCTTCTTCCTGCCACCAGCGCTTCCCAGTCCTATACTGACCTCACACATGCTGGTTCCTTTGCGTTCCACCCCCCGCCACATCTCCTGGGAGAGGCCTTCCTTAGCGGTGCACCTGCCCCCTCCCATCTTTATTCTCTATCCTTGAGCTGTGCCCATGCCCTTTGGAATGCTTAACAAACTTGTAATTATACAATTTGTTTTGTTTACTTTTTAACTTTACTGTCTCTCCTGCTGGAATGCAAGTTCCACATAAGTGGGAACTATGTCTGTTTTGTAAACCCATCTCTAACCCACGGTAAGTACTCAAGGCACACTTGCCAAACCAATGACTAGGTGTTTGTTCAAATAAAGTTGACAACTTCCCTTTCTCAGGAAGGACTGTTCTTTAATCTGAAATTGTGTCCTTTTTCCTTTTTGGGGGGGGAGGGAGTAATTAATATTCTCCTTTTAGTAAATGGTAGCTGTCAAAATTTGTAAATGGCAACCTTCAGCGGCTCTCCAAGATATTTTTGAAATTTTGAGTCTATGATATGTTTCAAGGGTCAGAATGTGGAACCCAAAAGAGGTGAGCTGAGTCATGGAACAGAGGTGGGCTCTGTGGTCAGACTCCATTGGAGTCCCAGCTCCGCTGTTTGGTAGTAATAAAACTCTGAGCAAGTTACATAACATCTTACTTAACCTCTGCGCCTCAGTTGCCATCTCTATAAAATAAGGATAATAAGAGAATCTACTTTAGAGGATTTCGGGGAGGATGAAATGAGTTCTGGAGAGAACTAAGAATGTGAAGTTCTTAGAACCATGTCCAGCACATAATCTAATGCTGAACAAACTTTAGTGCTCTTAGCTACTGCTAGTACTACCAAACCCAGGTCTCCTAAATCCCCCACCAGGACTCCTTCCTCTTTAAAATGTGACCTCCCGGGGCACCTGGGTGGCTCAGACGGTTATAGACGTCTGACTTGGGCTCAAGTCATGATCTTGTGGTTTGTGAGTTCAAGCCTCGCATCGGATTTACTGCTGTCAGCACAGAGCCCCACTTTGGATCCTCTGTCCACCTCTCTCTACCCCTGCCCCACTCACTTGCAATTTCTCTCTCTCTCTCTCTCTCTGTCTCTCTCTCTCTTAAAAATAAATAAACATTAAAATGTGATCTCTCCAATATCAACTATGTACTGCCTGGCCGCCCCTAAATGTCAGGCTGAAATTCAGCACTTGAAAACTACCCTCCTCCAGCCAAACACATCATCTCCTAGCGAGGCACCCCCCCTGATAAAGTGGATTCATTTCGGATAAAAATGTTTTAAAAATATGTTCTTTCCTACTCCTTAACCAATTCTGATGAGATGAGTATCATTATGGAAATGGATGGTGGCTGTGGAGCCCAGAAAATTCCCCAGGTCAGAGACTCTGCAGCCCTGGGCGGGGCCTCTGCTCTGTTCTCGGGAAGCACTAAAGACCCCCCACCCCAGCTCTGCAAAGTGGGAAGATCAGATACACAGAGAGGTTAACGGGGCCCTAATGAGCCAAATACTAGCTCATAAAGCTTCTTTTATTTCTTTTTTGGTAAATAGTATTATAATTCACTCAGGAAACTGATCTAACTTAAGTTTCCAGGAAGAATTCCCCCTGCCCCGAAGACAGTGGGGTTAACACCTCAGGGACTCTGTGGGAGGGAATTCCTTCTTGGAGGCCTTCAAGTGATCAACAGGGCAAGTCACCCTCAGGCTGCTCCTGAGGCTGGATGGGCTTTTGAAGTTGTGGTATTCTTATTTGGCCTTGGACAAAGACACCATTCTTCCTCACAGCCCTTCACACCCCATGCAAGCAATTTTAACTGAATCCTATTTCCCCTAAACAGAAGGCTTTCTGAAGATGCAAAGATTGTCTTTGTAAATGAATTCCAGCATTTTATTTGCAAAGCAGTGTCCACCCACCAAACTCCATGCTCTATCCCAGGTGTGTGTTGACTTTTTGAAGCTAAAACCATTCTCCCCACACCAGCAATATCAACACCCACACCCCAAAAACGCAAATGGATATGGGTCATACAGCAAATGGTTCATGCGAAAGGGGATCCATATTAAATAATAGTATTAAGTAGATGTCAATAAGGCTAACAATAAAAGATGGCAAAGTGTTCGAAGAAATTCCTTTTATCTTTCTGACATTATTCATTATCAAGAACCTAGAAACCAAATCGATGCATTTTCTGGCTACGTAGTCAACAAAATTATCTGATTCCTCACCTAGTCCTGGAGTAGATCTACAAATAGCCCTGCTATAGAGAAAGGATGAAAGCATAAAGTAAAGGCAGGAAGCAAAACTGGATTCAGAAATATTACTCTTGCCTTTGAGATTTAAAGAAATGTACATACATCTATAATTTGATACTTCCCACAAAGCCTGATTTCATTTGTATAAAAACACCAGGGAATCGTAGCAAGTTTCTGTGGAACCATCCATCTAAGAGTGTTTTTTAATTAACTGCATATCTAGCAATCCACAAATATGAATTAAGCACCATGAGTTAGTTGACCTAACTGTGGGGGATTTAGGCCTCTGAACCCACAGAGCAGGCAATCTGTGTAACTTTCTCGAAGACACATGAAAACCATGATCGATTTTAAGGACGTCCTATCCTGCAGGGGTTCTCGTCATTCTCTCCAAAAGTATATCAGGGTCCTGCTGTGTTTCAATGGAACCAAACCCCTAAGGCTCAGAAAAAAATAATTTCGCAGGGAAAAAAGGGGTGAGATGATCTCTGAACAATCACTTCATTAGCATAAATCTGTGATATTTGGTTTTAGTTTACAACTACTTTTCCAAGTGATAAAATGTAAATTGATGTTGGGGAGAGGGTGGAAAAGGAAAACACCATACACACACACACCTCCCACAGGATCTAAATTCACCAAGGAGAGGTGAAAGAAAAACTGGTCTAAGCTGAACAAAAAAATAAGACTTCCTCCCTTCCCTCTTTCTTCCTTCCTTCCCTCCTTCCTCCTTGCCCTACCCCTCCTATTCCATCGACAAGGCCAAGTGAGACAGCAGGAACATCTCACAGTCCACTTACCCCACAGAACGAGGGGCGGTTTGTGAGAGGAAGCAAGGACGTGGCCCTGCCGAGCTGGGGAACGTTTCTATCAGCACTTGCCCCATTTTAAAATTTACTTCCTAGGCTACCCCAGGTTTGTAATCCACTCATAATACAGGCACCTAAGCATTCCTTAAGCCTTTCCTGGAAATCCAGACATGCAAAAGGCCCGGCTGTCTGTCCTCAAGTCCTCAAGGAAAGGGCAACCCAGCAGAAGAGCAGGTGCTCCGGGACCACTGGGGGATCGCAGCTGGCCTGCACGGCCTGCCCCGGTGCCTGGAGTTGTCTAGAGGAGACCCGGCCAGCACAGTTACCCTTTAAGGGCTGCCTCTCCTAAGTGGACAGGATGTGCGATCCACCACAGGGATCCCAGGCATCCCCTTCCATCGTTGGAGCAGATCTCAAGGAAGATATTCAAGTCCTGTAGGCTTAAATTCCCCTCAGTGCATCACACAGACAGACCATAACTTCCCACTGTGTGTGTTTCCTTGAGTTGTTTGTTTCACACTACCTTCTCTTCCTCTCCTTCTGAAAACACCATGAATTTCTCTCTTTCTCTCTCTCTCTCTTTTTTTTTTTTTAGTTTATTTATTTATTGGAGGGGTGGAGAGAGAGAGGGAGATAGAGAATCCCGACGTGGGGCTTGAACTCACGAACCGTGAGATCATGACCTGAGCCGAAATCAAGTGTTGGACACTCAATCGACTGAGCCACCCAAGCACCCCAATACCATGAGTTTCTTAACTGAAGTAAAACGATACCAATGCTGTTTTGACATGTTCTGGAACACTTCACAGCATGCCTGAGTCTCGGGATCACAGCCTTGTTCCCGGGGCTCCAGTGCGCTGCCCCCCCCCCCCCCGCTCCGTCTCCCCAGCCCACCTCTACCTGTTCCAACTCTGGTTTCCTCCACCTGAAAAAGGATGTCTGACAGATTTTATGTACTTCAGACCAAGGGTTATGCACTGTGACACCTCTGCCTCTATTTCTTTTTCTACAGCGTGTATTTGAAGAACATCTGAACTTTCTATTCGTTTTTCAAAAAAATTAGGAAATTCATGGCCCAAGTAGCACTTGGTAAAGGCACAAGGTAAAACTAACTCTAGTGGGTAAACTGTCACATAGCCCTGATTGGTCCCAAGTGCTAAACCCCACCACAGCCCTACTATGTAGTTATTATTATTAACCCCATTTTACAGATAATACAAGTGAGGCCGGAAGAGGCGAATTACACAAACTTGCCCAGGGTCATTAAATGAACAAGTGGTAGAGCGGGGATTTGAACCTCAGCTCTTGGACCCAGTGGAGCTGCTCGCCAGGAAGGGCACACCCTCAGCATGACAGACAGGGACTTCCATGGCCCCTTCAATGCAGCACTCACTCTGTGGACCCCCAGCAAGCCCTGCAGATACAGCACACGTGTATACACTGACAGAGCCCACGTTTACCTGTCACCTTCAGGAAGAGCATAGTTTGCAGAGATGAGGAGATGGAGGGAGAGGGGAGATTTCTGCCCTTGAGAGATTCTATTTTAACTTCTCAAAAAATAAATAAATAAAAAATAAACACAGAAGAGACCATGCCCTTGATTTCAAGATCAGTTTTCAAGGTCTCCAGACATGAGGACGTCATCTGAACAGGAAGGCATGACAGCGGTCTGACCTCTGTGCACCTCCTCGCTCTCACGGCGCTGCTTTCGGGCTTGACAGTGAGCAGGAAAGTGATGTCCCAGGAGCCAAAATCTCCCTAATCTTGGATCCAGTATCAATACCAACAGACTCTGGAAGGTTGTGAAAGCAGATGTCACATTCTCTAGGGCTAATGCAGTGGCATTCATCTGATTTTATTGATAACCAAACTAAAGCATAAAAAGTCATTATTTCTAGAAGCACTAATATAAAACTCAAGAACTCGCTTTGTTATCCTAGCTAACTTCCCAGAGACCCTGAATCACTATTCTGTTCCTCAAACTCAAGCCCCTCTGGAGGAAGGAGCTGGCTGCAGCAAAGGGGCCCCAACGGGGAGAGACAGTCCCCAAGGTGATGATGACAGGGTTGATGGAGAGGATTATATGGCAGCTCTTGTAACATCTACTATGGGTCAGGGCCCGTGTGGAGTACTGTGCACTCTACGTCTTATCTAATCTCCACAGCCACCGTGAGAAGTAGGTGTCATCTCAACACCCACTTTAACAAAGAGGAATCAGGTGAGAGAGGTCAAGTACCCGGGGTCAAGGTGTCAAGGTTGGGATCCCAATATGAACCCGGGCCAGTCTGGTTCCACAATTTCACATTTTCCTCCAGTGCTTGACTCTCTCTTCTTACAAACAAATCTTACAGAAAGTTCTAGAAACAGGGTGTGCTGATTACTCAACATTTCTGGTAAGTACATAGGCACTCATTTCCAAATTCTGATTTGGAAATTTTCCAAAATGTTCATGGACCTTTTTCTTGTCTTAGTAAGTAGGGTACACTAAATATAAATCTACTTCTGCTTTCTTAATAGATACATTCAGAACTATCTCCTTGCTATTTGCCATAATAATTAGGCTGATTGTACAGTATTTCAGATGTAGGTGTAGGAATTGAGGATGACCTTATTAATATATCATGTGTGTCTGTGTATATATATAATACATGATATATAACATATTATATATGATATTTTTCATATTTATATTATAAATTATATTATTATAAATTATATCATATTTATTTATAATTTATAATATAAATTATATCTTTATATATTTTTATAATTTAGTACTTATAAATATTTGTGATTTATATAATTTAATTACATCTTTTTAAAATTTATATCTTATATTTTATTTATTTAAAAAAAATTTTTTAACTTCATTCATTTTTGAGAGACACAGTGTGAGTAGGGGAGGGGCAGAGAGAAAGGGTGACACAGAAAATCCAAAGTAGGCTCCAGGCTCTGAGCTGTTAGCACAGAGCCCGATGTGGGGCTTGAATTCACAGACAGTGAGATCATGACCTGAGTTGAAGTCACTGGACACTTAACTGATTGAGCCACCCAAGCACCCCAAATTTATATCTTATTTTTAATACCTCACTTTCAGAACATGCCCTAAGCCCAGAGTATGCTCTGAAAGAGGGGTACTTAAAAATAAGAGCTAAGAAGTTTTATTATTTGCCTTTTCCTTGTAGAGCTTCAGTTAAATTATTTTGGTTAGTAGGTAGACATTTTACCTTAGTGAATGATACCAGTGACTGCCCGCCCACAGTGTATCTAGAAAGACATATAAGAGATGTGCTAAGAAACAGGAAGAGGAGCAAATGACAACTTAAAAACGATGAAACTGAGCACAGACACTAAAATGACTAGCCCCTAACCCCAAGGAAAGTCCAGTTTCCCATAAGGGACAGTCCATGTATTTTTACCTTGTTGCTCAAATGTTTTTGCAGACACATTAAATCATAAAACTCCGAGAAACCATATCTCACCCCCAAACCACACCATATATTTTAAGGAAAATGTCCCTTTTCTAAGAAACCGCTTGACTTGCAGGAAGCGGCAAAGTGGCAGGTGTGTTCCCATGATCAGCCAAAGAAACCAAATAAACGTTCCACTGGGCCAACCTGTTTCTCTCAGATAAACATCTGCCTGCTGCCTTAAGGAGGAAAAAGGAACCAAAGGGCTGTCCCTATGCTTGGCTGGCACTTCTGTTTTTCTGTTTAAATTGAAAGGGAAGACGGCAGCCCACACCTAGGCAGACACTACTCTGCAGCTGGGCCAACCCCCGCTCCCAGATGGGCTGGAGGTTTCTAAGTCCCAGCTCTGGACAGAGGCCTCGGCAGGTCTTCTGTCTTCTAGGCAGGCATGTGGAAGGATGGCTGAAGGGAGAGCTGCAGGAGAAGCAGATGTCACATGAAAAAGAGATCATTATGCAATTGGCTGTATTATGTAATAGCAAGGCTCGGGAGTGGGGGGTGGGGTGTCCACCTTAACTTGCTCCCAAGGCAGCCCACTTTTTCCATCCCACATCGCTCGTCACACTGTAAATAACCACCCACCTGTCCGTGTCCCCAGTAGACTAGAGCTCCTGGAAGTCAGGGACTATCCGGCCCTGGGCACATAATGAATCCCAACACAGAAGAATTACTACTGCGGCAGCGTGTGCTCAAGAAATATCTGTTGCATGAATGGAATAGTGGAAGGAATGAAGGAACATGACTTTTCACTTGGAAAGTCTCTTGCTAAACGCTTGGCGTTGAAGTTCAATAGCGGGGATAGGATCCACTATATCACAGCCTTGGTTTGTTGTGTTGAAAGCAGGGTTAAAGGCAATTTTTTTTACATAGCAAAAAGGGGCAAGACTGAGCTGCATGCTGGACAGTCCAGATTAACATGAGGGACCGTCTAGGAGAAGGGAGCCAGTTGGCTGGTCAGGGAGCATGAAGGTTAAAGCAAAGTTCTAATGGACAGAGCCTGAGGGATACCATCCAGGGGGTCCCTGCAGCTCTGAGGACTCACAAAGACTGGCTATACTGGGGCTGGAAGGAAGCACTGGGTCAGGCTGGGCCAGCTCCTTGGAGGTCCTGGAAGTAAATATCTTCCAGGAAAACTATGCCTTGCAGGGAAGAAGCTGTTGTAAAAATGACCTAGGCAGCAACCAGACCTCAGCGCTCTGAGCCAGGCTGTCCTTCCCCTTGGCTAAGGGATCTCTCGTGTCACCTTTTTCCCAAGAGGCTGAGAGTGAGAAGGAACGGACACCTACTGTTCGTGACTTCCTGCTATGGACCACTTCATTCTCCCACGAAATGTCTATGAGGTTGGTGACGTGGTTTACATTACATGAAGCCACAGCTGAGAACTGTAACTTACCTACAATCACACAACTGGTAAGAAGTAGGACCAGAACTCCTATTTGGGGCTGGCTGTTCTGGGACCCCACGGGACCCAGCCTGCCCTCCCATGCCTATCTGAGGCAGCCTGGTGGGGCAGAGGATTTGACAGCAAGCTGCTGTTGGCACAGCTTGATCTTCAGAGAGTTCCGTGGGTTACTTTCCATAGCTTGCTGCCTGCCAGCTTCACCCTGCCTGTCCCTGACCTCTGTCTTGGAGCCACCTCCACCTGGGAGGCATCACGTCAGAGTCTCAGCTGCTCTTCTGGATGGATGTTCATCTCACCTGCCTGCTTCAAGCCAGATCTCTCCTGACACTTCTGTTAGCCCAGCTCCAAACAAAGAGAGTCCCAGGCCAGTGTTCCCCAGAGGGTGGTCCCTGGAATGTTTGTGCAACCGGCAGATTCTGGGCCCCACCCCAGATCCACAGGGTCACAATCTCTGGAGTGGGACTACTCCCTCTCCCCCCCCCCCCCCGCCTATAGTTTTAACAAGTTTCCTGCATGATCATTATTCCAGCTCATGTGGGAGAGCCTCTACCCTAGGGTCTCCCAGGGTGACAGGGGCTCCCAAACCCCTCCCTATGAACGCCTGTCATCCTTCCCCCAATTCCAAAATTGCAATAGTACATACTTAAGAGAGTCAATTTGCCTGGAGGTGGGCTATAAAGAGTTCAGAAAAAAACTGGGGTACCTGGGTGGCACAGTCAGTTAAGTGTCTGACTCTTGATCTTGGTTCAGGTCATATCTCATGGTTCGTGAGTTCGAGCCCCACATAGGGCTGTGGACTGATGGTGTAGAGCCTGCTTGGATTCTGTCTTTCCTTCTCTCTACTCCTCCCCTACTTGTGCTTACTCTCTCTCAAAATGAAATTTTTCAAAAAATTTCAAAATTAAACACAAGAAAAAAATCAAGTGACTTATGATTTCACCAAGTAGACAGAAGCACTGTTCACGTTTTAGATTAATTCCTTCCCATATTTTTCTACACACAAAGACATAGACATGGTTTTTCTGTTTTAAAAAAATGGCATTACACCAAACTATTGAGAGAACTGCTTTTCTCACTGTGCTGAGCATGAATGCACACAACCCCACCATCTGGAAGGATGCATGGGCGTTCTTCCTACAGTGCCTTTGACATACAGTTCTCTGTGGCCGTACTGACCGCCACAGGATTACGGTCAAGTGGTGCTGATGCAGAAGGATGGGGAACTGAAATCGGGACACCAAGGGTTTGAGACTTATGTTCCTGCTGACACTACCCATCTCCCCAACCTCAGAAGGCTACCACCAGGAGGTGGGTCAATTCCAATCTGGTTGAATTTTTTTGAATCCTAAAAGGTTAGTAATGGAAGAAATTTTAAAAGTGATCAGGACCAATGTCCTCACCTATAAATGAGGACACCAGAGTAGAGGCAGATTGAGCCTCTGCTGGTGTCTCGTGGTGTTTCCTCACCAGGCCCAGCACCCTCCAGGCTTGCGGTCTTGTACCCAGACTCCGTTCACCAGCTCCCATCCCCCAGTGACCTGCCATGTTTGACAGAAGGCAGCAGCCACCCAGGGCAGGCCCAGGTGGGACTCTGGGGCTCATGACACAGGCTCCAAATTCCAGGAATCTCTCAGTATCATCACCGCAGCTCCTGGCCCCACAACCAATGTTCTGATCCAGGCTGTCTAAGTCTGGCTGCAGAATCTTGTTGGGGTGTGTCTTGGTGCCAGCTGTCCCATTCCACAGGCGCCACTCCCCTACATTCCCAGCAGAGCAGTCCCTTCAACGCGGGAGGCTCTGAACCAGCTGAGAACCACATCCCAGTCTCATACCACTGGACAATCAACTCTGGCCTTAACATAATTCAGGCACAGTCCCCCTGAATCATAGCACATGGGAAAGTGAGGAGCAGCAAGACTTGGCTAAAGAAAAATTACCAAATTCTCCCCACTCAAAAATTCCCTTCAGTGTCCCTGCTCCTGTGAGCTTGGTGTCAGTTTCTGGCTTTCGGCTCCCCTTTCTGGTTGGCGGGGGGCAGGGGGGCCTCCCCTGAGTCTGCTCAGTGTCTGGGAGACACTGTGAGTTCAGCGCAGGCCACTGGACTTGAGCAGATGGCTAGCAAATTCCGTCACTGATTCATTCATTCATTTGTTCTTTCTTAAACCCTCTGAACATCTCTTCTCCAGGCACAATGTTAATGGGTTTTCAAATAGAGCTCATTTAATATCCATGATAACTCTATGAAAGGGGTCTTCTTCTTCCCATTTTAAAGATGAAGATCCCGAAGTTCAGAGCAAGGTACAGAGGCACACTGACCATGAAACTAATGAAGAAAGTCTTGAGGCCTTTTGCACGGGTGGCTTTCGAGGCCCCAACAACGTATTTACAGACATAGAGAATTTTTTTTTAAATGTACAAAATCAAGATATTTTAGCTGCAATTGGTGCAGAGCACTGTCTCTTTCCAATCCAATGTCTCCTCTTGTTACATTTCCCTTCATGGCAAATGGACTTACAGTGGCTACAGGCATTTTGAGATCCAGCTAAGGGGAAGTAGACTTGCGGGTAAATTTAGTTTAGATGTAGTGGGATCTCTGTGTGTGGCTCACAGCCACTCTAATGCAGAGGCAGGTTTACTGCTAGAGCCGCCCCCACAGCTATCCCCATGGCTTCTGGGAACATGCCTACTATCCACTGGGCCAGCTCACTGTCACTGAGACTCAAAGGTACAACACCTGGCCCCTCAGATATGTGGGAAAGGGAGGAAAAACAAAGATTGAAATATACAGAGCCATAAACTTGTCTGTGAACATTTCTTCCAGTCATCAGACATGTGAAATTGTAAGAGAGGACTTTAGCTGTCAGTGATATCTACTCACGAAGGGAAGTTTTCTCCTGTCAGAAATATATTTGATGAAACATCAAACAGAGTCCTACAAACACTTTTTCCCTTTTTGATGGGAGTTATGCAAAATAGATTTTATCAGAATTCCTGCACAGCAGAACCAAACCTGTAGCCACACAGCAAAAAGTAGATGTCTGTGTACAAAGTCATGTTTTATGCATTGTGACTATCAATAATAAAAAAACAAATTTTGTCAACCATGCAAGAAGAAAAACTAAACGATCTTTTCAGTCTCTCTTTACAAAAATTACAAAATCATTATCATATGAAGAGGTGATCAAAGAGTATTCAGCCAAAAGATGCGAAGGGAGAAAAGCATAGAGGTTTGATAGGCAAATAATTCATAAAAACATTTGGTCGGTTTTCTGGATTTTGTAAAGTTTGTGATACGTGTCAGGTTTTTCAAACTTATGCTGGATGTGATTTCTTTTCTCGTTCTAAGTAAATTTTCATAATTGTATCTCATTTTGTATTTGTCATTTTACATTTTTTTCTCGTAAAGGGGTCCCCAAAATTTGCATAAGCTTCAAGCCCTACAAACGTCTCCATCCATCCCTGAGAGTGAAATAATTCCCTAGCCCAGAAGTAGCAGACTTCAGCCTGGAAGACTTGGTACCGAGTCTGGGATTCCCTGCAACTCACCCCATGAGCACCCAGTCACTGGGCACCCTGGGCTGGAGTGGAAAAGAGTGAAGAGTGATAAATTAGCCATTAGCCCCAGGCTCTATCACCACAGCCCATACATTAGGCTTCTACCTCACTTGGGTAGGCAAGGCAAGGGACATTTTGAGGACATGCAAATGTGATCTGACACTGACAAAACTTGACTCTCTTACAGCCAAGAGCCCAGATCAAGGATAGATAATCCCACATTCCCACATGACATCATTGAACCTGATTTGATTCTTCCAGGTGCCACTGTCTAAAATGGCGGCCACCAGCCATATGGAGCTATTTACATTTAATGTAAATGACATAGAATTAAAAATCCAGTTCCTTATTTGCACACGCAACATTGCAAGTATTCAACAGCCTCGTGTGGCTGGCGGTAACTGCGCTGGACAGTGCAAATCTGGAATGTTTCCATCCTCCCCCAAATCAGCTCAACTGATTTAAATTATTCATTATTAAGACAGATCTAAGCTCTTCTTCTCAAGCAGATGCATTTTCACATGAGAGTGTCAGACACACGAGGAGAGGAGGAGGAGTAGCAGAAAAGCAAAGTGGAGCATCTTGGTTGCAGAGAAGGGCTGAGGGAGTGCCAGACAGGAAGTAGAACCCAGGCTGGCTGACATGGGGAGCCTTACAAAGGAGAAGGGCATTGTTAGAACACGGGGGCAAGAAAATGATTCAAGTCATACCCGACAGAGTAAGGAATAGAAATATTAGCTCCAGAATCAAGCTTATTTGTCTCTTTACGCACATGTGCATGTGCGCGCGCGCGCGCACACACACACACACACACACACACTCTAAAGTGCATGTTGCTGGGCAGTCTTAGTCATAGCCTTGCACAGCTGGAATGTCTACAGACACGAAGTGCAGAGTTCCTGGCCACATCATGCCTCCCCTTCCACTGCCTCCCCATACCCCAAAGTGCCACTGCCAAGTCCAGACGTCTACAGACATGTCAAGGGAGGCACCCCCTTTCTCCTGGGGCTGAAGGGACACCTTGCTTCAACTCTCCTGCTGGGTCTGACTCTGGGAATAAATCCCGCACCCAAAACTCCCACGTTCTGAGATTAAAGGGCAGGGTGGGGGCCTCGAGCTCCTTTAATGGGCTGCCAAGGGCACAAGTTCAGTGAGTTCTAGAGCAAAAAGGCCTGGCAGGGTGAGGGACCTACATTTTGGAGGCTGGGAGTGGGATGGGGGGAAGGGCTTGGAAAATGAGGGCAAGGAAGTGTGCAGCCTAGAGCAGCCCTAGCATGGAGCTCCCAGTAGGAAGAGAGGACTCACGACTATGGGGACCCTGCAGACACAGTGGCTCTCTCTACATGCATTACTCCCATCTCACCCTCATAAGAGCCTTGACTCCCCACTCACTAAAAAAGTAAGAGGCCTAGAAAAGGCAAGTGACTTGCCCAGAGTTAACCGGTAATCATAACATTGCTCCACTGATTCGCCACCCAGCAAACAACTCCTAGGAAACAGCTTGCATGGTGTGTAAGAGCCTGGGGTCTGGAGCTGACTCCCTGGGTTCGAATCCTGGCTCTGCCAATTACTAGCGGTGTCCCTTCGGGCATGTGACTCACGCACTCCATGCTTCAGTTTCCTTGTCTGTAAAATGGGGATAATAACAGTACACCTACCCATGGGTCCCAGTGTGCATTAAATAAATTTACACATGGGAAGTAATCAGAACTGAGCCTGGAATGTGGAAAGCACTCTGTGTTAGCTGCCTTGTTCCAGGCACTGGGTCCATAAGGAAAACTAAACACAGCCCCTGCTCTCAAGAAACTTACAGCTTAATGGGAAAACAGAAAAATGACCACATTCTAAAGTACAGAGGGTGCTTGAGACACACAGGAGGGACCCTGAAGCCAGGAAGGGCCTGATTCCTGGGCAAAATACCAACTAGCTTAAGTTCTAAAGAACCATGGGACAGGCAGTGCTATGGGCCCTTTTAATATAGTTTCTCATTTAATCCTTGGCCATTTTAAATGAGAAGCCTGAGGCTCAGAGAATTTAAGGAACACCAGCCCTTCCCTGTCACCTAGCTAGTAAGTAATAGAGCCAGGATTCAAGCCCCCGTGTGTCTGGTTCCAGAATCCTGACTCCAAGTCTGAGCTGCCTGGGGGACAATTCTCTAAAAGGCTCTGGAGCAGCTCAGGGGAACTGAGAAATGTGGGGCAGTGAATTGTGATCGTTGTGCAAGGTTCCTTATATAACCTGTGAAATGTCAACGGGCCATCCCTGGGCCCAAGAAGATAGTGCCCTCACCCAGAAATAAGTACCTGTCTCAGGCACCGCTGCTGCTCCTCACCAGGTAATTCCCAGATAATCTATCAGGAAGAGGTCTGAATCACTGGCCTGCCTGGGAGGCCTATCTGTTTCCCTAAGTCTCCCTCTCACCACATGGAGGGCCCTGAAATGAGCAGGCAAGGTGGAAACATGGACTGACCCTTTCTTGACCCGGGAGCTCCAGGGTCCCCTGACTGCCACTGCCATCTGATTGCACGGAAGCGCTCAGCCAGGACTACCTCTGCTTTAGACAAAACCTGGTCCTAGAAACTTGCCCACTATCTGATTTATGTGTCCAAACTTGCTGGTCTTCCCCTTCAGCCCAGAGCTAACAGGGACAAGAATTCCACTCAAGGTACAGATCACTGAGAAAGCCAAGGAAACAGTAGGCAGACCATAGACCAAAAGCCCCCAAACGTATCTCCCAACCCTGGGTTTTCACATTTATTTTTACTCACAGAAGACGGTTTGTATCCAAGTGGAGGAATCCAGAGATTTAATTTAACTTTGGCCAAACACAAACGCATTTCCCCTCACTGTGCTTCCCAGCCATACAGTGGTGGCATCGGGGGCACAGAAGGCCTGATGGCATGCATTAGCGCACTGAGGGCCGAGTTCGGCTCTCCTGCCCGGGGTATCAATCCTACTTGGGTCCACTGGACCAGGGGCTCCTGCAGACTGCCATCGGTGTGTCCCCAACACAGTGCCCAGCTAGGATCCACAAATACTAGCTGAACAAATGAGGCTCCCTCCAGTGAGGGAGCACTCTCCAGAAGCCCTTGGCCACCCTCTTCCTCCCTCTGTCCTGACATTGGGCTGCTTTAGAGTGTGAGCTCACTCAGGAGGAAGCCCTCCAGAGAGGGTCAGGGGTTAACTGTGTTTACTGTGGAGCCGGCTTCCACAACACACCCTACAAACCCATCTTCCTGCGTCCTGATTTTACAGCTTGGCCTTCCAACAGAAAAAGGGAGAGTGAAACTCACAAAAGAGAAGTGTCCGTGAAGGACTTTAACGTGAACGGCACCTCCAGACCTGTCGGCGCTGGAGAACTGCCTGTGTCCCAGGCTCAATTCAACACCAGGGCAGACATCACCTTTCCGTTGGACAAGAATAGAGCATGTTGGGAGATGAGCTTGTGCCGAAACAAGGGAAAAGCAAGATCTGGACCAGAACCAAAAATTTGAGTCACCCCAGCTGTGACTCCAAATTTAAAACCGTTAACCTACAAAAAACGATGATTTGAATAGGACCCCACAGAGCTCTCTTTAAGTTGGCCCAAACACTAGAATTTTACCTTAAAAAAAAAAAAAAAAAAACTACCGCCACCACCCCACCCCCAAAGCAACAGGTGCTGCTCACTCAGAGTTTTCTGAGAATCTGGTCAGACACCAAGTGGCTGGCTGGCGGATTTCTCGCAACGGGAGCTTAGTGGAATCAGCATATGGGTGCTCTGCTCACATCCCACGTCTGCCCCAACACTGAACCACACAGCCCATTGCTGCCACGAAGTAAACTTTGTGCAACTGAAAACACAGAAAAAGGTCACAAGGTAGGGGTGCCTGGGTGGCTCAGTTGGTGAAGTGTCTGACTTTGGCTCAGGTCATGATCTCACGGTTCGTGAGTTCAAGGCCCACATCGGGCTCTGGGCTGACAGCTCGGAGCCTGGAGCCTGCTTTGAATTCTGTGTCTCCCTCTCTCTCTGCCCCTCCCCCGCTCACACTCTGTCTCTCTCTGTCTCTCAAAAATGAATAAACGTTAAAAAAATTTTTTTTTAAATAAAACAAAGAAGGTCACAAGGTGAACACAAGACCGGGAAATAAGCAAATGAGAGTAGACACTGAGAGAGGCAGCATTGAGACATGGCAGTTGTGGGTATGAGTCCTCCTCATGTCTGCTGACCCTCCTGCTCTGGGGACCCTTCCTGTGCCACCGCCAATTAAACCCACCCACTGTGCTTCTGAGGAAAGCCGGCCGGGTGGGTCTGGCTGCATTGACGCCGGGCACTGCCTGCTGCAAAAGGAGACTCAAACCAGCCCCAGGCTGAGCCTCCCTCATGGGCTCTCTTAAGGGCTGATGACATCATGCCTAGTGAAAGAAGAGAAGGAAACATCTCATAAACATGGCTAAGGAGCCGCTGGCCTGGGCCAGGATGGAGAGGCTTCCTGGCTGCAGGGCGTGAGACACCTGGTCTATAAAGAAAAAAGGTGATAACTGGAAATTAAGCTTTTCACCTTAGAGCTGAGAAATTAGCCTGTTGTTACACCTTCCAGGCAGTTGCCCCCGTGGCCCCGTGGTTCTCTCCCAGGAGCAATTTCACCCCCAGGGGACATCAGGTAAAATCTGGAGACATCTGGGTTGTCACAACTGGAGATGGCCTGTTGTTACTGGCACCTAGTGGGCACAGGCCAGAGACGCTGCTACACACCCTACAAGGCACAGGACGACCCCCCAGCAAAGAATTATCTGAGCCAAAATGTCAGCAGTGCTGAGTAGAGAAACTGTGCTCCAGGAAGCACTACGTTCAAATCCCAACCCACCACCTACTCACTCAGGGGCCTCACACAGGTGACTTCACTTCTCAGAGCCACAGTACCTTGAATATATTTAACAAAACTTAAGTTTCCAAGTGCCAAGTGCTATTCAAAGTACTTTGCACATATTAACTCATTTAATCTTCCTCACAACCCTATGCCCTAGTACCATTCTCATGCCCATGTTACAGATGAGGAGACTGAGGTGCAGAAAAGTTAAGTAAAATGCCCAAGATCACCCGGCTAATAAGCAGAAGAACCCGAATTCACACCTAGTGATCTGGCGCCACAGCCGACGCTCCCACGTTAGCTCATTCTTAAGGATGCCTTTACATTTATTAAATATCTAACTTAGCCCTTGATATAAAGTGTGCAGCAAACGTGGCTTCTCATCCTTCATTTGGTGTTAACCCTATAGTGTCTGCATTAACCCTGAATACTGAGACCAAGGACCCTGCCACTTGCTTTTTCTCTTTCCCTTTCACCCCCCAGAAAATGACAAACATTCAAACACTTTCCTTTTCAAAACATGCAACACCACCAAAATGTTTGTTCAGAAATTCAAAATGAGCCCTGGCAAGGCGGGCACTAATACACCCCAACACAATCGTGGCTCAGCAAGGTTGGCCATCGCGGGGTCCCTGAGAGCAATCTCCCAGACCTGACCTTGCTCTCTGCTATAGCCCCGCTCCAAAGGTCTCCCCTAGTCCTCTGCATGTTGGCTTTGGAAGGTCCAAAGTGTGTCTATTTGGAAATAAATGGTAAATGTTGTCTACAGTTAACAGATAAGCAGACCCTTGTCAGCCATCTGAAAACACTCTCAGAAGCACACAGGGAGAGCACCCTGGCCAGGCATTTTGTAGAAGCAGAAACTAACACGTCAGCAGCAAGTCAATACAAGAAGGAAAACGCACAACAGGTTTTAGTGTGCTCAGGTCTGGAAGCACAGCAAGGAAGTAATTACCAAGCCAAATACTGGAAAACTCAATACCATTACTCAGAAGGACCACGCAATAGGTGTGGGGACCTCAGCAGTGGGGGTTTGCAGCAGGGGAGAGAGATGGGGCTCAACTCTGAAGACAATAAGGAAGAGAGGGATTTATAGCTTAGGAGCAGGGTGGGGGTCAGTGGATGGGAACGTACCAAAAGGAAACCTCAGGGGTCAAGAGGGACTCTGGCCAAGCAGACCTAGGAGGACTCTCGCCGAAGGCAGGCCAGGGTAAGCAGCCCTCACCTGGGGAAGGTGGAGGAAGAGGAACCGAACCAGATAATAAGGGTGATGGAGATATGGAGGATGGGGGGTTCTGGCCAAACCAACTTAGCAGGGTTCTTGCTAAAAGTGGACAAAGAAGAAATGAACACAGAAGCTTAAAAGTTGAGGCCTAGTAGAAAAAGAGCTCAGAAGAGCCTCCCTAGAGTTTGGTCTTGGAGAGACTCCTTGTCAGCCCCAACCTCCAGGACGCCATGCTTGTGGGTGAGGCCCAAACTCTTCAGGTGAGGTGATTCCTTGGACGACCTACTTCTTCCGTGCTGGCAGGAGGACATGGGGCTAAAAAAGGGTGGAGGGAGAGCGAGGGAGGTGCTGGGAGAAGGACAGAGCCCGAGTGCCCACCGTCACCAATAACATCTTGGCTCTTAAGGCCCAGCCGCTCTACATGACAAAGCAGCCCTTTAATCATTCCTGGGGGCAGGAAACACTGGTTTTGTCTGGTTTTGTTTATTTACTTCTCAATATATACGTATAATACTGAGAATCAAAGTTCTCACTGTATCAGGGGTGCCTGGGTGGCTCAGTCGGTTAAGCATCCAACTTCAGCTCAGGTCATGATCTCGCAGTCTGTGAGATCTGTGCTGACAGCTCAGAGTCTGGAGCCTGCCTCAGATTCTATGTCTCCCTGACTCTCTGCCCCTCCCCCACTCACGCTCACGCCCCCTCTCTCTCTCTCTCTCTCTCTCTCTCTCTCTCTCTCTCAAAATAAATAAACATTAAAAAATGTTTTTAAGTTCTCACTGTATGGATACAAAACTAAGTCACGTTCTTTCTATCCACATAAGAAAAGAAAAACTTGGTTTCCAGCAGACAACCAATAATGGGCACAAAGCCAACAGGACAGAGGGAAAGGCCTCTCCTTCCCAGACATTCTTTCTCTGAGGTGGGATGCGGTGATGGAGGGGAAGGAAGTCATCTGGAGTCCAACTGCAGAAGAAGTGCCAACACCACACCAGGAAAACACATCATCCTGTCGAATCACCAGTGTCAACTTAGCACCGTCCCACAGCCCTGGAGCAAAGGCTCCTGTGGGCAGGATTCCTGCCATTTCCCCCTACATCCCTGCCCGGCTCAGAGGAGGATCCTCAGGGCCTCAGGGCTAAGTGCATCTTCAGGTCAGCCTGCCCTCAGGTGGTAAGACCATACATGCACGTGTGCACACACATGTGCATGCATAATACACACACACACACACACACTCACACACCTGCACACTGGAGAGACATGAGAGATGGAATGGTTTCCTCTCTAAGAACTTATGAAGGCCAGGGTGCACAGAGCCCTATCCAGGTCTGACTTTCTGAAAGTCACAATGTCTCTACAGTAGGGAGAGAGACACACGAAGCTTCCTTCCAGCTGAAGCGAACGGAGGCTTTATTTTCTCACTGGAGGGTTGTAAGAACTGATTGTTTTAGGGAAATAACATAAAATCTAAGAGATCTGGTTCCCAGGCTCGAGGACACACCAGATCTATTTATTCTGCAAGCATTAAAAACCCACTGCGTAATTAATACACCAACCACTCCACTCGCTCTTTGCAAAGAGGAGGTACAGTGCGCTCCTGTGGGCTGGCATCCCTGCCACAGAGTGTACAAGCGAGACGCGGAAGGTGAATACAGCTGTTTGCCATTTGGGATGTTTCCTTGTAGCTTCAATGAGGCAATAAAAATTAAAAATGTTAAAAATTGGGTGCCTAGGTGGCTCAGTCAGTTGAGCATCCGACTTCGGCTCAGGTCATGATCTCACTGTTCGTGGGTTCAAGCCCCGCGTCGGGCTCTGGGCTGGCAGCTTAGAGCATGGAGCCTGCTTCCGATTCTGTGTGTCCATCTCTCTCTCTGCCCCTCCCCTGCTCATGATCTGCCTCTCTCTGTCTCTCGAAAATAAATAAATGTTAAAAAAAAAAGTAAATAAATAAATAAAATAAAAATGTTAAAAATCAAACCTCTGCAATGAAGTCTTGAATTATATCAATACGTTCCTTTTTTAAAGTTTTATTTATTTTAGAGAGAGTGAGTGAGTGAGCAGGGGGAGGGGCAGAGAGAAGGGAGGGAGAGAGAGAATCCCAAGCAGGCTCCACACTATCAGTGCAGAGCCCAATGAGGGGCTCAGACTCACCAACCGTGAGATCATGATCTGAGCTGAAACCAAGAGCCTGACGCTCAACCGACTGAGCCACCCAGGTGCCCCAATATGTTCCTTTTTTAAGAAGGTATTATGTTCAGGGAACATATCTGCTGATCGTTCAAAAAAAAAAAAGCCCTCGCCCCCAGGAAACTGATTCAACCAGAAATCTGCTTTCCCATTTGATGTGGTTTCCATGTTGTCAGGCATTTCCAGTGCCCTCTTGTCTGTCTCATGGGCCCCACTGAAGAGTGAGGTGTCCCCTTAAAAGTATTAGTGGCACTGCCCCTGACGACCTTTGTGTGGAAGGAAACGTTTGTCACATACCTATTACACATCATTTCCTCTGCCGTGAACTTGATACACCTTACAGAGTCTGATACTTAATGGGAACGTGCACAATGATAAAAGCCTCACAGGCCTCGAATCATCTAGCTCTCTCTCCCAAAAGCCCTATGAAGTCAGTCTCTACTATTATCCCCATTTTACAAATGAGGAAACCAACGCTCTGAGAATAGTCTTCCCAAGGTCACCTAAATGGTAGGTCTAGGATTCATGTTCACCCCAGCTTTCGTCCAAATCTATGTCCTTGTCCCTGCACCAAATGCTTGCCGGCTCTGGTCTTCTCCCCTATCAGCAGAACCCTGGCATTCCGGTGAGGCTAGACCCTGTCAGGAATGTTTTGGGGCTAGGTTTGAATTCCAAAGCCCGTTCCTTAAGCAAATTTCTTGCAAGCACAGGCCTTGTGAGGGCCATGAGGAAAAAGAGAAGCAGATCAGAAAGCCTGCTTTGTACCAGGCCAAACACAGCCACCAGCTTAAGGACCAACCGCCCACGTTCGGAGCTTCTCTACCAGCAGTTTGAGATGTGCCTGGGCCAACGCTGTTTCTTTGGTCTCCTTAAAGTTTCCTAGCCTTTAAAGTGGGTATGGGGCTCCTGGGTGGCTCAGTCAGTTAAGCGTCCGACTTCGGCTCTGGTCATGATCTCACGGTTTGTGGGTTTGAGCCCCACATCAGGCTTTGTGCTGACAGCTTAGAGCCTGGAGCCTGCTTCAGATTCTGTGACTCCCTCTCTCTCTCTGCCCCTCCCCTGATCACACTGCCTCTCTCTGTCTCTCAAAAATTAATAAAATGTTAAAAAAAATTTTTTTAATTAAAAAAAATAAAGTGGATACAATAATGCCTGTTTTTCAGGACTGCTATGAAGAGTTAACGGTAAGAATCCTAGCTAATCTCACGAGCGCCTGGCACGTGGTGGTCAGTAAACCATGGCTCCTGCTACCGTCTCCTGGTGACCTCCAGGAGCTATTCCCAGATTCAGGGAAGAGGAGCAGAACAGTCCCAGATTCAGGGAAGAGGAGCAGAACAGTGGGAAAAAGCATCTCATCATCAAATTTTAAAAAATTTCTCATGCATCGTGACAGTAAAAAGCAAACAGACTTTTAATTTGTTTTACGTTGTTTATAAATTCTCTACGGACGAGAGAACGCCTGCACCTATGGTAGACACCACCTACTCCTTCCTCCCCACTCCCCGCATGCCACAGCCTAGATCTCTCCCAGAGTTCCCAGCAGAGAGGGAAAAGACGGCGGCAGCGGTCTCTCCAGTCTCTCTCCTGGGGGCGGGGGCTGGTGGGGGGTGGTTCCCTGTGGTGATCATAATACTTCAGGGAAAAAGAAAGCAGCTCCTTCACAAACAGTGTGGGCCTGGACACAGAGGGCCTCGCTGAAACGCTTTCCAGGGAAAAGGAGGTGCACGTGCAAAGCTCATAACTTGGAAAGAACATGATGTTCAGGAAGGCAGGGGGCGGTTGAGAGCAAGTAGCTGACAGAGGCTGGGGCAGTGTGCAGGCTGTGTTAACAAGCTTCAATTCTTTCATCCAGCAAGAAGCCTCTGACGTGACTGAGGCCGGCACAAAGAACATCTTGGAAGGGCACACAGCAGGTGTGGGGGAGCAGTTAGGAAGCTTTTGCAGCACCCAAGCCTAGATAAGAGGAATGGATGTCAAATGGACAACTGGGTGCACTCAACCCACGTCCTCAGGAAGAGGAATCGATGGCCTTTGGTGACACCTTAGGTTTGATGGGTGGTGGGAAAGAGAGAGGGTGAAGTCTGTTTTCTGGCTTAAGCACCTGGGGTGGGGGGGGCAGAGGTGCCCCTTACTGAGACAGGGGATGTCTGAAGAGGAGAGACTCAAAGGCAGATGGCAGGGGCTGGGTGGGGGGGTGGGTGAGCAGACACTGAACCAAGCGGTGCCCGTCCCAAGTGGAGACGCTGGGAAGACAGCTGTATTGAAAGTCACGTGTTCCAGAGAGCGGTCCAGACAGGGTGTGTGTTAATGCGAAGCGGGGAGGTGAAGTGTTCCCCTGGGAGAGAGGCCACAGGAAGGAGAGCGTTCTGGGGCACTCCCACTCTTAATGGCCACGCAGCGGGGCGGAGGAAGTGACAAAGGACGCCAGGCAGGAGCGGCCAGAACAGTAGGAAGAATATCAGCTGAGGGTGGTGCCTCTGATGCCAGGGGAAGAAAAGGAGATTTAGAGTTTTAATTTAAACTTAATAAAATGCTGCTCGGAGGGGAAGAAAAATGCAGTCTGGACAATGTCATGGGCATTGACAGATCTGCAGGTCACAGGTGCTCTTCCTAGCAGCAGGTGCAGTGGGAAGCAGCACATAAGGCCTGAGGAGCGAGCAGGAGGGAAGACATCCACTTCTGTCTCACTGGCTGCCCCCAAGCTTGTCCTCTGTCACATCACTTAGCATATCTACTGCACAGCCGTCATCTCAATGTATGATCAGCCTGCTTACTCAGTTACTGCCTTCTTCCCTCCCTGGAAGTGTAAGTTCCGTTAGGCCAAGCACCTGTCTCCTTGAGGTACCCTGTGCATCCCATACTTCCCAGGCTGCTTGGCACAGAACTGAGCTTCCAGAAACACCTGTGGGATACTGAACAAATGAAGCAGAATCAGAGAGTGGACATAAGTTTGGTTAATAAGCAGGGAGAGAGGCAGCTGGGAAGTGGGTGGGCCTCCGGCAGAATCTATTGATGGGGTTGTGCCCAGCGGTGAGGAGAACAGAGGTGGGTGGTGCCCCAAGAAGACGGGGTCCCAGGAGGAGGCAGAGCGGTAGGGCAGAGGCAGGACACTAACACAAAAGCTTAAAAGGGAGACTGAGGGGTACTTTCTGGTTTAAATGATATCCAACCCACATGCCCAGGAGTTAGGGCATGGCCCTGAGAGCAAGCCCTGAGACAAAGCTTTTGCAGCACCCAGGCCTGGACAAGAGGAGTGGACATCAAATGAACAAGTGGGTGCACTCCAACCCACGTCCTCAGGAAGAGGAATCGATGGCCCTTGGTGACACCCGGCCCTGGGCCGGGGATTCATCAAGGAAATATTCCCAGGAGGCAGGTGAAGGAATAGGGGAACCCACAGACCAGGGGAGAGGCCAGGCTGGAGTCTGACCTCAGGTGAAGTCCCAGCCTCGGCCTGATCCCAGGACACTTCTGGAGTAAAAACTACCCCTCCTCCAGAGGTTGTCACCTCCTCCCCAAGGCAAGGCACTGAGTTTCCACATTCCCACACCAGTTACTACTGGCCACCGAAACGCCAGCTGTCTTGGCAACAGGGCAACATCTGAAGAAGGTGTCAAGGGCAAGAGCCACAGGAGCTGCGCGGGACGAGGGGATGCACAGAACTGGTCAAAGTGACCCAAGGGTGTCTGGGCAGAGTGCCAACAGTGTTTGCTACTCAATCCATGTGTTATGCGGATTAGCCTGGAAGCACCCGCCATACACACTTCATTCCCGAGGCCTGGATGGTACAGGGGCGGTTATCACTGAGAATCATTTTTTTTCTGGAAAAGAATCCTTCAAAGAAAGATGTGCTCCTGAAGTACACAGAAATGCTCCTCTTGGAAAAGCATAAGGACGTGAATCTACTGCAGCTAGATACTGATACTGAATGTGATGTGCCACTCTGAAGAAGGACTTGGAATATTTAGAAATACTTAGAAGTCAAGAAGTAGAAAACTGAGTAACCTGTATTATGGTCCTGGAACACATGTAGGATGCTCACGGTCTCGTGACATTGTAGAATCCTCAGAAAGAAAATCAGTTGAAATCAAAGCAAATCAATCAACCAGCTAACATTTACTGAATATCAGGTATGAATCTGGCTCTGTGCCAGAAATGGTGAAATGAAGAAACAGCCTCTTGGGCTAGAAGTTAATCTAGTGCCAGATGATAGTCCGGAAACAGTTAAAGAACAAAAGAACAAGGCGAAACAGGATCCGTGGGAGGCAGTGTGGTTTGATGGTTAGGAGTAGGCCCCAGACTCAGACTGCCCAGGATTATTCCTGTTTCCTCCACTGGGCTCTCTGTCCTTTACTTTCACTGTCTGAAAAATGGGGTAATAACAGCACTTACTTCACAGGATTCCTGTGAGGATAAAATGAGATCATTTGTGTAGGGCCCTTAGAGCACTGCCTGACACGTACAGTAAGCGCTCAGCTCCCAAGAGCCCCACTGCTGCAGTTATTATTGGCGGTGGAGGTGGGGGATGGAAAAGATCACTACTTACCTGACTTGTCTTCTATCCTGCTCTGCTCAGGAAGGACCAAGATGCTGTGCCTGGCTATGGGATCTCACTAGGAAAAAAATTAAGAAAATCCACCCGTGTTTTTCCTGGGCCCAGATGCAACCAAGCTAAGCATGGAAACAAGAGTTGTGGGCAGACGGCATGCTCCTCTCCTGAGCAGGCCAGGAGCCAAAGACAGTGGCTCTCTGTCCTGGAAGCCTTTTAGACTCACAGCACACATGTGCTCAGACTCTAAAGAGTGTTGGGTCAGCAAGGAAGCACTAGGAAAGCCATCGGCATCTTTGTGTCCCTGCCACCAGGTCCTGCCCAGTACCAGAAGCAGGTGTTAACACCTTTCTGATCAGCACACAGAATGGGGCACCCAGGCCCAAGCAATGTAGTCACACAGGCCTGCGCTCCTATCCTGCACCTCCATTTATAGATGTATGACCTTGAGCCAGTGACTCTGACCTCTGAAGGCTCAATTCCCTGGTCTTTAAAACAGTTCCTGGCCTTGGCTGTACATTAAAATCACTGGGGGAGTGTTTAAAGTCCAGATGCCCAGGGCTCACCCAGACAGAACCCCCTCCCCCACAAGGTAGAAATCACTGCTGAAAGGGCAGATGGCCATCGTCTTCTAACTCACCAGAGTACATTAACTGAGATTAACCATGGAAACCGTTTAATACCATGCTTTACCCAGAGCCCCATAAAAGGTAGTTACCACATTGTATCACTCACAGCTCCCAGACTCCAGAAACACTCCCCACAGACCCAAGGAAGACTGTACTTTGGAATTATTCTTCTGGTCATAGGAAAATTCTGTTCAGGTGCCTCACTTTGGCACATATCAAAGATCAATCCCACGTTTTGATTTCTCTAGCTCTTTTGATCACCCTGGCCCTGACTCGTCTTATCCTTGGAGAGAAAAAGCTCAGACCCAGAAAGTGTTTCCTGGAATACAGGGCTGTTAGGCTAAGTCTTCATTTCCAATTATGCACTCGGGCCTCATATCCCACCACCCCCCCCCCAACAAGAAGGTCACCATTCGAAAAGAGCTTTGGTCCTTGGCTTGCAGAGGTTGACAGGGTCAGGGATAGGTATCCACAACCCTGGCGACTATCAAGGCCCTGACAGTTACACCCTTGTCATATCTCTAATCGATATAGGGCTTCAAGCCCTGCAATGCATGAAGGTTCACACAAACCCAGGCACGAGGATCTCTAAGTGTGGGAGGGGCCTTTCCGGGCCGTGCCTCCTGCTGTTGATGTGTCTGGACCCAGAACTGAGAGAAGGAATTCAGACAAAGCAAACAAGTAGGATCCCTAGCGACTTGTAGTTATATTTTTCAAAGCGTAATTAACACTCAAGAGAACCGAAACAGAACTTCGATTCAAGAATGAAAAGGAAGCAGCTGGTGCCCTGGCTGGAAGCAGAGCTGTGAGATGACAAGGAAAAAAAATGTCCTGTCCACCCAGTGTCAAGGCAGAGCTTGCTGTCCAATGGGAGCTCGGCCACCAGGGTGCCCCGCAACAGAGCGGTTGATGGGAACTATTTCGGTCCCATCGTGAGCTGCTAGGAAGAGACATGGTCCAGACTCTGATATTCCTATATAAGGAGTCATTCCACAGCACAGTAGGTATGGGTTAAGCACATCTATCTGTCAATATTTCATACCCCATTCCATAGGTAGTCCTATTATCCCCATTTTGCAGATGAAGAAATTGAGGCACATGCGGGTTAAGAAGCTTGAGATGATCTCACAGCTAGAATATGACAGAGTTGGAATACGAAACCCTGGCATCTGGCTCCAACGCCTATGTTCTAAATGCCTGTGCCATATTGTTTCTAGTCTAGTGAGGGTATCGAACAGAGGGACAGACAGAGTCTGAGGGATATACTAGGAGCTGGCACAGGTGGTGGTGTCCAAATCTCTTTATTATCTGCTCCTCACTCATAAGAGGGGAAATGCAAGAGGCCACCCAGTGACAGGCAGATAGGCACACGGACAGATAAAGTGGGCATTCCAATTGCTGGAGAGATAAATCAGAAAAGAAACTTGACTAAGTATTTACCCAGGAGAAATGAAACACTATGTACACACAAAAGCCTGTATGGGAGCTTTATTTACAGTCGCCCAAAATGGAAAACAGCCCACATTTTTATCAACAGGTGCGTGGAAAAACACATGGCAGTACGTCTGTGCAGGAGGACAGCCCGGGCAGTGCAGGAGCGAGCTGCTGACGCACCCCGCAGGAGAGAGCCTCAAAGGCACTGTGCTGAGAACGAAGTCAAAAGCCACAAAGCACCTGTTTTATGATCCCATCTTTATGGAGTTCTAGAAAAGGCAGAGCTCTCGTTTCAGAAAACAGAGTGGTGGTGGCAAAGGGAAAAGGGTGGCGGAGGGTGGGGGAGAACTGACTGCAAATGGGCACAAGGGTACTTCTAGGGGTGATGGAAATGCCCTGTATCATGATTGTGGTGTGGTGACATGGGTGTAGATGTTGGTCAAAGCTCACAGAACTTTGTCAGATGTTGGTCAAGTATACACTGAACTGTATACTTGAAAGGGTGAATTTTATTATATGTACATGATGCTCAACTTTAAAAAGAGACTTGATGGGGTGCCTGGGTGGCTCAGTCAGTTAAGCCTCCGACTTCAGCTGAGGTCGTGATCTCATGGTTCATGGGTTCGAACCCCTCGTCGGGCTCTGTGCTGACGGCTCGGAGCCTGGAGGCTGCTTCAGATTCTGTGTCTCCCTCCGTCTCTCTCTGCCCCTGCCCTGCTCACACTTTGTCTCTCCCTCTCTCAAAAATAAATAAACATTAAAAAAAATTTTTTAAAGAGACTTGATGTCCCACCTGAGATGTACTGGGCTTGGGAGCGAGAGTTAGAAATGTTCTGCTTTCTTTGCTTATTTTTTTCCTCTTCTTTCTCTCCCTCTGCTCTTCTTCCTTTCCCTTCTCCTCCCTCCCTCCCTCCCTTCCTTCCTTCCTCCCTCTCTCCCTCCTGAAAACCTACTCTCTCCCTGTTAGTGCCAAGCTAGCGGCAGGCCCCTGAGCCCCAAGCATTTCCAGCACTGCCATTACAAATTAGTGAAAATGATCAGATATCCAGGGAGACTGATTCTCAGCCTACTTCAGTGGGGCAGATGTTCAGCAAAACTGGCCAATGACCCACAGAGATGGCTGGCAAGCCCGTGAGGCTCTCTCATTGGGCTCCTCTGCAGTTTCTGCCTCCCAGGTGGAAAGTACGCATATATTAGATGAAAAAGAGGAAATGTCTTTCCAAGAATGACTTGGCCTTGGGAGAAAGGGAGGTCATTTGTCTCTATCCAAGAAAAATGTTCATTCACCCTTGAATTGTTCTCTCTAAAACCTTCGGGGATAGGGTTGGGGCGAGGGGCTGTAGAAGGGGAGAAAAGGAGGTAGACAGAACAGGGAAAGCAAATGCCACCCTGCTCTGGGGTAGTAGCAAGATGAGCTCCTACCATCTCAAACCCTGGAAAAGATGGAAGGAAAGAGGAAACCCTCAACTCAACCAGTTTCTGCCTGGCTACTGAACACCAGGGATGCCCCTGGCCTGGCTGGATGAGAGGCGAACAGAAAAGTTAATAGGGCAGGCAGGCAGCAGGAATGGGGACAGAACATAAAGTTGGCATGGTTCCCTCCACGGGGTCTGCAGGGGGTCTGTGGCAGCCGGAAGGTCCATCTGCCATGCCCCACCACTAGCAGGCTCATAGGAAGGGAAGGGGACAATGACAAGCCAACAGCCCCTCACAGATACACCCTAAAGTGAGCAGCGGGGCCCACCTGCCCAGGAGTAAACCACATGGAAGTAACCAGTCAGGGCTCTCTTGGATCAACCCCTCCTAGCAACAGAGAGGTATAAAGTCCATCAGCCAAAAAGAATGCAAGTTGAGTTCAATCAAGCGCAACCCAGCCACATGGGCAGAGGGAGGGTCTGGGGGTGCCAGCTGTCTCTGAGTCCCACTTGCTGGAAGCTGAGAGAGCCAGTCTTAGAGAACTGGATGCTTGCACTTCTTTTTTTCCCAAAAGAGAGTTGGTCCCCAGGTGGGAAGACTTATCATTCAATAACAAACTAAAAATAAAGAGATAAGGGGAACATGAAGGTGGGACTCAGCCCAAGGCATGGGGGGAAAAAAGATATCCATAAGAGAAAAGGTAGCAATTCTGAGCATTTAGCCCTTAGTGAGTAGAAGAGCAAAGACACCATCTCTAATCCTAATTAACTCTTGTTCCAGGTTTGGGGAAAAAGGTACATCCAGAAGAAATGTCCTGCCAAAACATAACAGCCAATGTGTGGAAATGAAAATCAGCTAAAAATCCAGCAGTTCTCCCAAGTTACCATGGAAGAAAAATTAACCTCCCAGGAGCTGATGAACTTCTCCATTTAAAGGCTAAACTGTTACCTACTCAATATCACTCATTTCTATTCTGGTAAGACTCTTATTGACAAGTTTAAAACATCCATACCTATCCACTAGCACCAGTTAGTCTTCTGTCTTAGCCTGGAAGAAACCTGTGTAAGTTATATTACTAAGAACAAACCATCATATCTACTGAATGAATCATAGAAAAGACTGACCATTGAAATAAATGTGTGTAAACACATATATCCTGTCAATAGATTCAGCACAGTCTTTCATGTT
The DNA here is from genome assembly GCA_028646485.1 of Cryptoprocta ferox. Taxonomy (NCBI): domain Eukaryota; kingdom Metazoa; phylum Chordata; class Mammalia; order Carnivora; family Eupleridae; genus Cryptoprocta; species Cryptoprocta ferox. The sequence goes on along the minus strand of CM053570.1, from coordinate 70,258,365 downwards.
TAACAAGTGTCAAGGCTTATTGTAATATTAAAGAATATCCTGTAGACTTTTATTTTCAGTGCTGTGGTGGATGAGGTATGTAGGCAACTCTATTGAAAACAACTAAGAAAACTAGATAGTATAACAAAACATCTCTTTGAGTTTTTAAAATTTTTTTAATGTTTATTTATTTTGGGGGGGAGGGGCAGAGAGAGAGGGAGACACGGAATCTGAAGCAGGCTTCAGGATCTGAGCTGTCAGCACGATCCCGGCGCAGGGCTCAAACCCACAAACTGTGAGATCATGACCTGAGTCGAAGTCAAATGCTTAACCATCTGGGCCACCCAGACACCCAGAAAAACATCTCTTTGAATGACTAATGAGCTGGGAAGTTTGTAAGAAATATTCAGAAAGGTAAACCAAGTGAAAGCTGGAGCCCAGAATGGGAGCCAAGCCCTGAAGAATGGGAGCCAAGCCCTGAAGCCAGCACGAGGATATCTGCCCAACAAAGTGAACTTGAGGTTCATCTTTTGTGGCCTGAGGAGACAGGATAAGAATTTCCCATAACTGATAAATGATACTATCACATGGATCCTGGAAGTCCAATGAGTACCAAATATAAAAAAGTTAAAAGAAATATACACTTAGGTGCATCTTTGTGAAAATGTAAAACACCAAAGACAAAAAAACAAACATTCAAAAGTAGTCAGAGAAAAAAGAAAGATTATTCTCAAAGGAAAGACAAGACTGATAGTAGATTTCAAAGACAATGGTGAGAAACAGAAGACATGTGACTAATATCGTCACTGTATTGGAGAGAAAATAATTGTCAACCTAGAATCCTACCCTGAAAGGGTAACTCTCAAAAACAAAACAAAAAAAAAGTTTTTGTATTTTCAAGCAAAGAAAAAAACAAAGAAGTTGTCGCCAGCAGATCCTCACATAAGAAAATTCTAAAAAATGTACTTTACACTCCCTCAGATAATATTAAACAAAGCAAAATTGGTAAATCTGTTAATATCAGTCAGAATAGACTTTAAGACTAAAAGAATCACTAGAGAAACAAATGCCACTCCATTATAAAAGATCCAATTCACCAGAAAGATAAAACAATTCTAAACTTGTAGGTACATATTAACAAAGGCCCAAAATATATAAAACAAAAAAATGGCAGAACCATAAAGAGAAACAGAGAAATCCACAATCATAGTTGAAGATTATAAGGCACTTCTCTCAATGACTATTTGATCAAGCAGACAAATCAATAATGACAGAAAAGATTTGAACACAGTTAAGAAGTTTTATCTAATAGAGCTATACAGAAGATAATAGAACTAACCTCTAATGATAGAACCCGTTTAACAGTGTGAAAATTGACAACGTACTAATAAGCCTTACACAATAAATCTCAACAAAATAAATATAAAAGGTTGAGTAAAATTTACAGACAACATTTACTAACCATGATATAATTAAATTAGAAATCAACATCAAAAATGTAACAAGAAAAACAAATAGATGTCTGGACATTAAGAAACAAAGGTACACATAACTTATGAGTCAAAGAATAAATAATAGTAGAAATCATAAAATACTTAGAAACAGATGATACAAAAATACAACATATCAAAAAATGTGTGATGAAAATATAATATATATAATGAAATATATAACCTATATATAATATATATAGTAGTAATATATAATGAAAATATATAACCTAATAATGTTCATAACAGGAAAAAATCAAACATTCAATTTAAAAAGTTCAGAAAGAACAGTAGATCAAAACTAAATAAATTAGAATAGAGAAAATAATAAAAATTAGTATAGAAATTAATGAACTAGAAAATAAAACAAAAGAGGATCACAAAATCAATAACTATTCTTTAAAAGATTAATAAGATCGATAAAATTCTGAAAACGGCAGTCAACAAAAGAATATAGAAGGCACAATAGTACTGTAAATGAAAAGGAGATATATCACCACAGATGCTATACAGCTTAAAAAATCAAAAAGCATGTTATAAATGACTTTATGGTAAAATATTTTGAAAACTCAGACAAAATGGATAAATTGCTTTAAAAAATCTAACTTACCAAAATCAATTCTAGAGAAAAAAAATTAAAACCTGAATAGACCAATAACTATTAAAGAAACCGAACCAGAGTTTAAAAATCTCCAAAGAAGAAAAAGCCCAGCCCTAACTCTTTTTGAGAAGAGATAAAGAGGAAATATTCTACAGCTCACTTTACAAGTCTAGTAGTACTAGATACAAAAGTCTGACAAGGATAATACGAGAAATGAAAATTAGAGTCCAATACACTCATGAATGTAGATGCAAAACTTACAAACAAAATCTTGGTAAAACAAATCTAGCAACAAATAACAAAATGAAACCATCATGACCAAGTCAGGTTTATTCTAGGAAAACAAGATTAATTTTATACTGGAAAATAGTTGACCAGACATTAACAAATTAAAGGAAGAAAAACTTACATAAATCCTCTCAAAAATACAGGAAAGGTATTTTAGAAAGATCCATTTATGATTAAAAATAACACTTTGCAAACTACTGAAGAAAGGTAGTTCCTTATGCTGATAAAGAATATAAAAATCCATAAAGAACATCATTCTCAAGGGAAAATATTGAACATGGAAAGCAAAACTAAAACTTTTGGAAGGCAATATAGAAGACTATTTTATGACTTTGCCATAGGGAAATATGTCATTAAAAAGATACAAAAAGTTCAATGATAAAATAAAGATTGATAAAATCTTATTCAAAATTCAGAATTTCTCCCACTCTAAAAATACTAAAAAAGACCAAGAAATATTCCAGAAATTAGGAGAAGATACTTTCAACACTAAGCATATAGTTTCCAGCATACATAAATAACTTCTACAAATAAATAAAAAAATATACAAACTACCCAATTTTTAAATAAATGGACAAGAGACTTGAAAAGGTACTCTTTCACACACACACAACCAAAACAGTCAACAAGCATATGAGGAGATGCTGAGTCCCTTGAGTAATCAAGTGTATACAAATTAAAACCAGATAAGATACTATTATATACCCGTAAGACTGGCAAAAATTTCTGACAATATCCAACAAAACATGAAGTATTAGCAAGGAGAAATACAGCAAAAGGAACAATTACACACTGCATCTGGGTATAGAAATTGGTTAAACACAGTGGAAATTAGTTATTTTTATTGAGGTGAAATTCACATAGCATAATGGAAATTAATTTTGAACTAGGCTAGTAGCACTGAAGATGCCCACAGTCTACGACCAGTAATTCTACTATGTATATTCCTTAAGTGAACTAACATACATGTTCACGAGGGGGCTTGGACAAGAATATTCACAGCAGCATTATTTAAAACAGCAAAAAAAAAAAAAAAACTGGAAATAACTTTAGTGTTTGTTAATAATAGGATATATATATAAACTGTAATATATTCATTATTGTGGAATATTCATCAATGTGGAATATTACAGTTCAGCAAACGTGAACATATTTCAGCTACACTCAACAACATGAACAAATCCAGGAATGAAGCACTGAACAACCAGTTGCCATAGTGACTGTTCAGTCAGAAGGCAGACCAAACACAGTGTGGGAGCTGGGTCCCAAGACCCCCTGCTGTGCCAGGTGGGGATTCCCTTTAGGAAGGTGAAGGGAATTGAAGAGGTCTCATGAGAGCACTCGGGGGCAGGCGGGTTTGTGGAGAGGTGGTCAGGTAATCAGCAATTTACCACCAACAGAATGGGAAATATTTCAGTTGTTGCCCACCAATGCAGCTTTCTGGTCTGCATGGGCTAACTCTGTACATAAGAACACAGGAATACAAAGAGTATGATTCCGTTGATATAGCTATAGATGCAGTATATATACAGTATCTATCTATCTATCTATCTATATATATATATATACTATGTATCTGTCTCTCTGTCTCTGCCCCTCCCCTGCTCATGCTCTCTCAAAAATAAATAAACATCTATTTATTTTTATAAATCTCCGAGAATCTTCTCAAATCTCCTGGAATCTTCTCAAATTTTGAAATCCTTAAAATTAGGGCATGGAGCAAATGACTACATCCTGTCTCTCTTGCCTACATTTCAATGGTGATGCTCTCATTTTTTAGTCCTTTACCGTATGTGTCAGCTGTGTGATGCCCCAATTCTCTTCATTGAGATTTGCTGACAGCCAGGGGAAGTTTCTAAGAGCACAGTGAGTATATATTGAGGGCCAGAGATTGGAGGCAGCTTGGGAGGCTGCACACAGGTGTGATTTTTTAGCAACTCCAGCCATGCCTGGCATTTGTAGCTTCAATATTCACTTTCTCAGTTATTTGTGAACCACCCCTAATGGCAATCTTCCTCCCTCTGAAGCACAAATGTTAACTCCGCATTGCAAAGCAACAGGGCAAGAGCTAGTCTCTTAGCTAGAGAGGAAGCCTTGTCAAAGCTCCCTATCAAGAAAACAGAAACTCTGAAAGCGAGAAAAACTTTATTTCCTTGATTTTGTGTTAAAAAGGCAAATAATTGGTGGCCTGTGAGTCATCATGGGAATCTTCCCTCTCTGGACAGAGAGGTGGAATCAGGTTTCTACCTGATTCAGAAGGAAGTCAAGAGCCTATGCAAATACTTCTGCATCTGAAAATTTGGGGATCTGCCAAAAGGTTGAGATCTCTCCATAGAAAAGGTCAAGGGTCTGCCATATTGAATCTTAACTGAGGTTTTCAGAATTCTTCTATTAAAATTGAATCAGTTCATTCTTATCGGGCTCCTCTGATCTTAAGATAGCTTCAGCTTCCAATGCCAAGCCTGGAAGTCCAATGGATGAGTGAACAGACTAACTTCAGTGACAGAGGCTCACAGAGCATGTCGTGTATTTATAACACTGCTTTTACTTTTCTGCATCGCTTTCTATTATTTGTTTATCAGTCATGCATACATTACTCATTTTTTTAAGTTAGTCCCTAAACCCCAATTCCAAGACTCCCGTGTATTCAGAAGGTTTCCAAGATTCCTAAGACAAATTTCCCTATGCTTCTCCCTGGCTTCCCTCCCCAGATCTGAGAGGCACTCTCAGCTCATCTCTACTGCACATCTATCTAGATGTAAAACCCCACTCTTTTCCTTTTCTCACAAGAATGCCAGCCACACCGGGTATTTTTGTTAACACTTAGTTACGAGGAGAGGACCCCTATCACTTGTGCATGCAAGGCTTTCACCAACAAGCCGGATCTATGGCCCAAGCACATATTCCCAAGTGTGACCCTCTCAAAAGGGCAACACTCTGGAGAGTGCAGTTCAGTCACCTCCCACCCTTACCTCCTCTGCCTTCCAAGCCCCCTGGGATTTCGGAGACTACCCCTTTCCCTACCTTATTATAGCAGTAAACACTTTACCTATAGACATGGAACTTCTGGACAGTTCTGAGCATTTCTGATCATATTCAATGAACTGTTAGCAACAGGTTTGTTGTTTTTTTTTTTCAGCAAGTTCAAGAATGCCTTGAAATGATTTACCCAAATGATGAATTGATGTGCATCTAGAAAGTGAACTCTTCTGTGACTTTAAATTAGTGTCTTCACATTTTGACATATGCATCAAATTCAAAAATACTCTTGGGGGTGCCTGGGTGGCTCAGTCGGTTAAGCATCCAACTTTGGCTCAGGTCATGATCTCACGGTTCGTGGGTTCAAGCCTCACATTGGGCTGTGCGCTGACAGCTTCCGTGCTGACAGCTCGGAGCCTGGAGGCTGCTTTGGATTTTGTGTCTCCCTCTCTCTGCCTCTCCCCTACTCGTGCTCTATCTCCCTCAAAAAATAAATATTAAATTTTTAAAAAATACTCTTGAAAAAGCATCAGCATTCATTGTCCTCTGCCTGTGTTTTTTCTGTTGCTTTTGTCTTGGGAGTAAATTGTAACTAAGGAAACTGGCAGAAGGGTCAGGCAAGGCTTAGCACTGCTGGTGTAACACAGATATCCTTCCAGTTTTGAGCACAGTGTCTGAGTTGCATAAACACCAAAGTGTAGCCTGAGAGTGTTGCCATGACACCTTGCACTCATTTTTTTTTTTTTTTACTAGTTTTTCAACAGCACACCGGTCATGGAGAGTCCATATTGCCTACTCTGACGTAAGACATGCATGCCACTAGGGTTGACCTCTCTTGCTTCATCTTTTCTATCATCGAGTCTCCTCCTGTCAATTCCAGCATTAGAGTAGCCAATTTGGAAGGCTCTAAGTATGTCTCCAGTCACAAGCAGGCAGGCTGGGGTTCCCATGTTTCCCTTAGTATTTGCTGCAGCATCAAATGTTAGAATATAAGCATTAGGAATGCCGGCATAATCGTTCCTGGCTAAATTTCGGCAAAGGGTCACAAAGTTCTCAATTAATTTCAACAGGAGTGCTTTAAAACTTTTGATATACTTTTGATCTGTCTAGAAACCTCAAGTGTTCTGTTATCCTCCAAAAAGGCACTTTCTCCTTTAAGCATCATGATAAAAAAATCGTTTGGGGAATACTTCAAATTCATATGCATTCTTAAACTGGGCACAGAGAATTTCACTAAAACTGTTCTTGATGCATAAGGGTCACTATGAGCATCAGTTACTATGCTACAAAACAGAGTTCTGAAGAACCTATCAAAATACATAAAACTGCACTGAATTGCTTACATTAAATACTTTTATTAGATAGCCTTAAAATTCTACGCTTTTAATTCTTGGACCTTTTAAATCTCAATTTAAATTTCAATTTTTTAAATTTTTTCTGTTTCTTGCATTACTAGTACTTCTTACTGGCACTTGTCAAAAAGAACTTTAATAACCCATGTACAGAACTATATCAATCTCTTCCAGTTTGTTAAGTGTACTCGACAAATTAAAACTGAGCTCCTTAGAACTTTACATAATTGAAGACTCCTGAAAGAAAGTATGAAATGCTCTGCAATGGTCAAAATACATGGATTTATGACATCTCTCTTGGTTTACCACTAAAGTCCCAACTGGATAAGCGAAATTGTGTAAATGTGAATTCCAGATTGTTGCAGTGTTATCCTAATATCCACTAGCTACAGAACACATCTCATTTTTAGCCCATCTCATTTTCTTCTCTGGATATTTTGGTGGGCTTGGTAAGGCTCCAATGATTATACCCATTTTACAGATGGAGAACAACATTGGCCAACATTTGGCCAAGTCTGGCCTGGAACACCAGTGCTGCCCATCCATTTGGCCAGTGTTCCCTGCCCTACCTTCCCTGTGCATCTGTAGATTTGTAAACATGCTCTGATCCCACAGAGACAGAAGGAAGAACAGTATGTCAGGGCCTCCCTGGTGGACAGTGTGGAGACGGAAAAGAATCTGAGCAACGTCAGTAACGCACAGACAGGAAGCGGGAGACAAGGTAAAAGCTACCAAGGTGTCACACAGCTTTCTGTATGTTATCTCCCGTCAAGTTGGGGTCTGGAATCTGCCAGGACTTCAGACGAAATGCATCATCTTCTTGCCTGTACCTTTCACAGGCTAAACACCTCAAGGCTCACTTGGCAAGGACCCGGAAGCAGCCCTCCCTTTTCTACTCCAAGGAGGGCGGCCACTGCTGAGACACAATGGGCGGAGACCATCCAGCAACAGCACCAACTGAACACATCTCAAGCAGCTGCCATGTGTACACTTTAGTAGTTGGCTCTTAAAGCAGACCCACCAGGGTGCTGAGGGGAAAAAAACAATCTTAGCCTGCAGAGGCCAGACTTTCCCATCAAATTAATAAGGCTACCCAGCAGCCCCAGGCTGAGGTGCGACGGGGTGTGATAAAGCAGTCCCGTGTGACAATTCTATCTTCTGGGTGCCTTAACCAAACAGAACGTGGAGGAAGAACCGGGAGTTAAGTGTTGTACACACCTTCCCTTCCTGCCTGAAGGTATCTCAGGGGGAGAGCTGTTCTGTGTTCCTGATTCTCCCCCAAAGAATCCCACACATTTTAATGCAAGAATGCACAGGGTCTCCAGCCTCTGCAAGTCATCACAGTTTTAAAGAGCATATGCCAAGCAGCTCAGCTGGCCTCCAAGGTTTTCTCAAGCCCCATAGTGCAGCTCAATCCCAGAACAAAACTGAAACCCCAGCAGGCCAGAAACTCTTCTCTTTCTGGGAGGCATGAAGAACAGCTGGGACCCAAAGCCAGTGAGCCTGGGCAGTCACCCCGGGTTCAGGATCATGTTCACCCTTCAGTTAGGAAACCAGGGACCCTGCGGGGGGCAATCCCAACCTTCTACGTGGTTCAAGAGGGATGGAATGACCAAAGGAAAATTCAGACAAGCAATGACTAGCTGAAAGGGATATGGGAGGGTCTTCAAATCAACACCTACCCCAAGCCAATTCCCGCCTGTCCCCTGTAAACACGTGGTCTTCGCCCCTGTGTTTTTTCACATAAGTTGCTCAAATTGTTCCACCTTTTCCCACACTCTCCCTGCCCCCAGCATTCACATAGTTACATAAAAACATCTTAAACGTGGGACCCAGCTCCTTCAGTCTGGGGGAGGACCAGAAAATAATGGGGAGCTGCTCCGGCGCAGGGTCTGATCATTAGTTGGGGTTACATAATCACATAGACAAGGGCTGAAGAACGTGTTCGTGGAGATCAGTTCAGCACACACCCCATTCTCGGAACCCCCCCTCCCGTCTCCCTACCCCCAAAGCCCAGAAAGCAAGCCAATTTTAACACAACCGAAGCACACGATGTGGCGGGGCGGAGGGAAGGGGGGGGGCGGGGCACCTGGCTCCCGCGGTGACAATGCCAAGGGCTGCCAGAAACAGACCCTCCTGCTTGCAACCACTGCCCCCAAAGTTCAAGGGCGGGCCGAGCCACAGAAGTTCTCCTGACCTGCAACGTAAACCGAAGCAGCCACGTTCAAGGAAACCAACACCCGGCCTCCCTGCTCCACTACATCACTTGGGTCCCGGGTTCAGGCTGTCCGCCACACTCAGCAGTCCCCGGGCAGCCCGCGCAGTCTCAGCCAGCGCCACTCAGTATCACTAGTGTTTTCCAATGTTAAAAAATGGTAAAATGTGGGGCACAACTTGGAGAGGGGCAAGAATCCCCAACAGAGCAGGAGTTTGGTTTCCGTTTGGTTTTGTTTGGAGGGGAGGCAGCCTGTGATTCTGCTCTAGTAACAGTGCGGGTGGGGGGGGAGGGGAGGAGTTGAGAGAGGGGATAGCCCCCCCTCTGCCTTGGCACCCGGCATTACCCCCCAACCTCCTTTTGGGCAGCGGAGACCGCTCCGGTAACCCCGAACCATCCTGGGCGGCAGCTGGACGGCGGCGGGGAGGCGATCGCCGGGCTGCGGGGGCTCCCTGGCGAGCCGGTGGCCGGGGCGCGGGTGCGGGGTGGAGAGTCCCGAGTGTGGCGCGCACAGGGTTACAGCGACGGCCGCGGGGATTGACGCGCGGGGGTCACTTGAGGCTCGCGCCGCTCCCCCGGCACCAGGCCGAGCAGCCGCTCAGCCCACCCAGGGCACCGCACGCCACGCGGCAGCCCACCCGGACACCTTGCCCAAGAAAGGCAACGTCAAGATGGAATCGCAGCCCGCTATTTCATTTCCCCCGAGGCGGCCGCAGGCAAAGAGCACAATAAATAAAATCATGCGCAAGGAATCCATCCGCCGAATAGAAATCCAGAGACCCCTACCTTCCGTCTTGGGATGGCAAACTGGTCCTGTGTTCTCTGACCCACGGATCCAGCCCCTTCTTCATGAATTATTCCGGTCAGTCAGGATTTTGTGCATTTTTTTCATGAACACCTGTTTCAAGTAAGGGGTAAAGACCTTATTGAAAGAATTGTCCTCAGAAAATAACCTGGGCATACATATGTCCGTCCAGGCATGCGTGCGTGTTTGTATACACACATATGCACACGGAATGTACATGGACATCGAAGCACCAAACTAGGCAGCTGGATAATGGGAGAGTCGGCTGGTTGTGAGCATGCTCGCACCGGGAACAGATCCACCCTCTGTTATTCCTCTGAATAAATATAAATCACGATCAGAAACCCAAACAGGAGCATCCCTCTTGAATTCCTGCTGCTGAAAAACACGGAATAAATTCAGCCCGCAGACACAGCAGCTGTTTTCTGAATCCAGAGCCAACCCAGGCCTCGCTTGTCTTTTCCACTATGAGTCCAGACCTGTTTTGAACGAGGTTTTAACCTTTTAAAGGTACAGTACACCAATTACCACTTCTGAATAGCTCTTACTCCAAGAGCAGGAACCCAGTCCCGTGCCTAAAGCCACAGGGCAGGCTTGCACAAAGTGATCATGATTTCGTTTATCTGTGGCTTTTTAGCAAAACAGAGAGAGAGAGAGAGAGAGAGAGAGAGAGAGAGCAAATGCAAGAGAGACACATATTTATTGCAGTGATGGGCTCCTCGGTGACTAATCAGCATGTTATGTAAACACCATGATCCTTCATTTCTGAACACACACATCCACGGGGTCAGACAATGCAGGGGACTCCTGTCAGCATGGGTGACACCCCTCACAAGCTCCTAACTGCTGTCAAAAAACCAGGAAGCCTGCCAAAGGGGCTGAAGGAAGTGGAGACTTCTGCCACTTCAGAGTTAACCACAGGGCCCTCCTTGCCCTATCTTGGTGTACAGCCTCAGGTACCAGGTCCTCAAACTAAAGTTCTGGCACTACTTCTAGAGTATAAGGTAATCTAGGACCAGAACTCATTCCAAGGCATTTTTTTTTTCAACCAGAATGCGGAATCCAAACTACCACCTGAACCTTTAGAGTCTCTAAGATTCAGACTTAGGCCCTTCTTCAAGATTTTGTCAACACATTTTTTTTCAGTGCTCTCTTGAGCCCAGAGGTAGAAAAATGCAGTGGGGGAGGGGGAGATAACCTCCATCCCAAATTTTTTTTAAAAATTATTCATTAAGTACTTGAGCCACTCCGTATTTATTCCAGTTTTGGTTTGGCTTTTAAAGAGGTAGCGCCAAGAAGAAACCAAAACCCCTAACCTCACTCGCATCTGAAAGGAAGGAAAATGCCCTTTACAGTTTCTTTTTTATCCGGGGAGCCTCAGAGCTTCCGAATGGCACTGGCTGCTTCTCCTCGATTCCGCCCAGCCACCCAGCACCAGCACCAGCAGCTTACCTGAAAAGCATCCCTGACGTCCCTACAAACACTCCCCAGGCATGTCCCTCTAGCCCTACAGCAGAGCCCATTCCTCCCCTTGGCAAAGTGCTAAAACCAATGCACTGTCCCCCTCCCACCTTGTGGCAGGCACAGCCTGTGCTGACCACCCCCCTCCCCCAGCCACACACACACACACACACACACACACACACATACTCTTCTCTCCCTGATTCTAGGGCTCTTTAGCAGAAAATTATCATATTTCATGTGTCATCGCCCCAGCTAGCTGGGCATGTCACTGATTGGCTGGGCACTGGCAGCCGGAAATGTCACCAGCCACACAGGTTGGAACTGGCTCTCCCAAGGCCACTAGAGACCTGAGCCCAGGAGGCAGTGTGACAAGGCTCAGACCTACCACAGGGAGCCCTGCACTCCTTTCCCTAGTCTGGCCCCTTACCCTCTCCCAGCTTCTCTAGCACCCAGCCGTGGGGGGAGGGGACTACCGGGGGATATGGACGAGTCTCCAGCCAGAGCTGCCTCCAGTTGCAGGGCGAGAGGGAGCCGCTGAAATTCCTTCTCCTCCCAGCATGTTACGGAAGAAACTAAAGATGTCTCCATTCGGTTCTAAAAATTTGGAGCAAGTGTTCCTGATAAAAACAGTCTCTCACATTTAAAAATATATATCTTTCAGTAAGGCTGGGTGAAAACAAGATTTTTTTTTTTTTACCTTTGGGAGTTTATCTGCTGCTTTATTCCCCATCCAACATCACGTGCACCAAGGTATCATAATCCTAATACTCTAAGGCTGTCATTCTCTTCCCCTAAACAGAACAGCCCTTGCCTTCCAGAAAACTCACCAGAGAAGGAAGCTTCTTCCCTTGGCTTTGCAATGCCTTGTGATATCACACAAGGGTTGAAGAGTTAAATGATCTTTGTAGTGACCAACCTGGGTCACTATGGCTGTAATTTAAGCTTAGTCCCTCTTGCCCTATCTTCAGCAGGCTTAATGCAACTTGCCATTTGCCTCTCCTCACTCTGTTCTCCTGACTAAATTAAACCCTATCTCTCTGGACCTTTTTGTGAAAGTTGATTCTCAAACCTTTCGTTATGCTGCTTTATTCTTTAGATTTTAGAGAAAAGCCTCCCAGAGCTAGATGAGGCTGAAAGGTCATTTGGTCCAGAACCCAGATGATGCTTCATTTCCCTCTATTTCCACTCTGGGGCTTTTGGCCTCTGGAATCATAAACTGGGCACATACATTTACTCCCACTCTTCAAAAAAACATATATAGATACAGATAGAGAGATATAGGGATAGAGATAGAGATAGAGATAGAGATAGAGATAGAGATAGAGATAGAGACATACAGTGATAGAGGTAGAGATATAACCAAAACATGAGTGGCAGTGATGGGAATCAGAGAAAGATGCTGTCAATAAAGCCAACATTTTGTAGAAAATAAGGAAGATGTGAAGTAGGTGGTATGTGGATGAGGAAAAGCTGATTGGTGCTGATAAGCTCACAGTTCTGCACAGACTTCTTAAGAAGAAAGTGCACAGGTTTCCAGAGAAGGGTCCTGGAAACTCCCAAGCTCAGAGGATCAGAGTGTGAACAACGGTCCTGGGCGTCAGTGCAGAAGCAAATTGAAGGACATCAGGAAGTAAGACGATTCTCTCCACATGGAACAGCAGCTACTCCACAGCATCTTTGGAAAGTGGGAAGTTTATCCCTAATATGGGAAGAAGTCAAAGGCTGAATTGAGGCAGGACCCCAGCTGGTTACGGAATGAGGAGGAGAAGATGGTTATTTTAAGTAATCTGATTAGACACAACATAGAACAGAGAGATCCAGAATATTCAAAATCAGTCTAACAGGAGTTCCAGAAAAAGACATCATTAATGAAGAGGAAAGCAATAATCAAGGAAGAAATAGAAGATCATTTCCTTGAGCTGAAGAAAGACTTTAGGCCCTAGATCATATAAGTCTAAGGGTCAGGCAGCATCCTCCAAAAACAAGGAGAGGTAACTACAAACTTCCTGATAGGGGAGAAAAATCAGGCTGCTTAAAAGAAAAGAAAATCAGACTGACATATTTCTCATCTTAAACACACTGATAAAAGCCAGTGGCACAATTTTTATAGAATTCTAGGAGAATGTTAGTGTAACTCAAGAATTCTACCAGCTGCCAAACTATAATTTCTCTTATATGTGATGACAAAAGAAAGGCATGTTCCAAGACACAGAAATTATATCACACCAATACCCTTTATTAAATTTTTAAAAAATTACTTAAAGATCTATTCTGGTCAAGAAAAAAAATAGGCCAGAATAATAAATTCAAGAAAGGAGAAGATATGTTATATAAGCAAGTGTAATGAGGAATAAAGCAATAAAAGGTACGGTTAAGTATAAAAATAATTGATAATGTGGTTATAAAGTTTAACTGTGGTAAGTTTTGAAATATTAGGCAGACAGAGAGGGAGAGAGAGAGATCTGGAATTAAACTTCCATGATTTCAACAACAACAAAAAAATGGATAATCTCAATAGAGATGAGTAAGTAAAATCACCAGAATAAAAACGAGGATGAGAGGATCATGATAGAAGACAGTTACAATTCCATCTATTTCCTCTCTTCCCATGGCCACATTAAAATGATAATAAATAAGTTTTTAAGTGGAAATACACAATGACAAACAAAAACAGTAGAAGAGCCATTAGCCAAGAACACTGAAAAAAAAAAAAGAATGGGGGGACTGAATTTACAAATAAATATAAACATATTTATATTTATAACCATAAATATATACTCATGCTGCAGTAAATAAAACACTATGCAGCACAGTTGCAGAAACCTACCAATGGATTCATGGCAATGAATGAAGTCAAGTAACAAATTCAAGTGTGGTATGCGCTGAAAGCTGAACTTTAAATCAATGGGGCAAAGAATGTATTATTCAATAAATTGTGTCAGACTGTGGCTATTTTTTTAAAAAAGTATTACTTCTAAATCATACCTTATACAAAATATATTCTGTCCACACAAAAATACCACAAGAAAAAGTAGATACTCTGATTGATCAATCATAGAATGTTATAAAGTTTCTTTTTTCCTAATAGTGGAAAGAAAATAATGTGGTCATCCGCTGTTTGCTTAAATACCACTGTGGTAGGCCAAATAATGGCCCCCAAATATATCCACTTTCTTATCTCTGGAACTATGAATATTACCTTATATGGCAAAAAGTGTGATTAACTTAAGGGTCTTGAGATGGGGAGATTATTGTGAATTATCTGTGAGGGGTCTACATGTAATCAAAATATCCTTATAAGGGAGGGGCGGAGGGTAGAGAGGAGAAGGCAATGTGACCACAAAGGCTGAGACTGTAGTGATATGGCCACAAGCCAAGGAAACAAGAAAGCCGCCATAAGCTTGGAAAAGGCAAGGAACAGATTCTTCCCCCAGAAGCTCTGGAAGGAGCACAGCCCTGATGACCCCTTGAGCTCAGCCCAGTGAAACTGCTTTCAGATTTCTGGCCTTCAGAACCCTAAGCATATAAATATGTTGTTTTAAGCCACCAAGTTTGTGGTCATCTGTTACATAGGAAACAAATACAGGCACCATGATGACTGACAGCGTACTTCCTACAGCTTATAATAATGATTATCACCTGCAGCAACACTTCCTCTGCCTCTAAGTGCCTGCTAAATTATATGCATATCTAATTTCATTTGATTTGCAAGCAACTAGGCAGTAGAGAGTTGTTGTTACTATGACTCTACCACTTAGTAGCCTGTATGTCTGGGCAAGTTACATAACCTTCTAATGTTGCTTTGTCTTATTTGGAAAGTAGAGGTAAAAATGGGACCCACCTGATGGGATTGTTGAGAATAAAGTAACACCATCTATGTAAAGTGCTTAGAACAGTGCCTGGCAATAAGGGCTCCATAAATTAGAAAGTCCTTCCTTATGCTGGGCTGCAGTCTGCCTCCAGAGCATCCTCTGATTCCAGTTCTTCCCTTTGGATACATGCTAACTACATAACCGTCAGTCAGATGTCTGAAAACAATGCCATCAAAAGTCTTAGCTTCTCCAAACTAAAAGGTATCAATGCCTTCAATAATTGCTCTTGCAAATTCATCCAGAGTCCCTTCTTCATCCTGATCACCAACCCTGAACATATTTTTGCACATCTTAGGGCTTGATCCCAGGCTCATCACCACCAATGTTCTGGAACAGGAGTTGGCGAACTATAGTCCTTGGTCAAGGCTATTTTTTTTTTTTTTATATAGTTCATGAGCTAAGAATGGTTTTTACATGTTTAATGGATTATTTAAAAAAAAAGAAAGAAGGAAAAAACAACAACCACAACAAAAAAGAAAACAATTTGCAACACAGACCATACATGGCCTGCAAAATCTAAAATATTTACTATTTGGTCTTTTCAGAAAATATTTGCCAACTCCAGTTCTAGAAGATACTATTCTTCTATCAACACAATGTAATATTGCCCAAGACTTTTTTGCAAACAAATTACACTATTGTATCATACTAACTTAATTTTAATGCTTCTAATTGTTCAATCAGTATTCATTCTCCCTCTCCTTACCTAGCAATAAAATTTTTAGCTAGGAACATGACTACCAGTTGAAGACTACATTTCCCAGCCTGCCTTGTAGGAAGGTGTGGCTAGAAGGCTAGTTTCTAGCCAATGGGATATAAGCAGATGTGAATTATAGAATTTCCTAGTCCTGCTCTTAAAGGAAAGGATCCTGCCCTCCTTCTTTCCTTTCCCAGTGACTGGAATGTGAACCTGATAGGCTTGTGTATGAAGTCTGGCAGAGCAACAAGATAGAAGGATCCTGAGTTTCTAGTGCTGTTGTTTCACCCTGTACTGCTTATTCTCAGTTTGTGACAGAGAAATAAACTTTTCACTTATTTACACCATTATTATTCTAGGTCTATGACAGCAACTGAATCTGTCCCCTAACCAATACAATTATCAAGTTCATCTCCCAAGTATTTTTTACATTTGTGGCTGCTAAGCCACACATCTCTCCCACTCTGCACTCATGCAGTTAATTTTCTAGACCCCATCACAAGACCTTACATTTAGCCCCATTATATTTCATAGTATGAGAATCAGTGCATCATTTTATCCTGACATCTGGGACCCAGTTCTGTCATCCAAAGTTGCTTCCATCCTTTCTAATTTCACATCACTCTTTGAAAGGCACTTTAGCTGTAGCACCCTAAAACCAGTGCTATTCAGTACCTGACTGAAATAATAATGTAATGGAAAGGATAGTGACCTCAGTTTATGGGGAAAGAAATAACAGATTAAGCTGAGGTCAAATGAAGGAGAAGGAGGGGATGATGGAGACAAGCAGTTTGAACTGTCTGGGTTCAAAGTCTGTGGACCTTGACTTAATTGCTTAACCGTTTCTTGCCTTGATTTCCTTTTTGATAAACTAGGGCTATATTATACTTACCACAACCATCTAAGCCAGACTTCCCCCTACTCTGCAGATGATGAATATGAGGCTTATGTTGAGGTCAGATGCAGTCATCATCAGATGAGGATTAAACCCTAGGTTCATTTGATTCCCACATCATGCTCTTTCCTCTTCCAAAGATAAAGAAGGAAGATAGGATAAGGCAGAAAATAAGTTACCAAATCATGCCAAAAAGGATGGCCTGCCCACCAGACATAAGATCACATGATTCTTAATGTGACGCTCAAGATGACAGCCAAATGAAGTAATTGTGGTTTTCTTCTAAATCCCTTAGAGAAGCTTTCACTGGTTAGAGTAGAACAATACCCTAGGATGGCTCAAGGCCTTCTTTTTATAACATTCAGTTTGTTTGGGGGCCCCGGTGGGCTGGTTTCCAATGCAGAAAAAAAAAAAAACAGCCAAGGCCATAGTGTATCCCCCTTCTTGCTCCTGCTTACCTAAAAGTAAATAATTTGGGATCTGAAGTCATGCATGCACGTACACATGACATGTACACACAAGCACACATGCACACGACAAAACCTTACAGCACTGAGCACTAGTTCTTAACCATTCTTCAACACGGTTCAACCTCAGATGGGAGGAGGCCCATGCGGGACCCCCAGATCCATGGCAGACGCTGAATGTCACCAGGAGGCACACAGACTCTCCAGCATGAGTGTTTTTACAACTGGAAAAAAATCTCTGATCCTGTTTAGAATCAGTGCCCTAGATGGAACAGTCATAAATTAATGAACAACAAAAAAAGGAATATTAAGCTAAATTAAGAAAATATGTGAGTGAAAGTCCCTGGAAGCCTGAGACCCTTGGTTGAGATCGCATATCAAAATTCCTGGGCAGTTTTGGAAAAATATAGGTACTCTCAGGCTTCTACAGAAGAGTCAAACTCCAAAGAGGGACCTAAAGAAACCATAGGAGCAGGATTGAAATTTCAGTCAAGGCTGGAAAAGAGCTCTGATTAGCAAAGATCATGAACAAACACCATAAATTACATGTAATTTATTATATTCACCTAAGATAAAAAAAACTCACATGCCTTCAGGGGCCATACCAAAAACGTAAGAGTATAAAACAGCATAGTATAAGCCAAAGAGCTATAGCGATCATGCTTCCCTGCAAATCTAATTTCTTTTTTTTTATTTTTTTTAATGTTTATTTATTTTTGAGAGAGACAGAGTACGAGAAGGGCAGGGGCAAGGAGAGAGGGATACACAAAATCTGAAGCAGGCTCTAAGCTCTGAGCTGTCAGCACAGAGCCCAATGCAGGGCTCGAATCCATGAACTGTGAGATCATGACCCGAGCCAAAGTAGGACACTTAACCAACTGAACCACCCAGGCATCCCCCTGCAAATCTAATTTCTAAACATACAGACAGACAGGTAAATAAATAAATAAATAAATAAATAAATAAATAAATAAAATGAAAGCTGTGTCGGCTAGGTAGATTTCGAATCAGAAGATGAACTGCCAATTTGCACCTCCTGGCCCCAAGGATCACAGTCAGTAAAAGAAGAGAAGAGGGAAAAAATTCATCCTTCTCTTAGAAACAAAAAGATAATTGGCTTTTTTCAAAAAAGGATTTTAAAGTCATCCTCACTTCCAAGACCTAGTTGAGACAGGATAAAAAGCCAAAGTAAGATTTAGAAAGAGTTAACGCCTCTAAAACCAGGATGTCTTCAAATAAGCTGAAGTCCCAAGAGTGCAGTGAATCACAGGGGACAGAGGTAGTATGCAAGATGCTCTTCTAAACAAGTCTCATGTACAGTCTAAAAGTGTCCATACAGAGGAGAAGGAAGGAGACAAGGGATGGACATCTTGTCATTTTTTTCCTTATCTTTGAATAAACATCACTTTTTGAGGCCAAAAAAAAAATTAAAAAATAAAGGTGTTACTCCCTTTTAGTACAAAAGAGCCTTTATTTCTTTCATTGGAGCTATTTCATCAAAAGACCTACCAATTTTTGTTTTCTTTTAACTTTGAAATAATGTTAGACTTACAGAAGAGTTGTAAAGATTATACAGAGAATTCTCGCATAACTTTCACCCAGCTTTCCCTGATGTTGATTAACATTTCATATAACCACAGTACAATTTTCAAAACCAGGAAACTGACATTAGTACAATGCTGTTAAACTATAAATTTTCCTCTAATTTTGTCAGTTTTTCCACTAATGTTCTTTTTCTGTTCCAGGTTTCAATCCAGGACTCCACATTGCATTTAGTTGTCATTTCTCCATGGTCTCCTCTGATCTGTGACTACTCCTCAGTCTTTCTTTGTCTTTCATGCCGTTAATTTGCAGAGCACTGGTCATGCATTTTGTAGGCTGTCCCACAATTTGGGTGTGTCTGATAGTTTTCTCGTGATTAGACTGGAGTTACAGTTTTTGGCAAGAATACCACAGAAATGATGTGCCTTCTCAGTACATCGAATCAGGGAAGGGGTAATAATGTCAATATGTCTGATGATGTTAACCTTGGTCCCTTGGTCAGGGTAGCATCTTACAGATTTCTCCACTATAAAGTTACTGTTTTTTCCCTTGTAGTTGACAAATATTGGAGGAGGGTACTTTGAATCAAGCTTTCACTTACTAATTTTAGGATTCTTCATGTGAACTGTGAGCAATTATGGCTGTGGTGTTCCAATGGTTATCTTCTAGTTCCCTCATTCCTCTATATTTATTAATTGGAAATCTTCTATAAAGAGAGTTGTCCCTTCTCCCCATTAAATAACCAGATTATTCTACTTTTGTTTTTATCAATATGAACTAATGGATATTTATTTTATTTTTTGAGTAATAACTATTTATTTATTGCTAAATTGTTCCAGCATTGATCATTGAGAGCTCTTTCATGATAGCTCTTATATTTCACAAAATCCTGTTATTTTGTTGTTGTTGATTAGCACTTCCTTCCTTTGTGGCACCACAAGATGTTCCAGGATCATGTATTTACCCTGCTCAGTCTTAAAGTCTACTTTTCCAAGGAGTCTTCGTTACCATAATTGGCATTTAGAAACTGAGATCTGGGCACTGAGTGTGCTGCTCATTACTACTGGGGTGCAGTTTCTAGGCCATCTCAGTAGTGGGTCAGTCTGACTAGAGGTTGATTAATTTCATTGATCTTTTCAAAGAACCAGCTTTTGGTTCAACTGATACTTCCGAATTGCTTTTCTATTTCCGACTTATTGATTTTTGCCCTTTATTATTTCCTTCCTTCTGTTTGCTTTAGTTTTAATTTGTTCTTATTTCTCTAGTCCTTTTTTAAAGGTAGATGCTTCTATTAGTGGTTAGAGACCTTTCTTCTTTTCTAATATAAATCACTTAACACTATAATTTTCCTCCTAAGCATTGTTTTGGCTGCATCTCACAAATTTGACATGTTGTGTTTCCTTTTCCTTCAGTTTAAAATATTTTCAAATTCTTCCTCTTGATACATAGGTTATTTAGATGTATGTTGTTTATTTTCCTTATATTTGGGAGTTTTCTGAGTATATTTCTGTTACTGATTTCTGGTTTAATTCCATTATGGTTCATAGACATACTTTCTGTAATATTTATTCTTTTAAACTTGTTAAGATTTGGGGAGCCTGGGTGACAGTCAGTTAAGTGGCAGACTTCAGCTCAGGTCATGATCTCGCGGTTCACGAGTTGGAGCCCCACATTGGGCTCTGTGCTGACAGCTCAGAGCCTGAAAGCCTGCTTTGGATTCTGTGTTTCCATTTCTCTCTGCCCCTTCCCTGCTCATGTTCTGCCTCTCTCTCTCTCTCTCTCTCTCAAAAATAAATTAATTTTTTTATTTAAAGTTTAGATTTGTTTTATGGCCCAAAACATAGTATCTCGTGGTAAATGTTCCACGTGCACCTCAGAAGGATGTGTTATGAAAAGGAGCATTCTATAAATGTTAATTAGGTGGAGTTGGTTGATAACATTGTTCAGGTCATTATATTCTTAACATTCTTCCTACTTCTATCATTTACAGAGAAAACATTGTCTATTTCATTTTTCAATTCCATCAGCTTTTACATTATGTATTTTAGAACTTTGTTGTTAAGTACACACCTACTTAGGATTGTTACATCTTCCTGGAGAAGTGTGCCTCTTATAATTAATCATTCTTTATTCCTGAGAGCAGTCTATTTTGTCTGATATTAATATAATGACTCCAGTTTTATTTTCATTAGTGTTGCATAGTATATCTTTTTCTATCCTCTTACTTTTAACCCATCTGTCTTTATATTTAAAGTGGGTTTAGTATAGTTTGGTTTTTCTTTTTTTTATCCAATCTGCCAAAATCTCTATCTTTTAACTATTGTGTTTAGACCATTCATATTTAATGTGATTAGTGAGATGACTGAATTAAAATCTACTATCTTGCTAGCTGCTTTTTTATTTGTTCCATCTTTTCTTTCTTTTTAACTTTATTTTTGTATCTTTTTTGTTAGCCTGGTTTGGGAATAGATGGAGCATAAAAGTGTTCTCTGTTGTTCTGATTAAGCTTCAGTCTTGGACTGCATCATTAAGTCTTGGAGGTATAGCCTTCTCAGTGATCCTATCCCTCCTCTGGGTTACTTCTAAATCTAGTATGTGTACCTAGATTTTCCCCAGGAGTTAAGAGTTTTTTTCCTGTTCCCTTTCTCCAGATACAGTAGGATTTCACCAATAACCTAAGGATGATAGTGCTTGTCCTTACATACATACCACACAAATGAAGGTTTTTGTTCCCAGCAAAACAGGGTCCTGGTGGAGTTTCTTGCCCCTCCCACAGAAACTTCTGTTCCTCTCCTCCAGCAATGTACCACAAGGGAGGCTTTCTGCAGACTCTCCCAACCATTTATGTGAGCTCATGGTGGGTTTACATGGAAATGCCTTTATTTGTGGTCCCTAACTTCATCCTCTTTTACTAGTGTGCACTCAGCCAGACTCCACATATTCATCAATCACTCTGGCTGAATTCTTACACGTGTCTGGCTGCCTCCTTCTCAGGTAAGTAAAGGCTTGTGTCTCATTTCTCCATGCAGAGCCTGCCTCTTCCTAAATTCTTAGCCTGCTGGTTTCCCAGCAACCTCAATACTCCAGTGGGCTCAATAAAAATGCATTTGCTGTTTGTCAAGTTTTTTTTCACTGTAAGTTTGAGAATAATTCTCTTTTGAGCTCTCTACATCTGTGAGTAGAAACCAGAACCTTACTTCTTTTAATGTAGTACCTAAGCATCTTTTGCAATAGCAATCAGGAGAAGGTATGGCAGGTGGTCAGAATAATTATTATCTTCTTGAAAACTTCCGTAAGGGGCTTTAGCAAAGAAAGATGTCCAAGAAATACCTCTATCTATTGTTTTTTGAGAGATGTAAGGTATGAGGAAAAGCCCCATAGGAATTAAGTAAAATATAAATGATGTACTAATTTTTCATAAAGTGTAAGGTGGAATCTATATAAACTGGATATCAGTCAGCTGTAATCCAGGATGATTGTCTGGCTGAAAGCATCTAGCAGTCTGAAAACGCATGGCACAGAATATGATGCTACACAGCAAACATCATGGTTAGCTAAGAATAAATTAACTCTAGAGAATTTCTAGTCAATTTCAGAATTTTCATACATGTCACTATTTAGTGAGAAATATGACAGGTGACTGATTACTCAAAATTAGACCAAGGACAAAAATGTCAAAAAAATCATATTTATGCTTTATTATATATGGTATCTTCCCCAAAGGTAAGTCTTGCCATTAACCATTAACTACTCCATGTATTATTATTATTAACAGTAATGATAATGAAACAATACCATTTAGTGATCACTTACCACAGACCAGAGGCAATACAAATATTTTCTCATTTCATCACACAAAAACTCAGTGAGAAAACTGGAACTTAGAGGGATTATGAAACTTGTCCAATGCACAGAGCTAGTATGTGCTAGAACCAGAATTCAATTTCATGTCAGATTCCTAAGATCTTGCTTTTAACTTCTGAGCTAGACTGTCCCAGAATAATGTTAGTTAAGATTTCATGTGGCCCATTGAGCATTTCCCTCTGTCACTTAACAATGCTGGAAGAAGTCCACACTTGCATAAGAACACAAAAGCATCAGAAATGCCTTATTGGCTAACACCAGTTGTCTGACCAGAAGGGCATTTGGTTTCAGAATGGTAACAAGGAACCATTTGTTGAGAGACCATGACAACTGACCTTTATGAAGTTGATATGAAAAAAGGGTATAAATGTCCTCCATATTTTCTGAATTTCTCCCTCTCTCTCTGTATACATGTGTGTATACCAAATATTCTTTTCTTCCTTATAACATTACATTGTGATGCTGTATTCAGTAATTTAGTTGTAGTCTGTTTGAAATTTTATATTATACACACACACACCTCACCTTTTTATAATTTTATAATGTTTATCTATTTTTGAGAGAGAGAGAGAGAGAGAGAGAGAGAAAGTGGAGGAGAGGCAGAGAGAGAGGAAGACACAGAGAGAGAGAGGAAGACACAGAATCTGAAGCAGATTCCAGGCTCTGAGCTGTCAGCACAGAGCCCTATCCAGAGCTTGAACCTACGAACCACAGATCATGACCTGAGCTGAAGTCAATCGCTTAACCAACTGAGCCACCGAGGCACCCCTTAACTAACTCTAAAGAATAAGGGGCTCAAAAAATATATAAAACCTTTTTCAACTTAAAATTAATTAAAAAATAAAAAAAAAAACCTAGTAGTGCAACTGCTGGGTCATAGGAGAGTTCTGTTTTTAATTTTTTGAGGAAAAAATAAAGAATAAAGTGCTCTATATGATATCTACTATCTCTAATGAAGAGACACAATGTGAAATTCTAAGGCTATCTTAATTATATGGTGTATAGCAACAGCAAAGAAACGAGTTTAAAAGACAATAATGCAAACAGCCACTACCAAATCTACAGGTGGGAGAGGCAAGCTACATTCAAGCACAGTTCATCTTACCTAAACAAGCTGTGTAAAATAAGGTAGCAAAGACCAACAGAAGCAATGGCAATTGCCATCAGGTAAAGAGGAAGAGAATGCCACAAAGAGCAAAGGGCAGCAGTCATCTGGCGAAATTCAGTTCAAGGGTAGATGTAAATAAAGTACCTTCTATCACCCCAAGATGGAGGACCATCCCAGACGGCCCTGCCATAATCTCTGAATTGTAACATAAAGCAGTAACTAGTGCTTCCTACCTTTCCTAAGTCAAGATGCACATCGAAAATGAATCCATTTAGAGGACATGCTGGGGAAGATAGCCAGAGGCAACTGATCCAGGGGCATCTGTCATCCCAAGCCCCACCTTGCTTCCCCAAGAGGTGGATCTTATTTCCACACACCTGAAATCCATTCACAACTCACCAGTGCGTGGCTGTTCACCAGGTGGAAAAATCTTCAATAACTTGTGTCAAAAAGTAGTTCAATTATGTTCGATTTACTCTACTTAAGAAGCTGGGAAAATGTAATACATCAGAGCAATATTTTCATCAGTAGTCATTAATATTAAAACATTTTGATGCTTAAAGGGCAAGCTTCAGTTAGAAAAACTAACTCTTGGAATGCCTTGTTCCCTGAGGATACAGAAATACAAAATGTGAATGCTCTGCATTTTATTGGGCTTCTAGGTGTTTCCATCAAATCATCCTGTTAATCTCAAGATATTGTTTTAAACTCTCAATTAACCTGATCAATATCCATAATGCTTTAATTTTTTCATGTTTATTTATTTGTTTTGAGAGGGGGGAGAGTGTGCACAAGTGAGGGAGGGGCAGAGAGAGAAGAAGAGAGAGTCCTAAGCAGGCTCTGTGCTGTGAGCACAACTCAGGGCACAACTCGGAGCTCAATCTCACAAGTCGTGAGATCACAACGTAAGACAAAACCAAGAGTCAGATGCTTAACTGATTGAGCCACCCAGGTGCCCCAATACCCATAATGCTTTAAATCCAGGATAGCCCAGGCAAACTAAAACATTTGGTCACCCTGGTATTATACTATTCCCTCATTTGATCTTAACCATTTTAGAACAAGGAAACCTAAGTTTACCTATCCTCTTCTTTAAAAGCAAAAATAAAAATAAAACAGTACATGTTAGTATCAAGAAACTAAAACCTGAAATATATAGAACAGAAAATAAAAATGGTACCCTTTACAACCCTAGGAATCTCACTTCCCAGAGATAACTTCCATTAACGGTCTGCTTTTCCATGTGGACACTATTACCCAAAGCCAGATAAATGAATACCAAGTGGCCAAAATAACAAATGTCTATTCCATACATGGAGGTCAGGTGGGATCTACCCCTCTCCTGCACTTCTGGGGGTAAAGCATATGATTTGGACCTAAATCATAGGGGTAAATCACTTTCTTCTTGGTCACAATGTTAGTTCAACATGCTCACGTGACTTTTTTAGCACCAACGAGATGCAAGGAAGCTTTTGCTCAGCCTTCTAGAAAAAAAATCTAGCTCATTCTCACATGTATTGAAATTGTGAGGATCTAAGACCTTGACCTGCATTGTCCAAGATGGTAGCCACTAGCCACATGTAGTGGTTGAGTATTGAAATGTGATTAGTACAAATTGAGACATGATGTAAATGTAAAAGACACATTGGATTCTGACTGGGCTTTCTAGGACTCATATCTGAAAGTCCTAATTGACAGGGTTGCCTGGGTGGCTCGGTTGGCTAAAGCGTCTGACTTCTACTCAGGTCATGATCTCTCAGTTCAGGAGTTCAAGCCCTGTGTCAGGCTCTGTGTTGACAGCTCAGACCCTGGATCCTGCTTCAGATTCTGTGTCTCCCTCTCTCTCTCTCTCTCTCTCTCTCTCTCTGCCCCTTCCCTGCTCATGCTCTGACTCTCAAAAATAAATTTTAAAAAAATGTTTAAAAAATTGAAAGTCCTTATTGATATAATATATAGTCATGTGTAGAATGATACTATACATTTAGGATACTACTTTTTCCATTGAACAACAGATCATGGGCATTTGTCCATGCCAGTAACCTTAACAGTAGTGTGGCCAGATCTCTATAAAGAATTCCATATGTGGACAAATCATCTATTCCTTTTCTGTTTATACCACTGTGTCCAGTATATGGCACCAGCTTTCTTTCAGGTCCTCCAGTGTCAACACTCTTTCTTGTCTCGGGCATTCACACACACTTACCTTCTACTGGAACTCTGTCCTCTCTTTTCACTTGTCTGCTCCCTCAGGCCACAACTTAAATGCTATCACCCCAAAGCTGAGTTCCCTTACTACTCAATTTAGAGTAGGTCTTCCTGTTATTGCCTCTCATAGCACCTCATCTTCTCTAGATGTGTGAACCAAATTACATCATTGATCCTTGGACAACTTGAGGCTACGAGCACCAACCCTCCGAGCAGTTCAAGATCCAGGTATAACTTCTGACTCCCTCAAAATTTGACGACTAATAGCCTACTGTTGACTGAAACCCTTACCAATAACATAAATAGTTAATTAGCACCTATTTTGTATGTTATATGTTATTACATACAATATAATCTTAATAAAGTAAGCTAGAGAAAAGAAAATCATAAGAAACAGAAAATACATTGCCAGTACTATATTGTATTTATCAAAAAAAATCCACATATAAATGGACTCTTGCAGTTCAAACCCATGTTTTTCAAGGATCAACTGTATATTAATTTCTTTAGATATCTGTTTAATGCCTATCTTACTCCACCCCACTATATTATAAACAGCATCAGTGTAGATCATGGGTATGTGGTTCAGCCTTTCATTCCTAGCACCTGGAACAGTGCCCAACACATAGTAAGTGCTCAATAAACATCTGCTGAATACCAGGAATCAATGTTAAAGGGGACAGGGGAAAGAAGTCCAAGGGAAGGTGAAGTAGTGTGGTAATGGAACCCAGATAATCCATTGTAACCAAGCCACAGAAAGGGGTTGGTTAATGCCGTCTATCAGAATTATAAACAAAGAGTGAAAACACACAAATGAACAACAGGTCTGGAAGGATTTGAATGCTACTGGCTCCCTGGATTTTCCCCGAGGCATAAAAATAAATGATCAGAGACACAATGAAGTCTATAGTTCAAAGCATTCCTGAACTTTACACAATAAAAATTCTGCATGAAGTTTTGTTTTCTGTTAGTGACAAGATGGTTCTGAGACTCATTTTTATAACCTTAATACAAAAATATGGGAGGATCTGGGCTCTGCTTGAAGAGTTCTTATCTGACGCTGCTCCAAGACAGGATCACACTTTTGACTTCTGCTTTGTGGAACTCCTCATGAACCTTGCTGAAATACTGTCCTGGTCATATCCCAGCCAGCCTTTCTGGGCTCCACAAAAGTGAAGAACATCTACTATTTTCTTGTTTACATTCTTGTTCTCATACAGGGTCTACCTTGCTTGCTTTACTGATCCTCCACCTTGAGGAAGGAGGGAGTTTTGTG
Organism: Cryptoprocta ferox; assembly: GCA_028646485.1. Lineage (NCBI taxonomy): Eukaryota > Metazoa > Chordata > Mammalia > Carnivora > Eupleridae > Cryptoprocta > Cryptoprocta ferox. Next base: position 70,231,266 of record CM053570.1, on the reverse strand, counting down.
ACTGAAATTCTTTAGGATTGATAAATAATAGTCTCTTAATTATTCCTCTGGATGTGAAGCCTCTCTTTAAATAAGAATGTCTCTTCATTTTGTTTTAATGTGATACATATTTTTATTCACTAATTTTATCATGGAAGAGTTGATAGATATAAAAAGGAATTCATGTTATGTTTGTTATGATAGAACAAAATAAAAGTGACATCCATGAACCAAGCAACCAATTTAAGATCTAGAATATTATCCTTGAATCCCTCTGTATGGCCCTCTCTGGTTTCACGGTTTGTTTGTTTGTTCGTTTGTTTTAAAGAATGTAAACCACTTGATTAGTGAACTCCAGCAACCTGGGCTTAGAGGGGCTTGAACCTCAGAGGAAATGTGGTGCTGTCCACCAGGCAGGTGCTGACGAGCCTTGAAAAAGGTTGGAGAGCCTCTCTCTCACTCTCAGTGCTTGGCGCCCTCTCTCTCTCCTCTCTCTCTCTCTCTCTCTCTCTCTCTCTCTCTCTCTCTCTTTACTCCTTGACCTCTCTTCCTCCCTCCTTTAAAAAAATTACCACACTTCCTCTTTCTGTTAGGACTGGGGAAGATTACCTATAGAGGAAGTAGGTACAGAGCCCTGCAGTTCTGTCTCCTTTCTTTTTTAACAGATGGTTTCCATTAGGACTTAGCAGGTATTTTTCCTTAACAAAATCAGGCATGCATTGGAAAAGCAAACATCAGGGCTCTGTGACATCAGGGTCACAGAACTGGAAACCACTGATTTATTACAGAAATACAGGAATTTGATAGCTGGAAAATATCTCAGAGATAACTAAATTCAATCTTTTTGTTTTAGAGCTGAGAAAACCAAGGCATAGGACTTACCCAAGATCATTCAGCTAAATACATGTCTTCAGTCTCCAAATTATTATTTTTATTTCTGATTATTCAGTTCCCAATATTGGTACATTTTCATTATTGATAATTCAATCACATTATTGATCATATTTTACATTAGTCTATGACATCTGGACTGACCTAGCATTAGTATTTTCATTTAGCAATATTAACAAAGATGATTTTTGAGCTACACATAAAAAGAGAATATATATTCATCTCAATGCAAAACACTATTTTATTCATAACAGTATTTCTACTTTCAATCAAAAGTCATTAAGTATTCTATCACACTTTTCTGATATCCTGACATTCTTTGCCTCTTATTTCTACTTCTAATAAAATATATTTTTTAGGGGTGGCTGGGTGGCTCGGCTGAGCCTCCGACTCTTGACTTCGGCTCAGGTCATGATCTCACAGTTCACGGGTTTGAGCCCCATATCAGGCTCTGCACTGACAGCTCAGAGCCTGCTTGGGTTTCTATCTCCCTCTCTCTGTACTCCTCCCCTGCTTGCTCCCTCTCTCTCTTAAAAAAAAATAAAAATACAAAAACTATATATATATGTCAATATAATGGAGCTGAATCTTCAAAAATATAAATACTTTAGCATACTTTTTTTAAATGTTCATTTATTTTTGAGAGAGAGAGAGCATGAATGGAGTAGGGGGAGAGAAAGAGTAGGACAGAGGATCCAAAGTGGTCTCTGCACTGACAGCAGCAAGCCTGATGCAGGGATTGAACTCACAAACCATGAGATCATGACCTGAGCCAAAGTCAGGCATTCAACCGACTGAACCACTCAGGCACCTCACTTCAGCATACTTTTAAATGGTGGAAATGATAATCATTAAGCTCTTTGTCATATCAGGAGTCTATAGATTGCTATTATTCAAAAACCCTGAATCCCCATTAGGTAATCAATATTGTTCCAGAAATGTATCTTCTTCAAGATAAAAAAAATGTTTTCAAGTTTAGATTTTCAAGAATACTTATATTTATTTGCTTGTTTGCTTATTTGTTTTATTCAATTGATTAGATTTCTATGATTCTCAACGCACTTTGCTAGGCACTATTGGGAATAAAGCAGATGCAGAGTTAACTCTTAGAGAATATATAATCAAGAAATAGACAAAAATGTTTATACACCTATAATATATAACCTAAGAGAGTGATCACAAACTCAAATGCCCACGGAGACCAGGTGGATGATACAATGCCTGAAACCAGTTGAGTGTAAGGCAACACGGAATGGAACGAACAGTCCCTCTAAAAGAATTTTATTCTTTGTTTTAAGGGAAAGGGTAGAGAAAGAGAGGATAGAGGATGTTAGAAGAGGGAGAAGAGAAAAGTGTGTGTGAGAGAGAGAGTCTCTAGAGAGAGAACACAAAGGAGGAGAGCATGAAGAGAGAGGAGAAAGAGAAGGGATAAACATAGAATAGAAACAAAGGAAATACGAGGAGATGATGGAGCAAGAGGAGGGAGGAGAAGGAGAAATGAAGATAAAAGAGAAGGCTGGAGAGAAAGGAAAATGGGGAGAGAAGAAATAGAGGGAGAGAGGTGGGGGAAGGGAGGAAGGAAAAAGATGAGGAAGGGAAGGATACAGAGGGAGGGAGGGAGGAGGAGGAAGGGAGGGGGAGGGGAGAGAAGGGGAAAGTATCAGGAATGAGACTTGAGGAACTTCAGAACATCCACACTGGGAGGTTAGGGAGAGGAGGTAGGTAGACAGAGACCAGAGTGATGAGAGAAAACCCAGGAGGGCAGGAGGGAACAGTGTTCCAAAACCCCCAAAACTTCTCAAAACAGAGAAGATGGTCAATGGTGTGAAATTTTACTGAAACTATCTATTGAATTTGACAAAATTGCCCTTGACAAGAGCAGTTTCAGCAGTGTGCTGGAGTCGGAGGACAGGCTGAAGTATGTTGAAAAGTGGATGGAAGGCAAAGGAAGAGACACAGCATGAAGGCAATTCTTTCAGTAAGTTTTACTCTGAAGGAAGCAAAGAGACCGGACAGTAGATAGAGTGGGACAAGCAGTCATGGAAGAGCTGATTTTTTAAAAGGCAGTTGATACCAACATATGCCAATAAGCACATGAAAAAATGGTCAACATCACTAATCATTAGGGAAATTAAAATCAAAACTACATTGAGATACCACCTTTAAGACCACTACTATTTAATAAAACAAAATAACAAATTTTGGCAAATATATGGAGAAACTGAAACCCCTGTGCATTGTTAGTGGGAATATAAAATGGTGCAGCCACTGTGGAAAACAGTATGGCAGTTCCTCAAAAAATTGAAAATAGAATTATCATTTGATCCAGCAGTTTAACTTCTGGGGATATACCCAAAAGAACTGAAAGCAGGGCCTCAAAGAGCTATCTGTACATCCTCATTCATCACAGAATAACTCACAATAGCTAAAACATGGAAGCAACCAGAGTGTCCATTCGTGAATAAATAAGCAAAATGTGGTATATACATACAATAAAATAGTATTCATCCTTAAAACAGAAGGAAAGACACTGACATATACCACAACATGGATGAACCTTGAGCACTTTATGCTAAGTGAAATAAGCCAGTGTCAAAATACAAATATTATATGATTCCATGTATATGAGATACTTAAAGTAGTCAACACATAAAGACATAAAGCACAATGGTGGTTGCCAGGGACTGGAGGGAGGGGGGAATGATGAGTTATTGTTTAATGGGTATAAGTTTCAGTTTTACGAGATGAAAAGACTTATGGAGATGGATAGTTGTGATGGTTGCACAGCATTATAAATGTATCCAATACCACTGAACTGTATACTTAAAAATAGTTAAGATGGTAAATTTCATGTTACATATATTTTGCCACAATTTAAAACCTGAAAAAAAATACCACTGATATCACATCAGGTTTGTCTATTACTGGGAATGATTAAGGAAAGACAGCCATTTTTTTCTTTCTGATTTGGGGAGGGGGGAGTTGTTTTTTTGTTTGTTTGTTTGTTTTAGCAAGAGAGAGAGAGTGTGCAGGGAGGGGCAGAGAGAGAGAGGGAGACAGAGAATCCCAAGCAGGCTCCACACTGTCAGTGCAGAGCTCAACATGGGGCTCGATACCACAAACTGTGAGAACATGACCTGAGCTGAAATCAAGAGTCAGATGCTTAACTGATTGAGCCACCCAGGTGCCCCCATTTTTTTTAAAGTTTATTTGAGAGAGAGAGAGAGAGAGAGAGAATGCAAGCACAAGTGGGGGAAGGGCAGAGAGAAAGGGAGAGAGAGAAAAGAATCCCAAGCGGGCTCCACACCAGCACTGCAGGCCCAACAAGGGGCTTGAACTCACAAATCACTGTGAGATCACAATCTGAGCCAAAACCAAGAGTCAGATGCTTAACCAACTGAGCCACCCAGGCACCGTAAGACAGAGCCATTGATGGTGGTTAAAGAAAGATGCCCAAAGGAGCCAAGTACTAGAGAAGGAGAATGGAATCCAGAAAAGTAGTCTCTGATCTAAGAAGGGACACTTTGGGGTGCCTGGGTGGCTCAGTCGGTTAAGTGTCTGACTTAGCTCAGGTCATGATCTCAAGGTCTGTGAGTTTGAGCGCTGTGTCGGGCTCTGTACTAACAGCTCAGAGGTTGGAGCCTGCTTCAGATTCTGTGTCTCCCTCTCTCTCTACTCCTCCCCCATTCACATTCTGTCTCTTTCTCTTTCTCTCCCTCTCTCTCTCTCTCTCTCTCTCTCTCTCAAAAATTAATAAACATTAAGAAAAAGTTTAAAGAGGGACACTTCTATCACACTATAGAGAAGAAGGAAAAGATGGGTGTAGATACCAGCATGGTAATAAATTTGATAGTGAAAGTATAAAGGAGTTCCCATCAGATGGCTTCTATTTTCTACACATAGTATAAGGGAGGACATCATCTGAGAACAAGCAGGGAGATGAGTGAGAGATTTGCAGAGAAGGGAGAAGGTATGAAATAACTCCCTTGGGAGTACGAAAGTAACCTCACTAGAGAAACATTGTAAGAAGTGTAGAACATCCAGTTATGATTTGGGATCACAAATTTAAAGCATACCAGTCAACTCTGTTTTTATTATTTTCTCTAGCAAGGTCAGCATCTCAAGGGAGGCATGGGTATACCATGAATCACCTGTGCATCCTGAGATTCTGAGTCAAAAATCTGGGGTAGAGCCTAAGATTTTGTTTCTAACCAGCTCATAGGTGATTCCCATGCTACTGAATTGCTGGGCCACACTTTGATTGACAAGGGGCTAGAGGCCTTTTCCTAGAAATTCTCTTTTCAAGTGCTTCAGTAGGATAGACAGCAGGTCTGTCATTTCTAAGTCTGAAAATAATAATAATAATTATAATAGTAGTAGTAAAAATCAAAACCTCAATAATAATTTAAAAAGTCAAGGAACATGGAGAAGGCAGGTGATCTGGTTTATCCAATTGTGGCTGTATCAGAAATATAGGTTTTTGCCTCTCTTCTCATCTGTATTTCTGGCCTTGGCAACTTCGTGCAATCTCAGAGCTTCAATCACCATCTTTATGTGGATATTACGACCCCTTTCTTGGCTCCAATAGCAGGAGGGATGACATATGGGTTGTCCCATGAACAACTCAAACAGCAAATTACCTCCTATATTTGTTTCTCCTTGGTCTTCAATCCTTTGACTTTCTGATTGACCTCCATATTTAATAAGCTAATTAAGGCTGACTGAATTATCCCTAAAATATCAGTAACTTCCGTAAATTCACATTAGAATTACACCAAGATACTAGGCACCAAGGCAAGCAAGAATCCAAAAGTTTGACCACATACTCTGCTGGCATGACTGTCAGGAAACAGAGATTCACATGCATTGCTAGTGAAAATGCAAGATGGCATAATCCCTGTAGAGTATGGGGGGTTTGGGATGGGTTTTTTGCAATATATAACGAATTACCCATGCTTTGATCTCTTAACCTGGGAATCTAGCCCATAGACACACGGGCAACATATAAAATGGTATGTGTATATGCCTATTCACTGAAGCACAATTTATAATAGCAAATGACTGATAAGAGCCACCAAATATCCATCAAAAAAAGACTGGTTGAATAAATTTATATAATTGAATATTATGCAAACATAGATGGAAATCTCTATATGCTGATAGGAAGGAATTTAAGTGAAAATGCTGGATGCAGAAGAGTGTACACAGTGTTCTACTTTTTTAATAAAAAAGAGAAAAGATTAGTACATATCCATATTTGCTTATGTTTTCAAAAAGAAGAAATGGAAAAACAAATCAAAGCCTAATAAAAATGTTACCTATAAGAGAAAGGAAAGAACAGTGAGAATGGGGCGGGAATGAGAGCTATACCTCTCTGAATGTACAATCTTTTATGGTTTTAACTTTGAAAGAATGTAAACATTTTAAATAATTTAAAATGTAAAACTAAAGAAAAGTAACACGGTAATTTATAAGTATCAAAAACAATCTGAAATCTTCAGTGCCCTTCCACTATTTATCTTATCCACTGAGTCCAAACTCCTCAGTCTAGTATCAATGCTCTTTTAAGTCTGTCCTAGCTAGACATTCCCATCTTACTCCCCAATGCACTCCCCTCATCACCTACTGTATTCCTACACAAACTATTAACACCTTTTGAGTACCCAGTTACTAGACCATATACTACTTGAAAATGAAATCCACCTTGGATCCATTTTGGAAACCTACAATGCTCAATCTCTAGTTACCATAACATATATTGGTAACAATTCTTGCATCTGAAAGTGATTGGCTGAAAATTTTACATTTATTCTGAAGAATTCAAAAAAGACTGAGCTCCTTGATAATAATATATAAAATATCTGGCTATAGAGTAACGTTCTAGTTACAAAACAAAGACAATAAAGGAAGTAACCTAAGTGACCATCTATGGGAAAATGGGTAAACAATATGGTATATACACACAGTGGAATATTATGCAATCTTACAAAGAAAGAAAATTCTGACACATGCTACAATATAGATGAACCCTGAAGACATTATTTAAAGTGAAATATGTGAGTCTAAAAAGGATAAATACTGTATAATTCTTCATATATGAGATACCTAAAATATTTAAATTCAGAAAGACAGAAAATAAAACGCTGGTTGCCAGGGGTCAAGGGTAGGGAATAGGGAGTTATTCTTTAACGGGTACAGAGTTTCACATTTCCAAGATGAAAAATGTTCTGGAGATGGATAATAGGATGGTTGCATAACAATGTGAATGTACTTAATGCCACTGAACTGTATCCTTAAAAATGGTTAAAATGGTAAATTTTATGTTGTGTTTTACTACAATTTAAAAAAAATTTTAAAGCAAAAAAATGGACAATGGGAATACTTTTTAATGCTGGACTTTTTAATATCTTTTAATATAAACAGTTTTAACCAAGGCTATCCTTTCCAGGGCCATTAGAGATCACTCAGGAAAGATAGATTTGACTTTTTGCTTAAAATATGGTACCACACTCTCCCCAAAAGAGTATTTCCAACAGAAAAAGTCTACCCTGGGACTCCTTTGTCTCCTGGGGTTTGTATAATCAGGAGTTACACACAGCAGATTAAAAGATGCTTTCTAAGATTCCAATGGTTATCCCTAATCAGAGCCTTGTATTGGCATTGATTCATAATAACTGCTTTTATGCTTCTGAGTAAAATGCTCCTGAGTGGAATGCTCTCTCCTTCCCCTCCATTCCCACAGGAAAAACTGCTGCACTGTGAGCTACTACAGAGGTTGAGAAACCACTCAGAAAGAACGTACCTTCCCAACGTAAAGCTCTGCATCATGTACAACATTAAAAAAGATATAGATAACAGGGAAAACTGTGCAGAAAGGGGGCGGGGGAGAGAGAGTATATGGAAACTCTCTGTACTTTCCAATTGATCTTTTAGGTTGTAAACCTAAAAATGCTTAAAAATAGTCTATTAATTTAAAAAATTAAATATGCAATAATAAATTAAGTAATTAAAAATAAAGCATACAATAAATAAATTGAAGGATATTTTGCTAGCCAGTCACCATTCCAACCATATACGAACAGTGGGGGAGGAAAGAAGGAAACATCATTAGATGAAATCTGCAGGTTATAATCCCCTAGTTTTTGCTCCCGACTACACTGGAAACCCCATATTCCTAATACATGGCTTTGCTTCTCTTGTACCACTTAAAGAGTACACACTGAGGCCCTTGACCATAAAGACAAATACTGAAGAAGGAGGAGGTTATTGAAATGCCCTTCTAAACATTATTTAAAGTGGAAATAACAAGCTTATACTTCCAGCTATGATGGAGTAGCTGAAAGCAGACGAATTTTCCTGCTAAAAACATCTATAAAAGCTGGTCAAAACAACAGCAACAACAACAACAACAACAACAACAACAACACACACACACACTAGCTGCTTGAAGACACTGGAGAACAACCAAAACAGCCGACACTTAAGAAACTAAGATCCCAAAGAGCAGAAGTGTTTGCTAAAGGGAGCCCCCTGGAAGAAGGACCACATTTTTCCCTGGGGACATTTATTAATATACAATGCAAAGCCAAATAGTAATCAGCAGCCTCAGTGGGCTGGAGATACAAAAACTGATATTCATGGACCACTGAGGACGAGGGGCTCATTAAACACCAAGCTTTCAACTAAGATTCTGGAAGAGCCATGACCTATGATTAAGAATAATCTAGAAATAGATCAGCTTCAACTGGTTCAAAGTGATCTTCCCTTGCTCTACCTAGGAAAATTAAGTCCTCTCTGAAGGAAGATATCATCCAGAGGCTCTACAATTTTTCATATATAATGTTCAGCATTCAATGAAAAATGCCAAACATTCCATAAAACAGAACCAAATGATAGAAAACAAAGAGAAAAAGCAGATAGTAGAAACAGATCCACAGGTGCTCTGGCATTAACTGACATGGACTTTTCACTTAACAGCGGACACAATACTTAAACCAACACTTCATAAGAAAAAAATAACTAAATGGCCAATAAATATTTGAAAAGAAACTCAAAGTCATTAATCATCAGGAATGCAAATTAAAGCCCCAATGAAATAATACTACAAACCTTCCAGAATGGAAAAAAAAAATAAAAATTTTAATGCTGGTAAAGATATGGAACAATTTGTACTATATAACTTGCTGGTGTAAATGTAAACTGATGCAATAACTTTGGGAAATTGTTATGCAGAAATTACAAAAACTAAACATACATATATCCTATGACTGCATAATTCCACTCCAGGGAACATAAATAATGAAAATGAGTGTTTTTGTCAGCCAAAATATAATAGCCAAGAATATTTATAAAAGCGTTATTTATAATAGCTCAAATTTAAAAAAGTTCAAATGTCCATCAACAATGGTATATTCCAAGGTGGCATATTCATCCTATAAGAGACAATGAACAAGAACAGACTTCATCCATGCAACCCATGATGACAAAGCTCACAAACATAACACTGAGGGAAAAAGAAAGAAAAAAAAGAACACGCTGTATGAGTCCATTTATGTAAAGATTAAAGACTAGCCTATGCTGATATAAGCTATAATAGTAGTTATATTTGATGGGAGCGGATAATGACAGAGATACAAGTCAGACTTCTGATGTGCTGTAATGTTCTATCCTAATTCTGAGTGGAGATTGGAGAAGTTCATTTTGTGAAAAGTCTACAAACTATTTACTTAAGATGTGTGCACTTTGGTGTGTATGTGATATACTCAGATAAAAAGTAACCAAAACATGCATTTAGAAACAAATCATTTGGGCAACTAAACATTCCCTAACAAGGGAGGCAGAAGGAACCTGAACTGGAAGGTTCTGAAGAACGTGTGATCCACCGGCCCATGTACAGAGCAGCAGCTCCGCTCCCCTTCAGGACTGTCTTCCCATTCTCTCTCTAGCCCATCTGTCTGCCACATACAATTTGGATCTTACAGCAAGTGGTTAAATTTGTTTTATCAATTTAATCTCAAAGTCAACATATTCAAGATCAAACTCTTCACCATCTCTTGCTTCTCCCTTCATACATTTCTTCCCAGGTTCCCTGTCAAAGATAAGAGGATACTCAACTTCCTGCTGCTTTAGGTAGAGACCTCACCCCTGTCGCTCCAATGTGTACTCAGTTCCTGGTGGTTGCCTCTCAGAACTCTTGCTCAAGTCCCTGCCCTCTTCTCCAGCCACATTGCTTTCATCTGTCTTCTTTTATTTATTCGTTCATTCATTCTTGCATTGACCTAATGTGTATTTGTGCAATGTGTGGTCCCTGCTAGGTCCTGTGAGAGGGGCTGAGGTTTGTGGAGGCAAGTCAGGTACACCTTATGACTACCAAAGCCCTTGATTTTCACCTCCAAGTGCTTCCTACATAGGTGATACTTCCTATGCAGTCTCACCAACAAGTTTCTCTCCCCACTTTGCTCCCCCCATGCACTTGCCACCATCTCACAACTCTCTTCTCCAACATACAGTCCCTTTACACTGTATTTAAGTAAGCAAGACAAGCTCATTAAAGGAAATTTTGGAAAATACATAAAAGAATAAAAAGGAAAAAGACCCTATCATTCATATTCTTAAGACTCAAATATTTTTAATGTCTATTTATTTTGAAAGAAAGAGAGAGAGACAGAGAGAGGGAGAGGGTGAAAGAGAGGAAGAGAGAGAGAAAGTGAGGGAGGGGCAGAAAGAGAGAATCCCAAGCAGGCTCCTCTCTGTCAGTGCAGAGCCTGATGCAGGGCTTGATCTCACAAACCATGAGATCATGACCTCAGCTGAAATCAAGGGTCAAACTCTTAACTGACTGAGCCATCCAGGCACCCCTCACATATTTTTAATAACATGACTACTTATCATATTTAAATGAGGACTATCTTCTTTCAAGTGGTCACAGACTGTGGACGTTGGGTGTTCTGCGCTGCCCTGTCTCAGTTTGCACCATTCCCTGTGCCTACAGTGCTCTCCCCTCACCTCTCCAGCCTCAAAAACTCCCACTCACCTGCCATGGCTAGGTTCAAATTTCACTTCCACTAGACCCTACTGGTGTAACACCTGTCACAAGGTGTGAGATGGTAGGGGAGGCAGCAGAGTTGTCAGTAATGCTAACTTGGAGTCAAACTTCCTGGGTTCAAATCAGATCTGTGACTTACTAGCTGTGTGACTTGGGCCACTTATTTCATCTGTCTTTGCCTCCATCTCATGTATAAAAGGGATAAAAAAATGCCACAATTACTCAGAGTATTTCTGTGAGGATTAAATGAGAGGACCCTGTCAAAAGGGTAACATAGTGCAATGCCAGGCACATAGTAAGTTCTAGGAATGTGTTGCTTATTATAATTGTCAGATGTCTGTCTCTTCCCCCTAGACTTTGTACATCCCCCAGGACAGATTTCTTTTTTTAGCTTTGAACCCTCTACCCCATGCTCAGTATAAAGTGCTTTATAAATGTTTCAGGGATGAATGAATGATTTGCCAAATCTTCTTGACATGTTTTCTTGCTATATATACTCTCATAGTGAGAAACCAAAAAAGGAAAAGGAATATTGGAAAAGAGAGGAAGAATAAAGGAGATAAAAGGGAAGGAGGAGGAGGTGGAAGGAAGAGGAGGTAGAAGAGGAGAAAGAAGAGAATAGTAATGAAGTGCCGCTACTAATAATGGTATTTGACACTTGTGCGCATAGAAAACAGGCATCGACCACAGTACCCCAGCCTGCAATGGCCCCTCTTGGGCTAACTCTTTGGAGTCCAGGAAAATGTTGGTCCTTAATCTTGGCACAAAGCTCAACATTACATTCTGGCCCCCAGCACGACTGAGTTGTGTAACCCATTACACTGCCTAGAGAGGATCTCAAACAGGTCCCCAAGAGGGGACCATCAGGTAGACCCCTAGAGACAAAAGGAGGAGACAAGGATGGCACGGGACCTACCCAGGACATTCCAGGTCATCTGAGGTGGGAGAATGTACACTGGGAACCCTACACAGGGCATCATCTCATCCTCAAATTCTCCAGAACGCATATAGCACTGGATGTGTGGAATATTTAAAGGTTCTCTTGTGGCCGAAGCATCCTGGCAATATCTGTTTCTATTGACTCCAGACATACTGGTTTCTGCTTCTATTCTAGAGTCCATAATAAATCCCCAAGAACTCATTAGGGGTTTTTAGCACACATAAAAGAACAGAAAGCCTTTGTTTTGCTGATTAGGGAGGCTACATAAATTTTTAACTGATTATTAAGAAATAAATGCCAACCTCTGCAGAAAAATACATTTCTCTCTGTCTCTGAGTATCAAGAAGGCCTTTGGGACCTTCACCTCGGGATAGGCCTGGTGGTTTCACCCCAGCTGTGGGGGCCAGCTCCACCCCCACAGCTGTTTTCAAGGGCAGTTCACTCATCATTAGAGGCCCCAAGTCTCTGAGCAGGGGGTCATGGCCCCCGTGAGTCAAATCCCACACGGAGAACACATGCCTTCCTAGCGGCTGGCAGCACCGCTGGCTTGCAGATTTTTGCAAAGCGATTAAACCGTGAACTTGGAAATCAGTCAGGCCTGAGTTTGAATTCTGGCCCCAGCACTTACTAGCTAATGTGGCCTAGGGCAAGTTGCTCATCCCTCTAAATCTGACTTTCCTCATTTGTGAAATGGGGATAATAATAGCATCTACCCCTCAGGGCAGTGGTAAGGATTAAATACACAAAAGGGAAAAAAAGGAAAATGTGCATATTATGCACAAAAAGGAGTCGGGATAGTACTTGGTACACAAGTCACACTCTGTACATGATAGCTATTATTATTATTATTATTATTATTATTTAGGAATCATTTTCTCAGGTTCTGGATTTTGTTCTGCAGCATTTCCACTGAGAGAGAAAATCAAACCTGAGGCTAAGGATGCTGAATTGAAAATTGTAAGAACAGCTAACCTTTAGGGGGATTTACAATGTTCCAGGCACAGTATAAGCGGTATTTGCATATTTTACCTCAGTTAATCCTCACAGCATATGGGCCAGGTACTACCATGAACCTCATTTTAGAGAGGGGTGTACAAGGCTTAAAGAAATAAAATAACTTACCTTGGGGAGAGGGTGAGGAAGGAAAGAAATAGCTTGGTGGGCTGGGGAGCAGGGGACTGGGGGAGGGGAGAAAAGGGGTGGGGAGAAGATGGTTTTGGAAAAACTGAGGAGGAAAAGAAAGGAAATAGTAAGTGTCTCTGCGGGTTATGAGTTGGTTCCCTTTCGTGTTTGTTCAGAGACAAAAGTTACAATTGGAACTCCTTTTTAATTAGTAACTCCATTGTTGTTTTGAGACCACCGAAGTTCAGAAGGCACGGTTAAGTAGAAGGGAAGCGTTTTCACCAGAATTGGTCTCCTCCGAAAGCAGAAACTCACATTAAAACCCATCACAGCGAATGGCCTCACTGCGGCAACCATGGTGGCCTGCAATGCAGGGCCCATCCCCAGGCAGGGACAGGCGCTAACGGAAGCCTCCGGAGACCCAGCTACACTTTGCCACAGTGATCCACCCCCAAGTTCCTCCCGGGGCACAGCTCCTTTTTGTTCTTTCCCTTTTCTTCCTCTCTCTTTAATAATGAACGTGTGACTCAGAGGTTTAATGAGTTACCAGGAGAAGTTAACCAGAAGGGAAGCCCATTGAGTAAACGCATAATTAAAATTGTGAATGGACAGTGGAATATAATCATTGAGGGAGATGGGAGCATACAGGAATAGCCTCTGGGACCTAAATTGTTTCTGGAGATGATCTGGAAATTGAAGGAAAATTCTGGAACCCTTCTACAGTCAGAAGAGATAGGCTGCCTGGACCTCTCCTTTCCCTCCCCTAATGATCTAGACTGGTAGCCAGGACTTACTCCCAGCTGAAGTTGAACACCAGCTAAGGCTTAATTCGTCAAGGGACTCATTACCCCTCTGGTGCTAACACCACGAGGCTTTAATGTCAATTACTTCCCCAGTGTAGATAAGCTTCCGGCAGGAAATCATAACAGGAGAAGGTGAAAAGCAAAGACAACATCACACTGGATGTTTACTCTTTAGCCCAAACCCAGAAATATTCTGCCTGGCTGGTGAGAAACAGTAAGGAAGACAAGCATGCACTGCCTTCAGGGAAAGGAGGCTGGGCTGTGAGGGTTCATAGAAGTACATACGCCAACCTGTAGCCCATTACCCATTGGCATATGGTCAGAATTAGAAATGAAACAGTACAGGGTGCTGTGAGTTTTTAGGAGAAATTCAGGCTGATCCTAATCAAGAAACACAACACTCCCTGGGTCAAGATCTCTGTAAAACAACAGCAACAGAAAGTAGACTCTGCCAATGAATCCATTCTGGGAGTTTCCATAACTACAGCCACTCCAGGTCAGCCATGCTAATGGACCAGCAGTACAAATTCATGCCAAATATCAACTATCTTGTTTCCACACAAGTGTGCTTCCTGTGTGATGAGGGCCAAGGCTATCTTAGCTCTCCCCTTAGAACACACAAGCCATTGCTTTGGCAATACGGAGGGACATAAACAACTCCAAAGTGTTTCCATTAATGGAAACAGAAAGACATGTAGGGCAAAATATTATGGAGTTTGAAATTTATTTTTAATGTTTATTTATTTTTGAGAGATAGAGAAAGACAGAGAGTGTGAGTCTGGGAGGGGCAGAGAGAGGGAGACACAGAATCCAAAGCAGGCTCTAGGCTCTGAGCTGTCAGCACAGAGCCTGATGCGGGGCTTGAACTCACAAACTGTGAGATCATGACCTGAGCTGAAGTCGGATGCTTAACTGACTGAGCCACCCAGGCACCCCTGAAATGTATTTTTAATTTTTGTTTGAATATAAGCTTATACAGGTTTTGAACATCACTGAAAATAAATTATGGAAGTGACAATATGAACCATAAAACAGAGGGCATTGGAAGGTGCTCCTACTTTTGAGTCTTATTCATATACATAAATTCTCCAAACTCCTTTCTCTATACTCCAGGCTGATGAGAAGTGAATCACCTGGGTGATCTAAAAAGCCTTACAAGGAGTGGGGAAAGGGGCCTCAAATTTTCTTTCAGTCAAAATTGTATGTTTATTTTATAATGGAAATACACGTATATACACACAATTTAAAAGGGAAATTAATATATGAAATTAATTATATTAGCATGAAATGATTCAATGACTTTTCATCTTTACTCAGTACAAGAAAGAGAATTATTTATGTTTTTACCAGACTCTCTAAAAACCTACCTCCCAGTAATAAGCCACTATAAACAAAAGTTAGAAGAACTGTCCTGTGTCCTAAGAAAACTTAAAAGTTTTGCCAGGATAATCTTTATGCAAATAAGTAGAAATGCATTTTGTCAAATAAAATGGAATACAATCCAAAACTGTTACTATATGAATTCTGATCCAATACCCAAGCAGTCTTTAGTTCCCTAAGACACTGCTGAACATGTAGATGTGAGTTTCATACAGCCGAACAAAGTGTGGGCTCTGGAGCCAGCCATTTAAGGTCAGGTCCTGGCTCCCACATATATCACTTAGGCAAGTGAATTAACTTCTCTGAGCCAACCACATCCTTACTGTTCCAGTCAATGCAAAGGCACCTCAGAGAACTCTATCATGCAAGGACAAAGTGGGCAGAAGAGAGAAGAAGTTCAAAATGCAATGATCCCCATTGTCCAGCTTGGACACAGAAAGAAACTCAGAATTCCAATGGAGGAGGAGGATTTCAGAAGGGTTTGTTCATGGTCCAGATCTATTCTTAGCTAAGGAATAAGATGAATACCTAAAAGGTTATAATGCAATACAAAAGCCTCCCAGATTTTGCCAGCTCAGTGTGAATCACTCCCTGAGTCAGGGCAGGACAGGGCACCAGCTCCTGTCCTTGAACACTACGGTTACCTGAGTCAGAGTCTATTTTGAAAAGCTAAAACTGATCTACATCTGGCATTTCAAGGGCAAGCCAATTCACCCACATGCAATCAACCACAGGTGAGTTTTTCTTCTATTCATAGATATCCTAGAAATAGGTCTGAACACACAGAAGAGGCAATGTGGCGCTGCAGGAATGGCACGTATAAACCCCAGAACCACCACCTACTAGCTATGAGCCCTTGAAAAAAAATTTAACCCCTCTGAACTTAACAATTTTCATTCATAGAATGGGTGGCAAAGAAGGCTGCTGGTTTTGAGGAGGGCCCTGAGCAAGAACATACTACAGCTCTTTGATAAATGGAGCAGCCAAAATGGTAGGACAGGGGCTACACATGGGCCCAGCACCATGGGCTCTGCCAGCTGAAGGCTTCTCCAGCCTCTGCAGTTGCTGAACATTCAAGCTGCCAGCCACAAAGGCCACTACTGAGTCCCCAATATGGTACCTCCTCAGAGGAGACCAATGGGCTAGCTGGTGATGAGTTGATTTTCTTCCACCCTATAAAAGGGAATAGTTCAACCTAATTAGATTGACAAATATTTTGGGGGTGCATTTATCTTTCTTGCCTGTAGGCCTCAGCCATCAAGACTCACAGTCTTCACTTGACTGCTATGCTGAAATTCTAATCCTGCATAAATTCACTTTGGACAAAGAAATCCATTTTATACCAAAGAAGGTGCACATGGGCACAAGACCATGCAATCCATTGGTCCTACTACTTAGCACACCACTCAGAAGCTGCTGGCTTGGCAGAACATTGGAGCAACCTCTTGAAAGCACAGCTGAGGTGCGAGTGTAGACAGGATAGTTGGCACAAGTGAAACATGTCCTCTGGGAGGCAGCATATACTCTTGATGTAAAAATCAAGAGCCATTACATTGATTGGAAGAACAAATACTGTTAAAATGTCTATACAACGGAAAGGAATCTATATATTCAATGCAATCCCTATCAAAATAACACCAGCATTCTTCATAGAGCTAGAACAAACAATTCTAAAAGTTGTATGGAACCACAAAAGACCCGAATAGCCAATGTTGAAAAAGAAAACCAAAGCTGGACGCATCATAATTCCAGACTTCAAGCTGTATTACAAAGCCATAATCATCAAGACAATATGGTACTGGGACAAAAACAGACACACAGACCAATGGAACAGAATAGAGAACCCAGAAATGGACCCACAAATGTATGGCCAACTAATCTTCGATAAACAGGAAAGAATATCCAATGAAAAAAAGTCTCTTCAGCAAATGGTGCTGGGAAATTGAACAGCGACATGCAGAAAAATGAAACTGGACTACTTTCTTACCCCATACACAAAAGTAAACTCAAAATGAATGAAAGACCTAAATGTGAGACAGGAAACCATCAAAATCCTATAGGAGAAAACAGGCAGCAACCTCTTTGACCTCTACTGCAGCAACTTCTTCACTAGGCATGTCTCTATAGGCAAGGGAAACAAAAGCAAGAATGAACTATTGGGCCCTCATCAAGATAAAAAGCTTCTGTACAGCGAAGAAAAAAATCAACAAACTAAAAGGCAACCGATGGGATGGGAGAAGATATTTGCAAATGACTTACCAGATAAACGATTAGTGTCCAAAATCTATATAGAACTTAACAAACTCAACACCCAAAAAACAAATAATCCAGTGAAGAAATGGGCAGAAGGCATGAATAGACACTTTCCAAAGAAAACATCCAAATGGCTAACAAACACCTGAAAAGATGCTCAACATTATTCATCATCAGGGAAATACAAATTAAAACCACAATGAGATACCACCACACACCAGTCAGCATGGCTAAAATTAACAATTCAGGAGACAACAGATGTTGGCAAGGATGCAGAGAAAGAGAACACTTTTGCACTGTTAGTGGGAATGCAAACTGGTACAGCCACTCTGGAAAACAGTATGGAGGTTCCTCAAAAAATTAAAAAATAGAACTACCCTATGACTCAGCAATTGCACTACAAGGTATTTATCCAAAGGATACAAAAATGCTGATTTGAAGGAGCACATGCACCCAATGTTTATAGTATCACTATAGACAGTAGCCAAATTATGGAAAGAGCCCAAATGTCCACTGACTGATGAATGGATAAAGACAATGTGATATATATAGGGGCACCTGGGTGGCCAAGTTGGTTAAGTGTCTGACTTTGGCTCAGGCAGGTCATTTTCTCATGGCTCATGAGTTCAAGCCCCATATTGGGCTCTCTGCTGTCAGCACAGAGCCTGCTTTGTATCCTCTGTCCCCCTCTCTCTCTGCCCCTTCCCTGCTCCCTCCCTTTCTCTCTCAAAAAAAATAAATAAACATAAAAAAAGAAGGTGTGGTAGACAGATACAATGGAATACTACTCGGAGATTAAAAAGAATGAAATTTCGCCATTTGCAACAACGTGGATGGAACTGGAGGGTATTATGCTAAGTGAAATAAGTCAGAGAAAGACAAATATCATATGATATCACTCATATGTGAAATTTAAGAAACAAAATAGATGAACATAGGGGAAGGGAAGGAAAAATAAGACAAAAACAGAGATGGAGGCAAACCATAAGAGACTCTTAAATACACAGAGCAAACTGAGGACTGCACATTGAAAAGGCCACTTGTTGGGGCACCTGGGTGGCTCAGTCAGTTAAGCATCTGACTTCAGCTCAGGTCACGATCTCACAGTCCATAAGTTCGAGCCCCTCATAGAGCTCTGTGCTGACAGCTCGGAGCCTGGAGTCTGCTTTGGATTCTGTGTCTCCCTCTCTCTCTGCCCTCACCCACTCATGCTCTGTCTCTCTTTGTCTCTCAAAAATGAATAAATGTTAGAAAAATTTTTAAATTAAAAAACAAAAAAGAAAAGAAAAGGCCACTTGTTGTGATGTGCACTGGGTGTTATATGTAAGATATGAATCACTGGGTTCTACTCCTGAAACCAACACTACTCTGTATGTTAACTAATTTGAATTTAAGTAAATTAATTAAAATACAAAAAAAAAATACTAAGAGCCATTATATGAGGCTCATTCCCACTAAACAGAATACATAGGTCTGGGAACAAATTGGATTGGGGGTCCGGGAGTGGCCTCACTCACTATTACTCTCAGTGTCACTGGAGAAATTCATGTTTCCTATACTTGATACTTTAGGTTCTGCAGGTCTAGAGATGCTTCCATCATAGGAAACAGTGTTTGCTAAAATCAAAGGTATAGCTGATGCCTGCCTACTTATTGTAAGCTCCTCATTCCCACAGTAGGCAAAGAAGTAGAGCTGTCTTCATAAGGGTAATAGCAGACCTATTACTGGAACATGGCAGTCCAGAAAGGAATGGCAAGAAATTTTCAATGTAATGACCAGGAAAAATATACAGCCAAGAATCCTTTATCCAGCAAGCCTGTCACTCAGAACTGAAGGAAATATAAAGGTTTTCCCAAACAAACAAAAAGTGAAAGAATTCATTACCAATAAACCAGCCCTACAAGAGATCCTAAGGGGGACTCTGTGAGTGAAATGTTACAAGGACCACATAGGACAAGAGACATCACTACAAGCATGAAACCTACAGATAACACAATGAGTCTAAACCATTTCTTTCAATAATAACACTGAATGTATATGGACTAAATGCTCCAATAAAAAGACATAGGGTATCAGAATGGATTAAAAAAAAAAAAAACCAAGACCCATCTATTTGCTGTCTACAAGAGATCCATTTTAGACCTGAGGACACCTGCATATTGAAAGTGAGGGGATGGAGAACCATCTATCATGGAAGTTAAAAGAAAACTGGAGTAGCCATACTTAGATCAGACAAACTAGATTTTAAACTAAAGGCTGTAACAAGAGATGAAGAAGGGCATTATATAATAATTATGGGGTCTATCCAGCAAGAGCTAACAATTATCAATCTATGCACCAAATTCAGGAGCACCCAAATATATAAAACAATCATAAACATAAGCAATATTATTGGTAAGAATGTGGTAATTGCAGGGGACTTTAATACACCACTTACAGCAATGAACAGACCATCTAGACAGAATATCAATAAAGAAACAATGGCCCTGAATGATACATTGGACCAGATGCACTTGACAGATATATTTAGAATTTTTCATCCTAAAGCAGCAGAATATACATTCTTCTCGAGTGCACATGGAACATCCTCCAAGATAGATCACATACTGGGTCACAAAACATCCCTCAATAAATATGAAAGATTTGAGATCATACCATGCACACTTTCAGATCACAATGCTATGAAACTTGAAATCAACCACAGGAAAAAGTTTGGAAAACCTCCAAATGCATGGAGGTTAAAGAACATCCTGCTAAAGAATGAATGGGTCAACCAGGAAATTAAAGAAGAAGTTTAAAAGTATATGGAAACAGATGAAAATGAAAACACAATAATCCAAACCCTTTGGGGTGCAGCAAAGGCAGTCCTAAGAGGAAAATATAATGTAATCCAGGCCTATCTCAAGAAACAAGAAAAATCCCAAATACAAAATCTAACAGCACACCTAAAGGAACTAGCAGAATGACAAAGAAACCCAAAACTCACCAGAAGAAGAGAAATAATAAAGATCAGAGTAGAAATAAATAATATAGAATAAAAAAAAGTAGAACAGATCAAAGAAACTAAGAGTTGGCTTCTTGAAAAAATAAACAAAATTGATAAACCTCTAGCCATGCTTCTCGAAAAGAGGATTCAAATAGATAAAATCACGAATGAAAATGGATTTATTACACCCAATCTCTCAGAAATACAAGCAATTATCAGAGAATACTAGGAAAAATTATATGCCAACAAACTGGACAACCTGGGAGAAAAGGACAAATTCCTAAACACCCACACACTACCAAAACTCAAATGGGAAGAAATAGAAAATTTGAACAGACCCATAACTAGTAAAGAAATTGAATCAGTTATCAAAAATCTCCCAACAAATAAGAGTCCTGAACCAGAGGGCTTCCCTGGGGAATTCTACCAGACATTTAAAGCAGAGTTAATACCTACCCTTCTCAAGCTGTTCCAAAAAACAGAAATGGAAGGAAAACTTCTGGACTTATTCTATGAAGCCAGCATTACTTTGATTCCCAAACCAGACAGAGACCCCACAAAAAAGGATAACTATAGGCCAATATCCCTGATGAACATGGATGCAAAAATTCTCAACAAGATACTAGCTAATCGAATTCAACAACATATAAAAAGAATTATTCACCATGATCAAGTGGGATTCATTCCTGGGCTGCAGGGCTGGTTCAATATTCACAAGTCAATCAATGTGATACATCACATTAATAAAAGAAAGGATAAGAACTATATGATCCTGTCAATAGATGCAGAAAAAGCATTTGACAATATACAGCATCGTTTCTTAATAAAAACCCTTGAGAAAGTCAGGATAGAAGGAACTTACTTAAACATAAAAGCCGTATATGAAAAGCCCACAGCTAATATCATCCTCAATGGGATGAGAACTTTCCCCCTGAGATCAGGAACACAACAGGGATGTCCACTCTCACCACCGTTGTTTAACATAGTGTTAGAAGTCCTAGCATCAGCAATCAGACAACAAGATGAAAAAAAAGCCATCAAAATTGGCAAGGAAGAAGTCAAACTTGCACTTTTCACAGGCAACATGATACTCTACATGGAAAACCTGAAAGACTCCACCAAAAGACTGCTAGAATTGATACATGAATTCAGCAAAGTCGCAGGGTACAAAATCAATGTACAGAAATGGTTGCATTTTTATACACCAATAATGTAGCAATAGAAAGAGAAATCAAGAAACTGATCCCATTTATAATTGCACCAAGAACCATAAAATACCTAGGAATAAACCTAACCAAAGATGTAAAAGATCTGTATGCTGAAAACTATAGAAGGCTTATGAAGGAAACTGAAGAAGACACAAAGAAATGGAAAAACAGTCTATGTTCATGGATTGGAAGAATAAATATTGTTAAAATGTCAACACTACCCAAAGGAATGTACACATTCAATACAATCCCGATCAAAATTGCACTGGCATTATTCTCAAAGCTAGAACAAACAATCCTAAAATTTGTATGGAACCACAAAAGACCCCAAAAAGCCAAAGTAATACTGAAGAAGAAAACCAAACCAGGAGGCATCACAAACCCGGACTTTAGCCTCTACTACAAAGCTGTAATCATCAAGACAGTATGGTTTGGGCACAAAAACAGACACAAAGACCAGTGGAATAGAATAGAGAACCCAGAACTGGACCCGCAAATGTATGGCCAATTAATCTTTGACAAAGCAGGGAAGGGTATCCAATGGAAAAAAGACAGTCTCTTTAGCAAATGGTGCTGGGAGAACTGGACAGCAACATGCAGAAGAATGAAATTAGACCACTTTCTTACACCACACACAAAAATAGACTCAAAATGGATCAAGCACCTGAATGTGAGACAGGAAACCATCAAAACTCTAGAGGAGAAAGCAGGCAACCTCCTTGACCTCAGCCGCAGCAGCAATTTCTTACTTGACACATCTCCAAAGGCAAAGGAATTAAAAGCAAAAATGAACTACTGGGACCTCATCAAGATAAAAAGCTTCTGCACTGCAAAGGAAACAATCAACAAAACTAAAAGGCAACTGATGGAATGGGAAAATACTATACAAGTGACATATCGGATAAAGGGCTAGTATCCAAAATCTATAAAGAACTCACCAAACTCCACACCTGGAAAACAAATAATCCAGGGAAGAAATGGGCAGAATACATGAATAGACACTTTTCCAAAGAAGACATCCAGATGGCCAACAGACACATGAAATGATTCTCAAAGCCACTAATCATCAGGGAAATACAAATCAAAGCCACACTGAGATACCACCTCATACCAGTCAGAGTGGCTAAAATAAACAAATCAGGAAACTAGATGCTGGTGAGGATGTGGAGAAATGGGAACCCTCTTGCACTGCTGGTGGGAATGTAAACTGGTGCAGCTGCTCTGGAAAATGGTGTGGAGGTCCCTCAAAAAATTAAAACTAGAACTCCCCTATGACCCAGCAATAGCACTGCTAGGAATTTACCCAAGGGATACAGGAGTACTGATGCATAGGGGCACATGTACCCCAATGTTCACAGCAGCCCTTTCAACAATAGACAAATTATGGAAAGAGCCTAAATGTCCATCAATTGATGAATGGATAAAGAAGATGTGGTTTATATATACAATGGAAGACTGTTTGGCAATGAGAAAGAATAAAATCATGCCATTTGCAGCAATGTGGATGGAACTGGAGGGTATTATGCTAAGTGAAATAAGACAGATACCATATGTATTTGTTCATATGTGGACCTTGAGAAACTTAACAGAAAACCATAGGGGAAGGGAAAGGGAAAAAAATAGTTACAAACAGAGAGGGAGGGAGGCAAACCATAAAAGACTCTTAAATACAGAGAACAAACTGAGGGTTGATGGCGGGGGAGAGGGAAAAGTGGGTAATGGGAATTGAGGCGGACACTTATTGGGATGAGCACCGGGTGTTGTACATAACCCAATCTGACATAAATTACATTTAAAAAAAGAAGAAGGAGAGCTGTCTTGCTGGCATGTGGGTTTGATCAGGATCATCATGAGGATGTAGGGGTGCTGCCATAATGGGGCAAGGAGGAATACAGACGACATGTGATAGGTAGGACAAGTGATCCTCCGTGGTGTGTCATGGCATTTCAGTTTTAACCGTAAATTGGCAAATGCAACAACCACAGCCTGATAAGGACATGGTAACCAGGGACTCATACACTTCAGGGATGCAAGTCTGGCTCACTCCGCCAGACCAGCTACCTTGATTAGCAGAAGTGCTAGTAAAGGAGATTCTATAAAGAGTAGCTGACAAAGGAGATGGTGGGTATCAGTGATGGCCTCCCTCAGGACCAGTTGCAGCAGTGGGATTACAGTTTTTCCCATTCACCCCAAAATACTGACCAACAAGAATCCTGGAGAAGTTGGGGGAGGATGGAGTAAGTTTAAAGTAAGAAACAAGTGGATCTGAGTGGTACAGTGGGTGGACTGTAACAGATGCCACTGGCATCCCACTCAGAGCCCCACTTACCAGGCAGGTGTACCCATCCTCCTCCTGCTACTGCGGGTGCTGGCTGCTACGGGTCACACCTGCACTGCTCTTTGGAGGATTCCTCTTAGCTTCTGAGACCTGCTTTATCTAGAGGTGCCTCCTCCTCTTTCCCCCAGGGATATCTGTGATCCACTGATGCAGGGAAATAAAAGGTCAACTCCCTTGCCTTAAGGCTGGAAAACCTTTTATGGTACAATTCACATCACACTCTTGAGGTCCCTATGGGATTATGTGGTCTTAATCTGCTCAGGCTGCTATAACAAAACACCATAGACTGGGTAGCCTATAAACAACGGAAGTGTATCTCTCCTGGTTCTGGAAGTCTGAAATCAGGGTGCCCAAAAGGTTGAGTTCTGATGCGAGTTCTCTTCTGAGTCACAGACTGCTGTCTTCATGTATCCTTGCAAGCGGAGAAAAGGGCTACAGATGTCTCTGGGGCCTCTTTTATAAGGGCATTCTCATTTATGAGGGCTCCACCCTGATGATTTAACATTAAGGGTTAGAATTTCAGCATGTGGGGCACCTGAGTGGCTCAGTCAGTTAAGCGTCCGACTTCAGCTCAGGTCATGATCTCACAGTCCGTGGGTTCAAGCCCCACGTGGGGCGCTGTGCTGACAGCTCAGAGCCTGGAACCTGCTTCGGATTCTGTGTCTCCCTCTCTCTCTGCCCCTCCTCTGCTCACTCTCTGTCTCTCTTTCTCTCTCAAAATAAAATAAAGACATAAAAAAATTTTTTTTAAAATAAAGAATTTCAGCATGTGAATTTTGAGGGGACACATTCAGTCCATAACACTGGCTAAAGCCAGACTTCTAAAACCATATCTTTGCCCAGCTTCTCTCTGTCCTGTACTGTTTCTCTTACTTACTCCATTAGGGGCTTTTCATAAAAGCAATCCCTCAATGAATATTTTGCACATGCTTCCATTTGGGCCATGTTTCTAAGTACCCAGCCCAAGACAACTATCCAGTATACATTTTTATGGATCTACTCTGTTTACAGCCCCATACAACATGCTAAAGGTATAATAGTTGGAGTTTTCATTTTGTAAACATCCAATCTCCTCCTCTTCCTCTGTAGGCAGAAAATCCTTCCATGTCCCACTGCAACAGACTGTATTTTTCAAAAATGGCTGCCACACTATTATCCATCCCTCATGCACTTCTCCCAATGTGACCTTAACACCCCTCTCATAGAATGTTGGGACCTGCGTCTCTTCACCTTGAAAGTGGCTTTTGTGATTGTTTCCATCAAAAGAGTGGCAGAGTGAGGCTATTTGATTTCCAAAGCGGGTCATAAAAGAACGTAGCTTCCACTTGGTTCTCTGAAACTACCCTAGAGTTCTAAACCACCTTGCAGGTAGTCTGACAACTCTAGAGCCACCACCATGCTAAGTGAAAGCCCAAACTCGCCCACAATGGAGAAGTGAGGGAAGGTAGAGAAGCCTGAAAACACTAGTCAGCTTCTGTTATGTCAGATCCAGTCATCACCCAACTACAACTTCACAAGAGATCCTGGGGCAGGATTACCCAGCTAAGCCATTTCTGAATACCTGACCCAGAGAAACCATGAGAGACCATAAACAACAGTTATTGTTTTAAGCCACTACATTTCAGGAAAACCTTTTCCATAGCAATGGTAACCAGGACATCTACTGTGATGTTGAGCTTTGTCACATTACTTGTTTTGGCCAATGGAGTCTGTATCTTGTATTTCTGCCATCACCGTGAGCAGAGCATGTGTTAAGTACAAGCGTGCCACTGATATGGGAAAAGTGAAAGATGTGCGTCATAGATCTAAGGAAACCTGCAACCAGCCCAGATCAGCAAACCTTCGCCAAACTGACTTGCAGATCATGAATGAGAAGCAAATGCTTGTAGCTGTATGCCACTGAGATTTTGCGGGATTTCTGTCGTTGTTGTTATGTAGCATTACGGCAATAACTGACCCATGAGGAAAGATGAAAGCATTCTCTGCATCCAAGAATAGGAGACTTCATAATTGGTAATTAAGGAGGCTTTATGATTATTATCAATAAAATAATGAAAACAGCAGCATTATCTAATAACATCTTTATCTTGAAATTTTAATATTCTTCTCCCTTTCTTAAGCCCAATTAGTGATACTGTTCCTTTTTCTGAGGCCCTAAAGACATACGACAAATGACCTCATGGGCTTTAGTTAATCAGCCTCTATAGAATGAAGTGTTGTCACGTGCCTTGCATGACTCAAAAAGAAGACAATGGATAGAAGAAAATCTTCCCAGCAATGATCAGCTAGAACGAGAAGCACCAGAAGCCAAGACTTAGCTTACGAGTCCCTTGGTAAAAGAGATCAAGAATCCCATCAAAAAGGGGATGTGCAGTGATCCATCCAAGCAGTGTACTGAGGTTATAAATAAAAAGGCATCAAGAGATTCATTTAAGCCAGGAATATGGAAAATAAACTTCAATCCAAAAGAATAAAGACAATAGATATTTACCCAGAGAAGCTCAGGACCAAAATGAGAAGCCATTCAAAAGAGAGAAGGAACCAGGGCCCAGTTCTCCAGAACCAGCCAAACCTCAAGCCCAGGCCTTATTCGGGGCTGGTCTTGGCCAGAAGGGCTCAGCTTCCCTGGGTCCAATGAACCAAATGAATGTTTGAAAATAACTGGCAGTATACGAGGAATACTTATTACCTAGTGCCTTTTTTAAACTGACTGAGGAAAGGAAATTTCATACCAAGGCATTCAACAAATCAAATTCTGATTTTAATGTTAATCTCACAAAACACTTGTCATTGGTGAAAACTGTATTTACTAAGTATCCCCTGGGGCTTTAGACACTGAGTACATGACAGTTATGCCTCTACTCTGGTCCATACGATAGGACTAAATGGGATACTGGAATTCTTACTCATCTTTCAAAGGCATTAGGAATACTGATGAGTCTATATTCAAACTCACTTCATCACACCAACCAGAGTGGCACAGGTATGAAGAATATGAAAGCCTCTTAGAAAGACAACTTTGAAAATCTTCTAAGACCAAGACAAAGTCGGGTCCAACCTAACTCAACCAAGCATTTTATTACTACCACCCTAGACACTGAAGCACACAAAACTCAATGTTGCAGGATTTCTCAACAACAGCACAGTTGATATTCTGAGCCAGACAACTCTTCATTGTGGGGGCCCATCCTGAGCACTGCAAGATGTTTATACAGCAGCACCTCGGGCACATACCACCAAGATATGACAGGAGTACCCTGTCATCACCACCTCAACTGTCACAACCAAAAACATCTCCAAACATTTCCAAATGTTCCCAGAGCAGGGGACGGGGGACAAAATCACTCTCAGTTGATAACCAATGCATTAATGTAGTCTAGTTTTAAAAGGCCAGTTTCTGAAGGATGAAAAAGAAACAAAGTCTTTGAGAAACAAAAGTCAATGTGACAAGGTTATATAGCACACCAGTGGTTGTCAGATATTTTTTTCTGCCTGACAGATTCAAATTCACAAGCATGGAAATGCCATGGACATATTCAGATTCTGACATAATGACTATAGGTTAAATGCAAAACTCCGCCAGTTTAATCTGACCCAAGAAAGAATATTAAAGTGCACCTGAGTGAAAATGATGGATTACTGTTATGGATTGGTGTTCCCCCATCCCCACCCCAAAAAAGATACAGTGAAGTCCTAATCTCTGGTATCTTATAATGTGACCTTATTTGGAAATAAAGTCTTTGGGAATGTAGTCAAGTTGAGATAAGGTCATCAGAGTAGAGCCTATCCCAATATGGCTGACATCTTTATAAAAAGGAGGCATTTGGATGTAGGCACACAGACATGCACAGAAGGAGTGTTGGGTGAAGACTGGAGCAATGTTGCCACAAGCCAAGTAACATCTGGAGCTGCCAGAAGCTGGAAAAGCCAAGGAAGGGTCCTCTTCTACAGAGTGTAGAGGGAACATGGCCCTCAGGACACCTTGATTTTGGGCTTTTAGCCTCCAGAACAATGAAACAATAAATTTCTGTTGTTGTAGGCCACCCAGTTTGTGGCCCTTTATGACAGCAATCCTAGGAAACAAACAGAGATTTGATCTAGGAAAAATTATTAAACTTACTTTATTTAAAAAAAAAAAACTAATGAGTTTTGGGGGCACCTGGGTGGCTCAGTCAGTTAAGCGTCCAACTTTTTGGCCCAGGTCATGATCTCACAGTTTGTGGGTTCGAGCCCTGCATTGTGCTCTGTGCTGACAGCTCAGAGCCTGGAGCCTGATTCTGTGTCTCCCTCTCTCTCTGCCCCTCCCCCACTCGTACACTCTCTCTGTCTCTGAAAAATGAATAAACGTTAAATTTTTTTAAATTAAAAAACTAGTGAGTTTCATACAAAAACAGAAGTTTATAGCAGCTTTATTCATAACTGTCAAACTTGGAAGTATTCAAAATGTCCTTCAGTAAGTAGATGGATAAACTGTGGGACATCCAGATAATGGAACGCTCTACAGTATTAAAAAGAAATGAAATTTTTAAAAGTTACAAAAAGACACAGAGGAACATTAAATACATATTACTAAGTGAAAGAAGCCAATCTATAAAGGTTGTACACTCTATGCTGCCAACATTCCAGAAAAGGCAAAACTATGGAGACAGTGAGAAGATCAACGGTCACCAGGAGTGGAGGGAGGGGAGATGAAGAGGCAGAGCACAGAGGATTTGGGGGGCAGTGACAGTACTCTGTACAATATTATAATAACTGTACCTCTGTCCACACCCACAGAATGTACAACACCAAGAGTGAAACCTAAGGTCAACTACTGCAGTTTGGGTGATTATAATATGTCAGTGTAGGTTCATCCTTGGTAACAAACATACCATTCTGGTGGATATTGATAATGGGAGCAGAGTATATATGGGAAATCACTGTACCTTCCTCTCAATTTTGTTGTGAACCTAACACTGCTCTTTAAAAAACAGTCCTTAAAAAAATTAGTAATCTGAAAACATCAATATTTTACTAACTGTAGTAAATTCCTTATAATGTAATCACAACTGATCCAAGGCACCAACGTGTCATAACACAACAGTGAAAACTGCCACACCACAGGATGTTCTGTGTTGTGTCGTTGAAAAATTGGAGGTAGAACTTATAAAAATTATTCGTTTGGACCACGTTAGTTTGAAATCAATAAAAATATGTATACAAGGTAGTGCAACTACAATGGCTTGCCACCTCCCACAGGGCAGAATCCAAACTCCATAAGTAGAGCGCAGAAGCCCTAGTCACTGCCCTTCTCCCTGACTCATCGTTGCCAAATCCCATCACACCTGTCCTCTTCTGAAATATGGAGCTAATCCAATGCCTCCCAGACTTTTCTTAACAAGGCAAACACAGAAAATGATTGTATTTGAGGATACACCAGGGTAAATAGACAAAGATCAACAAACTGGAAAACCTGTACCTATTCAGGGCACCCCAGGATACCACAGCACCCCACCCCATTGGGAAGTTCTGCTCAAATTCAGCATGATTCTTCTTGAGTTGATATTCACACAAGAAAGCCCGAACTCTCACCAAGCTTACCGCTCCCCCACCTCCCAAACTACTATTATCCTTCAAACCCCAGCTCACTTTACCATTTCATCTGTGATATCTTTCCTACCTCCCCTCTGCTAGATTTGCACTGCACCCCATAGCAAGATCTGTGTCATGGCCCTTGCCATCATTCTGGATTGCCATTGCAACTGCCCCACCTAGAATATGTTCTTCTGGGGTCCAGGGACTAGTAGGGACAAAAACAGGTCTACACTGATTCGACAGATATGAATTGGTCTCCTATTACAGAGAAAGCACTGAACCAGTTGGAAGGATTCAAGGGTGACCAAGGACAGGAATGGTCTCTGGTCTCCTGAAGCTCACAGTCTAGTGATTAATGCACATTTAACCACCATTCATACAATTCATTATTTAATGACAATGGTGGGGCATGTCTCAGAAGAAAAGTACAGGCATCAATGAATGCATATAACAAGTGGACCTGATCTATTTTGAGACTCAGGGAAAGCTGCCTTGAAGGGACGGCACTTAAGAGATAAGCTCTGAAAGATAAATAGGAATTAACTAGGTGAAGGGATGAACATGTGTGAAAGGAGAATTCCATGTTCCAGACCAAACATTACAGTTCTTGACATCACATCCACAGGATCTGACCCAGGCAGATAACTAATATTTTATTCAGGTTTATTTATTATTTATTGAACTAAATATTTATTGAACTAAACTTTTTTTAATTTTAAGTTTTAAGTATCTTAAACACTTTGTCTCTAAGTAAGTTCCTCCAAATAATTATTATTTTAGAAATCCTTTTCAATAATTCAAATGTACAAATATTTATTGAAACATTATTATATGCAAGGGTCTAAGGGCTCAGTGCTCAAGGCAAAAAGATGAACAAGACTTTTCCACATGAAGAAGAAAGAAGAAAGCATTTTAAGGAAAATAGAGACCACAGAAATATCAGGGAGGCAAGAGAGCAGCATGGTCTGCGAAGATTGTGAAATTTAGTTCCGAAGAAGTATGAGGCCTTAGTAAGGGATAGAGATAATTGGGGTGTGTATTAGTTATCAACTGATGAATAGGACATCATCCCCAAAGCTGAGAGGCTCACAACAACACACATTTATTACGTCACAGTTTCTGTGGGTCAGGAATCCAGGCAGGATTTAAGTGGATCTTCTTTACCAGCTTCAGAGTATCTCAGAGGGGCCACAAACAAGGTCTTGGTCCTGGGTCTCTCAAAAACCCAGGTATCTGCGGGGGCCACAGTCATTTCAAGGCTCGACTGGGGCAGGACCTCCTTGGAAGATCATCCGGTGGTTGTCGGCACTCACAGGCTGTTGGCAGGACTCAGTTCCTCGTGGGCTGTTGGACTTAAGGACTCAGTCTATTCAGACTACTCAGTCTAACCGAAGGCTACTGGACAAAGGCCATGTTCAGTTCCTTGCCATGTGGGCTTCTCCAGCATGACAGCTAGCTTCATCAAAGGCCACAAGAGAGTGGGAGAGGGAGAGAGAGAGCGAGTTGGCTGGCAAAACAGAAGCTATAGTCATTTGTAACCTAATAATGGAAGGGATATCTCATCACTTTTGCCCTATTCTATTCATTGGAAGCAAGTCACTAGCTCTAGCCCACACATAAGGAATAAGAGAAAGTGAAGGTCATTGGGGGATCATCTTATAAGGATGTTGAATACGGCACCATATACCATGTAGTCCTGAATGCCTGTGAATTGTATTTATTAGGTAGTAGGATGCCAGTGAAAGTTTGGCAAGCATAGGAGTGACATGATCAGAAGTTCTCCACAGAAAGATCATTTCCATAGATTATACAATGCTACGTAGGATGGACTGGAAGCAGAGAATGTGACTAGAGTTGGGGAAATCCATTAGGAGGCTAATGCTCTAGTCTAGATAATAAAGGGCTAAAGTACTACCTACTTTTATTATACATCATATATTGTAAATATAAGAATCTCATGAGATAATCAAGTAACTACTGTCCCCAATTCATAGATAAGGAAATTAAGGGTTAGAAGTTAAATGACTTATCAACCAATATTGAAAAGAAGGCCAGAATGCAAAGGAAGAGTCTGATAATACTTGGAAACTGTCAGCCTGTGGGGCAGGGTTGGGGGTGCAGAGGGAGAAGAAAAAGAAGCATTTGTCAAAGCTTCAAGCCTTCCAACAAGGATGAATAGAGCTCCAACAGGGGATGGAGACCAGGCAGGTCAGGAAACACCAATGTTATCAAATCCATTCATCATAATATTTGCAAATAAAATATGGGTCTCTGGGGTCATGTATTCATGGAGAACCTACGATGCATAGAGACTGCATTGTGGGGGAAGTAGAGGCTGTAAGACTCAAAATATAAGTGACAATATCCATAATTCCTTTCACCACCAGAGGCAAAACACAGGGGCCCCCTGCTGTGTCTGTCCCATTGTGTGATTCTTCCAGCAATGTGGCTTTCCCTGACCCCAATCAGGACAGTATACCTCACTCACATGGATGCTCTGGCTCTAGAGTCAAATTTTAGAAGCACAGGAAGATTTGGGGTTATGAGCAACACGTAACCAAGAAATAATCTCAAGCAGTTTCACACCACGGAGTCAAAGAGAAAAAAAAAAAAAAAAAAAAAAACTCCTACCGTCAATAGGAATGGTTCTGGAATAAAAGAAACAAACAGTTCCTTCTCAAAACTGTGTCTGTCGGTGGTTTAATTCCCTTTTTTCTTTTCCATGAAGACCCAAGTCTATGTCTTAACTCAGCCTTTCAGTAAGGCAAAAAGGAATCTACTAGACTGGGGGGTTCTCAACCTTTATGCAGCCCCAAGCTGAGAAATATGACACACACCCCCAACTCTGGTCAGTAGCCGGGCTCACCACAGTGGTATTACGGACTAAACTGTGTCCCTACCAAAACTCATATGTTGAAGTCCAAACCCCTAATGTGACTGTATTTGGAGACACAGGCTTGAAAGAGATAGCTAAGGTTAAATGAAGTCACAGGGAATGGGGCCCTAATCTAATAGGACCGATGGAGGAAGAAGAAGGAGAGGGACAAGGGGAGAAGAGGAGGAGGAGGGAGGAGGAAGGAAGGAGAAGGAGAAGAAGAGATACCAGGGATACACAGAGGAAGGGCCACGTGAGGACACAGCGAAAGGGTGACTGTCTGCAAGCCAAGGAGAGAGGCCTCGGGAGAGACCAAGCTTACCTGCACCTTGACCTTAGACTTCCAGCCTCCAGAGCTGTAAGAAAATACCTTTGTTGTTTATGCCACCCAGTCTGTGACGCTTTGCTATGGCAGCCCTAGCAAGTGAATATATGTAAGTCTCAGCTTTTATTCATTCATTCAGCAGTTGTTTATTGAGCACCTACTCTGTGCCAGACACTCTTCTGGTTACCCAGAATGGAGCAGTGAACAAAAGATACAAGGCCATGGGGAGGAGGGATGTGGGGACCCCTCACAAAATCTCAGAAGCCTGGGACACTTGCTTCAGTGCTCTGGCTGCCCAGCAGTTCCTCCCTCCCACACCTGGGGCTCTCACAGTGGCACCTGCACCAGCAGCAACAGCAGCACTGGAAACTTGTTAAAAATGCACATTCTCCAGCCCCACCCCACCTCCTGGATCATAAATTTGGAGAGTATATATACAGCCAGGCCTCCAAGTGATTCTGATGAAAGTTTGACAACGACTGGTCTACCCTCCATAGCGTTCACCTTGACCCAGAACCAGCTTTCACGGCCTCCTCCCCGTCTTTCTCCATTACCCCCACCTTCTGAGTGCCAGGCTTTGGGTGAAGCATTCCACACACTGGCCCCAGGCCCTTGGCACCCTCCAGGCTGACACAGTTATCCTCAGGTTCCCAAGGAGGAAACTCAGATTCAAGGAAGCTTAATTCCTTCCCAAAGAAACACAGCCAGTCACGGGCTCTGGGTGCTAAAGGCCAAACTGCGTGCTTCATCCTCAGGCCTCTCACTATCTCGTTCTCTCTTCTGACTGCCTCACTCTCTTTTTCTTTCCTTTTTATTTTTTTAGGCCCTTCCAGTGCAGGTCCCGTCTGGCCTAATGGGATACGTCAGCACCCATTTCCATGGGTCAGCAGGATCTGCATAATGACAGTAACACTTACTAATTTCTACAGACAATTTAACACAATTACCTCCTCCCGACCTCCCTGCACAGTGTATTACCAAATGCACTACATACATCTGGGGGCAATGGGGTATTCTTCCCTTCTTCATAAGAAAAAAATATCTACTGTAAAGAAAAAAGAAACTTTTAAAAATCCACTACTTAGTTAGGAAAGCAGGAACATAAGTGTCAGGAAATGATATTTCTATAGCCATTTTAGACTTGCATCCGGGAGCAAAAACACCTACGTGAACGGATCTTCGGGCCAGCGAAGGCACAATGCCTAGCAAAGAACAGGCAGAGTGGTGCGGCCTTGAGAAGGTGCCTGCTCTAAGCCAACCTTTGGCAAACAAGGGAAGGTATTGGTGGGGATGTGGAGAAACAGGAACCCTCATACACTACTGAGAGTAATACGAAATGGAGCCCCACCTGGGGAAAGTGTCCGAGGAAACCAAATGAACACAAATGGGGAAAACAATTGGGCGATTGCTTAAAAAGTTAAAAATAAACTGATCACATGTCCCTACAATTCCCCCTCCTAAGTATCTATTCAAGAGAAAGGAAAACATTTGTCCACCTAAAGACTTGTATGTGAAGGCCAGAGCAGCATTACTCATAACAGCTGAAAGGCGGACGCGGCCCAAATGTCCATCAACGTGCGAATGGATAAACAAAATATGGGCTATTCACACCCTGGAATAGTATTCAGCAATAAACAGGAACCAAGTACTGATAGCCTGCTACCACGTAGATGGATTTCATCAACATTATGCTGGGCAAAAGCAGCCAGATGCAAAAGGTCCCATGTCGTATGATTTCATTTACATGAATGCCAAGAAAATGCAGCTCTGTAGGGACAGAAAGTAGATTAGAGCTTGCCTGGGGCTGGGGACACAATAGATCCTCTGGGGATGGAAATATTCTACAGCTGCTTGCGGTGATAGCTGCACAGCTCTGAAGTCATTACAGTGCACATTTAAACTTGGTGAATTTTTCCCCGCTCGTGCTCTCTCTCTCTCTCAAAAATAAACATTAAAAAAATTAAAAAATTAAAATGGGGCACCTGGGTGGCTCAGTCAGGTAAGCGTCCAACTCCAGCTCAGGTCATGATCTCGTGGTTCATGAGTTCGAGCCCCACATCAGGCTCTGTGCTGACAGCTCAGAGCCTGAAGCTGCTTCCAATTCTGTGTCTCCCTCTCTCTCTCTCCCCGACCCTGTTCATGGTCTGTCTGTCCCTCTCTCTTAAAATTAAACATTGAAAAAAAATTTTTAAGTTGTGAATTTTATGATATACAAATAATACTTTAGTGAAGCTGTTTTTAAAAATAGGGGTGCTGTGGGGCGCCTAGGTGGCTCAGCTGGTTAAGCATCTGACGTCAGCTCAGGTCATGATCTTGCAGTTCACCAGTTCGAGCCCCATGTAGGGCTCTGTGCTGACAGCTCAGAGCCTAGAGCCTGCTTCAGATTCTGTGTCTCCTCTCCCTGCCCCTCCTCCTCCTTCTCTCTCTCTCTCTCTCTCTCTCTCAAACATAAATAAAAAACATTAAAAAATTTTTTTAAGAAAAATAAAATAAAAATGGGGTGCTGTGAACAAAAGCCCTTGGGGTGCACAGGCATGAGCTGTTTGATTTGGTGCAACAAAGGCTTACTGATCCTAACACACAGGTGAGCCCCAGCGAGGGGAAAGAGTAAATGCTCACATTTTTTCTTCTTGGATAAATGCCTTGAAAGACAACCCCGGGGGACCATTCCACTGGAGCAGAAGTCCTGCTGAGCAAATATTCCCCGAGAAACACGCATCCTTGCCAAGGGGCAGAGAACTTGAGATCACACCAGGGTCAGGCGTGCCCACAGGGCGCAGGGGGTATGAACATGTGGCTGACTGAGTCTGAGGGAAGCACGGTCCTAAGCACTCTTGGGGTCCACCGAACCACAAGAGAGAGGCCTGGGTGATTCTCAAGGTGCAGGTGGGCTCTTAAGAGGCTTCCCGAGAAAAACTGTTACAAACTCTGCTGCCTAAAATGTAACAGGAGGGACAGGCAAGTATCTCTGACATGAGTCATTCAAAATAAAGAACTGCTTCCTTCTTGAAAATGAGCTGAGCATGAAAAGGTGTGGGGGCGGGAGTATACTGACCCCACTGGTAAGTACCCTTGTATGTACATGGAAGGATATGCTACTTTCAAAGTGGATTTCTCTATGGTGGCGTTTCCTAGGCTTTCCTGGTTTGCTCGCTTTTAATTAACAACAAACATACAGCACTAAGACTGGGGCTACGTCAAAGGGGCTGGGAAGGTCAGAATCTGAGTGACAACTACTTCTAAAGTTTCAGGAATGGAAATACAAAAAAGGAACTGGAAGATAACAAGATTCTTCTTACACTTTGCCTTTCTTCTGTCTTATGAACAAAACAGTGAAAGGCATGGATGGAACGAAGTCCTTCGCCTACTGCACCACTCGACGTCCCTAGAAAACATGGAAGCCAACCCTAGCTTATTCTACCAAACAGCTACACCAGGAGAAAAATCAAGATGCTTTTGAGAATAAATCTGAGGATTCTCGTCCTTCGAGGAGAGGAATTTGTTTAACGCAGGTTTCATCTCACATGACCTGCCCATCACGAGCCTGGGAAACTATAGTTTATGTATCCAGTAAATGCAAAATTGATTAACAGGCCAGTATAAATGTCAGTTTGGGGGTTTAATAAATGTAGCTCCACAAGGGTCCATTCTTGCCCAGTACTATTTAATATTTCCATTAATTACTTGCTGACAGAACAGGTGAGAGAATTAGAAGTGTATCATTAAAAGTGCCAATTTAGAAAAAAAAATAGCTAAAATACAAACAGGTCTCGACAAGCTAGAAGACAGAGAGAAGCCATTTGGTATTGTCAGGGCCCTGCCTAGATCAAAACAGGTGCTCAATAAATGCTGGTTAGACCAAATAAATGGCAACAAAGCAAAAGACCAGCATACACAGTTCCCCAAAGAAGGAAAAGGTAACCATTAGCAAGTTTTCACTGATACCTATTATGCATTTTAAACCCAATCTAAAATTTGTTGAGGCACCTAGGTAGCTCAGTTGGTTGAGCATCTGACTTTGGTTCAGGCCATGATCTCATAGTTCGTGGTTTCAAGCCCCATGTCGGGCTATGACCTGACAGCTCAGAGCCTGATGCCTGCTTCAGATTTTCTGTCTCCCTCTGTCTCTCTGCCCCTCCCCTGCTCATGCTCTGTCTTTCTCTGTCTCTCAAAAATAAATAAACATTAAAAAAATTAAATTTCTTAAAACAACGTAACCATAACTCACCAAACGCAAGATCGACATATCAATAATGCACATAAATCCACTTTAACCGACAAGAGGCAATGTTATAGAGAACACGCACCGTAGTTCAAAACGTGGTGCATATTTTGTTATCCTTTTCCTTAAGTACAGAGAGAGAGAGAGAGAGAGAGATTGCTGGTGGATATCTCCACCACCACCCTCCCCCAAGCTGAATGAGAAGGCAAGAAAGATATAAGAGAATAACCACCAAAGAGTAACAGTCTTAGCAGAAAACAGCAACAGTGCAGCTGGCTGGAAAAAAAGACAGTCTCACCTAGACAACCCTTGGAATAAGTTCTGCACTCGTGAGTGGCTGGCTCACGCCCACGCAGGATGAGACAGGACACCAAAGTTAGAAGGGCTCACTTAGGCACCAGCTCCACCTCCCTCTGAGCAGCTGAGTGGCTCCTGAAGGTTTTGTTTGGCCTCCTTTTTTTAAAGTTTTATGTATGTATGTATGTATGTATGTATGTATGTATGTATATTGAGAGAGAGAGAGCAGTAGAGGGGCAGA
Source organism: Cryptoprocta ferox (assembly GCA_028646485.1). Classification (NCBI taxonomy): domain Eukaryota; kingdom Metazoa; phylum Chordata; class Mammalia; order Carnivora; family Eupleridae; genus Cryptoprocta; species Cryptoprocta ferox. Next base: position 70,193,787 of record CM053570.1, on the reverse strand, counting down.
AATAGAGGGAGAGAGAAGCCCAAGCAGGCTCCCCACCAGCAGTGCAGAGCCTGATGTGGGGCTCAAATCCACGAACCATGAGATCATGACCTGAGCCAAAACCAAGAGTTAAATCCTTAACTGATTGAGCCACCCAGGCACCCCAGCATCATTTTTAATTAGAAAAAATAGAAAGTTTCCTGCTAATGGCAACCCTACCAAAAGTCTCAGCCCACGGCCCATCTTCTAGAAAGACTTAACAGAAGTACAGACTCTCTTCCACAAAGGAGAGGGCTCCAGGGTAGCCAGATAAAGTAGAGGAACCAAGAAAACTTTTCTAATGCTTTTTTTTTCTACCAAATAACAATCCTGAATTAGAACTGTCCTTGTTGACAGAAAGAAGAAAGAAAGAAAGAAAGAAAGAAAGAAAGAAAGAAAGAAAGAAAACAACAAATAATGACTCTTCAACAGTAAATAGAAAAAACTTCAAGGAAGAATTCAAATAATTCTGTTCTCTTAAGGAACCTTAAAAAGAATGTCATCTGGATGGAAAAGAAAAATAAAGAGATCAAAGCTGTTGGATCAAAGTCAATATGACTGAGCTAAGGGAGAAATGAGGAAAAAAGCAACACTAACTGAGAACCTGAAACTGCCTGAGAAATACCCAGAAGCAGAATTAACATTCTAGAAATTAAAGCTATGTTGAGGAGTCCTGGCTTATGAAGAGCGGGAAAGCCACCTGAAAAGCAAAGGGAAAGGATAGAGAGATAAAGGGTAAAGAGAAACCATGGAGGACAAAGGCCAGAGGGCAGAGAAGCTTCGTTTATTGCAAACAAATACATTCACTTTTTTTTTAATGTTTATTTATTCTTGAAAGAGAAACAGGGAGCGAGCAGGAGAGAGGCAGAGAGACACAGAATCCACAGCAGGCTCCAGGCTCCGAGCTGTCAGCACAGAGCCTGACACAGGGCTCAAACCCAAGTACAGTCACTTCTAACAGAAAGACCCAGTTCTGCTAATGGGCAGATATTAGGGGGAAGGTCCACTGCAAGCCACAGGACAGAGAGTGAGAGGTAACTAACTGAGACCCTAAGCACCTGGCAGAAGCAGAAGAAAAAAAAATCCTCTCTGGAGCAGAGCATGTTCATCTTAGGCCTCAAAGAACTGCTAGAAATTATGACAAAAATACCCATGCACCCTAGGAAACAACATCAACTGAACCAGATACGGCAAGATTGGCAACATTAAAATTATGAAATGCAAATTATTAAACAACCATGCTTTACCTTGTGTAAAGAAATAAAGCACAAGCCTGACAACATCTGCCAGGAACAAGAATCTGAAAATGGCATCAAAGACTTGAAAAATAACCAAAGAAAACCTCCAGAATTAAAAAAAAGAAGAAGAAAGAAAACGCTAAAGATCAGTGGCTAACTTTAACAACAGATTAGGCACTGTTGAAGAGAGAATTAGTGAAAAGGTCCAAAGACATTACCCAAAATACTGCAAAGAGAGACAATACAAAAGAGAAATTAAGATACAGAGGGGATAAAGTCCGGCACATATTTATTCAGAGTCCCAGAACAAGAAAAGAAAGAATGGGACAGAAGTGATATTTTGTGTATATGTGTGTACACATAATTTTTTATGTATTTATTTTAATTCCAGTTAGTTAACATCAATGTTATATTAGTTTCAAGTGTATAATCTAGTGATTCAACAATTCTATACATCATCCAGTGCTCATCACAGCAAGTGCCCCTTTAACTCCCCATCACTGAGAGCTCTCCAGATTCCAATCACAGATTCAAAAAGCCCAATGAAACCCAATCACAAGAGAAAAGAAACCTACCCCCAGACATATTGTGCAGTAAAAATTCATAAAATTAAGACAGAGAAAACATCTTAAAAGCAGCCAGAGAGAAAACAAAGGTTACCTTCCAAGACTGGCAGCTGTCTCCCCAATAGCAACAGTGGAGGCCAAAGACAATGGCATGATATCTTCACCATATTAAGAGAAAACAATTGCCAATCTCAAATTACAGTCTCAGTGAAAACATCTTTTTTAAATGGGAGCCAAATAAAATCATTTTCAAACAAAAACTGAGAGAATTTGCTTACCAGGAGATACTCATTAAAAGAAATCCTAAAGAATGTTCTGCAGGAGGAGGAAGGGTAATCTCAGATGAAAGATCTGAGATGCAAGAAGGAAAAAGACCAAAGTAACCAAGATGTGGATAGAACTAAATTAACACTATTGGTATAAAACAGCAAAAAATGCCTTGTGAGGTTTTTTTTTTTAAGAGGAATAAAATTCATGGCAACAATCATTTATAATCAGGAGGGAGGTAAATGCAGTTAAGGTCTTCCAGAGTAACCACTAAAAGAACATGAATAGAGTACATAAATTCAGAACCAGGAAAGGAGAAATGATGGAATGATAAAACTGAAAACAAAACATCAAAATAAGCAGAACAGATAACAAGCCCTAATAAGAGATGCAGACCCAAATAGCTCAGAGGTAGCACCAAACATGAAGTAAATATCCAGCTAAAAGTCTGATTATCAGACTGAATAGAAAACACAGTCCAGCCATATGTGCACCATTTGCAAAAGACCGATGTAAAATATAAAGATACAGAAAGCTGGAAAAGCTATATAATGCAAATACCAAAAGAAAGTTGATACAGATATCAGATATGTATACAAACATATAATATACACACATATGTATATGTATGTATATTTTATATATATATATACATATATATAAATGTCTTCATTTTCATTAAGGCACCAAAATCACCACCCTAAGCAAAAGGAAGGATGGAGGCGGGCTTAAAGAAGGATGGAGAGACTGCAATCGGAGAAAGTACAGCATGTTTGTATGCTGAGAAAAATAATCCAGCAGAGGGGCGCCTGGGCAGCTCAGTCGGTTAAGCGTCCGTCTTCGGCTTAGGTCATGACCTCACAATTCATGAATTCAAGCCCTACATCAGGCTCTGTGCTGAGAGCGTGGAGCCTGCTTGGGATTCTCTGTTCTTCCTCTCTCTGCACCTCCCTTGCTCTCGCGCGCTCTCTCTCTCTCTCTCTCTCTCTCTCTCAAAAATAAAACATTAACAGCAACAACAACAAAAAGGAGAATAATCCAGCAGAAAAGGAAAAACTGGGATGCAAGAGAGAAAGAACATGATGCTCCTGAGCCGAGGAGCAGGGCTAGGATCCCGAGCACAAGCAGAGACTGGCCGCAGGCAAGAACACAGTCAGGGGTGTCCAGTCGGGCAGGAAGGCATGGCTGGGTGCTATGGGTGCAGATGCTGTAAGATGTGGTGGTGAGGAGCTTCTCTTCTGATCGCTTGCATGCTCTCAAAAAGGTAGGAAACAAAGTCATCGTTGAGAATGAGGGCAGAAAGTTCAGGCTGGAAGTGCATGGAGAGAGAGGAAGTGAGAAACGGGCACTCGAAGAGGGCCTCAGTCACCATTTGCCACATGAATGAATGAATGAATGGCAAGAACACGGCTAGTAATACTGCAGAGCTGTCAGGCAGTGCCAGGGTCCACTGGGCAGTGCAAGGGCCCCCCTATGCTTATGGGCATACATTTAAAATGGTTGCATGGGGGCGCCTGGGTGGTTCAGTCGGCTAAGCGTCCAACTTCGGCTCAGGTCATGATTTCATGGTTCATGAGTTCGAGTACCGCATCAGGCTCTCTGCTGGCAGCTCAGAGCCTGGAGCCTACTTTGGGTTCTGTGCCTCCCTCTCTCTCTGCCCTAGCCCTGCTCACACTCTGTCTCTGCCTCTATCAAAAATAAATAAACATTAAAAAATAATAATATTAAAAAATAATAAATAAAATGGCTGCATGTTGGGGTGTGTGGGTGGCTCAGTCAGTTGAGCATCTGACTTCAGCTCAGGTCATGATCTCAGTTTGTGGGTTCAGGCCCCCTGTCAGGCTCTGTGCTGGCAGCTCACAGCCTGGAGCCTGTTTCAGATTCTGTTTCTGCCTCTCTCTCTGCCCCTCCCCCACTTGCACTCTGTTTCTCTCTGTTTCTCAAAAATAAATAAATGTAATTTAAAACTTTTTAAAAAATAAACAAATAAAATGGCTGCATGTTTTCCTCCAACCTTGTCCTTTTGGGCTTATGCCACACAGAGACAAGCCTGGGGACAAACCAACAGGCTAAGCATAGCTGAGTAGAAGAATCTTGTTAAGCCACTAAACCCACCCTCTCTTGGCTTTCTCTCCCTCTTGGCTTCTTGTGCATGAACAGTAAACATCTTTATATTTTCATCCACTGGTGTCCAGGATATCTGCTGCTTGCTGCTAGGATTATCTTAACTGATGCAGTGTGATTGAGTATCCCACCCCCTAAGGCCACAACAAAAAGGCCTTGGGGCACCTGGGTGGCTCAGCTGGTTGAGCATCGACTTGGGCTCAGGTCAAGATCTCACAGTTCATGAGTTCAAGCCTTATGTCTGGCTCTATGCTGACAGCTCAGAACCTGCATCCTGCTTCAGAATCTGTGTCTCCCTCTCTCTCTGCCCCTCTCCCACTTGGGCGCTTGCTCTCTCTCTCTCTCTCTCAAAAATAAACAAACATTTAAAAAAAAAAAAAAAAAGACCTTGCATCAATTTGGTGTCTCTGGAACACAAGGTCCACACCAAACCACCTGAGGATTCAGACTTCTTGAATTCATCTCCTTTTTCTTCAGCCTCATCAAAGCATCGATCAGTGAAAACCAGCATGTAACATTTAGCTCTGACCACCGGCCAACCCACGCTGGTGTTTGGGTAACAGCTGAGACATTTTGCCTTGGTTCCCATATTCTGACCTCCTCCTTTGTCCCAGCCAGCCACCCCAAACTTACCGGTATAAATCACAGCCATTTTATTAAATTCATGGAGGCTGTGGGTCAGGAAGTCCTGACCCACAGCCTCCATGAATTTAGGTAGAGGACAACAGAGATAGCTTGTCTCTGAACCACTATTTCTGGGGTCTCAGCTGGGAAGACTCAAACCACTGGGGGGAATCCAAATGGCCGGAGACTACAACCATATGGAGCTTTCTTCACTTATGATCTGACACTCAGGCTGGAATGGCTCAAGGACCAGCCCCCGATGGCTGCCAACAGAGCACCCACATCCTCCTTCTACATGTGGCTTGGGTTGCATCATCAAACAATACAGCATCATTACTTTTCAGTTTGGAGGTCAGAAGCCCCAAATGGGTCCCTAGGCTAAAACTGAGGTGCTGGCAGGGCCACCTTTCTTCTGGAGGTTCTCAGGGAGAATTTGTTCCTTTAGCTTTTCCAATTTCTAGAGGCTGCCCACATTCCTCAGCCTGTGGCCCCCTTCCCCCATCCTCAAAGCTAGCAGTGCAGCATCTTCAAATCTCTCTTTGCCTGTTACGCCCTTGCCTCCCTCCTATAAGGACCTTTGTGGTTTCACTGGGCCCACCGGATGATCTTCGCATCTCAAGATCCTTAACTTGATCCTTAACAAAATCCAAGTCCATTTTGCCATGTAAGGTAACATATTCACAGTTCTAAGGATTAGGACGTGGGCATCTATAGAGGGGCAGGGGGAGGACATTATTCCACCTGCTACACCATGAAAGTCACACCACATCACTTTCACTGAACGCTATTGGTCAAAACAGTCATAGCCAGCCCTGAGTCCAGAGGAAGGGACACATATCAACCTCTCAATGGAAGGAATGCCAATGACTTCGTGGCCATGTTGGTAAAACCGACCCGCCATCACTCCTGGGGTGGCTGCCCCATGCCTACTAGGCAGTGGGGGGGCTCCACTCCCACTCTTGACTCAGCAGCATGAACACACACAGAGACAGACGGTCTAATGATGCCACAGACGTGAGTGAAGGCAAAAGATAGACAGTGCAGTCGCATTTCAGATAATGTCGTAGAAAACAATTAATACAGCCTCTCACTGTGCACAGCTGAGTCAAGCAAATCCTACTTCACATTTATTCCTTGGTGAAAATTAGGCGTGAATTGTGTAAGTTTTGAATCATGTGGGTATTTTAGGAATACGTCCCTTGCATAAACTGTGACCACTTGGTTGAATTCTATCAAGGATCCAAGACACAACATAATATAAAGAAAGAAAACAGGGGAGATGTGAAAATTACATCCAACTTTTAGCATAAGGAATAAAGAATCACCAAATGATTAACTGCCCTCAAAATACGACTTCCCCGTGCTATTGGCGTTGAAGGAGTGTTTCTTCTGTTGAAATCAAGCATTATTAGTAAACAGCAGTTGTAGGAACTCGAAGTGGCTAAATTGTAGGCTTTGGTGGAAACAGGCCTGAATAGAACATATTAGCATACATTGTAGTTTTCATGGTTAAGCTGCAGTGTTAAACATCAAACTGTGCTAAACAATTGCCTTCCACGCAGCGGCTAAATTGAACTGCCTGTTATATCAGTTTGGTAAACTGTCGAAACTGGAGAAGTCAGCAATCTCAATGGATGTGTTTGTAAAATATCCCGAGGTACTCTGGCTTAACATCAACGAACAAAACAGCCCTAGAGTGTTAAGAGCTGGTCTGTTAAAAATAAGGATTAGCAAATACGGGTAAACATAAGATTAACATTAAAAAGTAAAGCCAATATATTGTAAAATTGAACATAATATGCTCAGTTCGCATTTCATGTCAGAAGAAGATTGTATTCTACCTTGATTTGCTCTAAACTAAGTTTTACATTCAATAATTTTTGTCTTAACTATTGTACAGTCAGGCAACTGGAAGTTGAATTTTGCCTAGTGAAACTAACCATCACTATTTGTTTCCATCCATCTTTGAGCCTGGATGTTCAGCACATTATTAAATGGGAGAGGGGGTGGGATGGGAGACTTAAGCAAATGTATACCCTCATGATTTCATGATTTTTGCTCAATTTTATACATTCTTTGAGAATACTGAGCATTTCAGACAGGCTGCTGCCTTCCATCTTAAATGGATGTGTGTACACCACCCAGCATATATTTAATATCCTAAGAGTAGGTCGTTTGGATGTGGCTTAGGGCTGTCAAATGTAAAATTAAACATATATATTAGTGTTGGATGCTTATGCTAATTGTTGAATCTGATCATAAAATCTTACTTGAGTTCTGGTCATGCAAAACTTGCCATTTGAAATCATTTGAAATGGTCAAGCAATAGCTAACAAACAGTTTGCTTTTTGGCTTGGACAGTACAAGAAGGCTGCTAAGAAGATAAAACAAGCTGTCCTTAGTACTTCCCTCATGCTAGTCTGCCACTCCTACTTGGATCCCGTCTATATAACTGGGAATCATGTTAAGTGTTTTTTAATACTTTTTTTTTTCTAATTACAAAAACACACCAGCTCGCTCATGGTAGAAAATTTACAAAATACAAACCAACTAAGTAAAAAAGTAAAAGTCCTCCATAATCATTTACTTTAAACCCCCTCCACTGGATCCCATTCTCACCCCTTCAATCAAAAGGGATCTGAATTGGTGCAAAGAGGTAAATACAAAAATTAACACATAAAAGTATTAGAGGGAAATACAGGTGAATTTTTCAAGCACCTCCCAACAGTCCTACAGCCAGGATGTAATCAGGAGAAGGCTGGGTTTACACCTCACATCAGTGGGCATTCAAGCCAGCACCGTTAGACTCTCCAAACCAGGAGGCCTCCAAAGGACAAATGGGTCAGGCAGACAATCAACTGTAACGTAATACAGGTTGAGATAAATCAAGAAAAAATGAAGTGCTATGGGAATGCAGGATCAGAGATGGCCTCAGAAAAGAAATGTTTGAGTGGGACTTGGAATGATATATGAGCTATCAAGAAGCTACCAAGTCAAGGAACCACATCCCAAAGAGCGAGAACACAAAGCAAAGCACAGAGTTAGTTGTGAAGTCCAATAGGGAGAGTGATCAGGTAACAGAAAAAGTGCCTTGGTGACCTACTCCTAAATCAAGAGTCAAGCCAGACAGTAAATTGATCTATTCTTTTTTTCCTAACTTTTGCTTATGAGGCCGTATCAGGGCATTCTAGAAATTTTAATATCATAAAATATTATCAGAATCTACCAGTCAGGATGGTTTTAACTGCAGTTGACAGAAACCCAACTCGAACTAGCAAACCATGGGAATTTAGTAACTCACATAACTGAGAACTTAGTGTGTATAGACCAATTCAGGTAAAGCTGGATGTAGGTGCTCAAATGATGTGCTTGTTTCTGTCTCTGTCTGCTTCTCCTTGAATGTTCACTTCATTCTTTCCTGCTGTAGTTAGACTCTTTCCATATCACAAGAAGATAGCTTCTGGAAGTCCCAGGCCAACACCCTTACAACTTGCCAACATAAATGAAGAGTACAGTCCTCCCCCATGAGATCTAGTAGAAAACCCTCAGGGAGGCATCTTTGTGGCCTACATGGGGCGAATGTCCATCTGTAAACCAATCACTGTGACTGGAAGGATGTAGTACTGGGGTTGGCCTAGCATTGGTTACAAGGTGGTACAGTCACAGTAATAGATGGACAGCACCACCGGGACCACATGAGGTGAGAGAACAGCTTCCTGGAAGAAGAAGAGGAGGAAGGGAGAATATGCTTGGCACATAACAGTTTTAACTATCATGGCTTATCTTTCAGATATTTGGGTGGGGGCTTCTTCCATCCCAAAAATGGGGATACAGCATTGCAGTCCTCCAGACAGTCACCTGGGAAGGACGGCAAATAGGCAACAAGCCTCCTACAATACATACTGATGAGAAGTATACTAAAGACACATTTGAGTCAGCACCTAAAAGACCCTCTTGACAGTCGAAGATTTTCACCAAATTCTATTTTGAATTCCAAAACAGAGAACCGGAAAATCCAGTCATCCCCAACCACACACACACACATGCACACACACACGCACACACACACGCACACACACGCACACACACGCACACACAGTATAAGAGACACCTGGTTCAGCTCTTGGGTCTTGGATAGCATAGTTGAAATCTGGTCATTTAAATCAAATCATATATGGAGCAAGCATTCGTATGACACTTAGGATTTGCCAGGTATTGTGCAAAGTGTGTTACCTACAGTAATACTTGCAACAACCCCGTGAGATGGGACCTATTAACATTCCCTTTATGGATGGAAAAGCCAAAACACAGAGAGAGCACAGATCACACAGCTGGATTTGAACCCAGGTGGTCCAGCTCCAGAGCTGGGCTCCTAACCCCAAAGTTAGACTTACCACCTCCACTCAAGATAGATCATAAAGTAAAAATGGAAAATGAAGAAATAGAAAAAAAAAAAAGTAACAATGATGAACACCACACTGAAACAAAGTAATCTACAACAGAACCACAGAAAAAGATATCATAACATAATCAAGACACAGAACTATCAGCTCAGAAACAAGCACCTGTCAGTGGAGCCCCAACACTGGCTGGGACACCCATCTAAAGAGGCTGGGAGCGATCTGGCTTAACTAATCCAGGTTGAGGGCTCCGCCCACAATAGTAATAGGAAAGCATCCTCTCTCTCCTGCAGATGCTGTGCCCACAAAAGACAGCCCCGTGTCTGGGGATAACCCTTCTACCCAGGACCCGATGCAGCATCAGCACGTTGCCATGCCCAGTGGTGTTTCTTTAATTTTTAGGCAACTCTGACTCCCTGTTCTTAGGAGAGTTATAAGGATTGAAAGACCAGGCTCAGTGATCAAATATTTATTGAGTGCCTTCTGTGTGCCTGTCCAGCCCTGGGCTAGGCCCTGAGGACACACACAACAACAACCAGACACAACATTGCTTTCGTGGTATTTTCCACCTAGCCCTGGCTTGTCCCATACCCTAATAGAGGCCAACCAGAACTTTTCAAGCAGATCTGGTATCTGAACAGTATGCACCCTTACAGGCACATTGGTTGGTAAAATACTGAAGTTTTTTTTTTTACTGTTTGGTAAATCTCTTGACTGTCCCACGATTGCCCACCTTGCCCTGGCCCCTCTCCCAGGACCTCTGGAAGGTCCCCGTGATTGGTCAACTGGAGGAATAACCCAGGCCCAGCAGGGGTCTCCAGGACCCCACTCTAGCACACAGCCCATGTCTGTTCTGATGGGTGGGTGCCTGTGCTCCTGTTCATATGCACTAAAAGTAGCCAAATTGCAAAAAGTATCTTCCCTCTCTAAATAAGCTTTAAACTCACACTTTTCTGGTTGATTGCCAGTTCTCTTTAGAAACAGTAGGTCTTTATTTTATTAAAAAAAAAAAAAGGAAAAGCATCAGACACACAATGTGACAATCAGCAACTGTCTAAGCACTAACCGTTGACGCAGAGGACATCTTGCCAAGATGGGACCAAATTACCTTCTCCTCCCCTGCCACCCACCTCAGTGCCTATCAACAGACGCCTTCAGAACAGAGGCCTCAGTGAGACAGACCCAGATGGCCCAGCGGGCATGGTAACCAGAGGGACCTCTTGCAGGCCCAGACTCCTGCTGGCTGTGTCACTCAGGTAGGAGTAGCAAATCACACCTGTCAGAGTTTCCCCCCACCCGCTCACATGACAGCCTCACTCGCTGGGAAATCCCTCTACCTGCCCAGGTGCCAGGAAAGATTAAGACTGGCTCAGACAGATGTGCAAATGCAGACTCAGAAGCAGCCGGCTTCCCCATTAACACTGTGCTCTCAACCCCTTGGAATTATCCAGGGGTGCTTTTAATACAGATGCCAAGTCCTAGCCAGGCACCACCAGTGTGGACCGCTGTTCCAGTGGGGCCTGCCAGGATGGTGGGGGGGGGGGGCACTAGATCTATGAACTGCCTCCACGGCGCAGTCAGACTGGAAGGGTCTACTTTGCTTTATACAGTCTGCAGCCCAGAAGGAGAATGTCTGGATGACAGTCCGACAGTCCGGCTCCAGGCTCCCCAACCACCCTGCCTTGTGCTTGTACAGCAGACTGAGGGGTGTCCCCACTTCTGCCTGGGGCAAGGGCCAGAGGCTAAACTATTCTAGCATTTTGCCCACACATGGTGGCTAGATAGTAAGAACAAGAAAGACATTTGTTCAAATCCTAATATGAGGTTACAGATTTTAACAGTATCATTCATTATTGCCTTCCAGGGATTTCTGGGGTATTTTCTAACTGCTCATTTTTTTTAAATATTAGTGACCTATCTAGATATTAAGATTTAAACGCTGACTTTTCAAATATACAAAAGAAAAAAAATAATATAAAGGAGTCCCTGTTGCCTTCTGAGCCCCTCTTCAAAGCACCCTGTCCTTAATTCAATAAAGGGGTCCTTGTCCACATGCCCTAATGTCAATGGGGCCACAGGGAGGGCAGGGACGACCAAAGATCAATTGCTTTAGGAAGCAAGCCCTTCAGGCGCTCCTTCCTGGCACAGATCCTGAAATCTTGCACCTCCCAGGTGGCTGCTCAGACTGGCAGGGAACCAAGCTTCAAGCCCCAGAACCTCTAAAAGTCTTCTTTCTAAAAAAGGATCACATTTCCTGCATGGCTGACAAGGAAACTAAGGTGCGGAGAGGTGAAGGGACCGATTCAATGGGCAAGTATCTTTTTAGGGCAAAAAATGTCACTCTCATCATCTCAAAGGTACAATAAAGAGAAAAACTTCAGACATGTCTTTGGGGAGACATAAACTTAAGATTTCAGTGCAATGAACCTCCTGTTAAATGTGTAGTTTTTTCATCTCACAAATCTTGCCACCAAAAAAGGACCAAGTCGATGCCAATGTCCCAGGCTGGGTACTAGTGATGAGCCACCCTGTGTCACAGGCACACTGCCAAGGTGAGCCCCTCCCAGCAAGACATCTTCACCGGGAGGAGGGCCACCAGGTGAGGGGCAGGCCCTGGCATAACCGAGGAGGAAAGAGGAGAGGAAGGCAAACCAAGGAAACGCTTCAGAGGCCTGACAAAGAAATCAGAAGAATACCAGTTCAAAACAGGCAGAGCCCAACGTGCATTCCAGGCCTAAAAATGTGGCATAGTCACAGCGAGATCTCGGGAATTCCGATTTTCTTTTAAAAGCAAAATGTGTCGCTCTCCAATTGAGAAGCCAAGCTGAAAGAGGTTTGTACATCCAGTGGTTTGGAAACAAGGAAGAGGGGGAAGCTGTATTTTCATTACTTTTGCATACCAGCATCTTTCCAGAAACTTCAGTATGTCGCTTGGGCAAGCCACAACCTCTTCAGGTGTCCATTCCATGTTAGTAAAACTGGGGCTAAAATGGTAAAAATTATTGCCCCAAAAGGTAAAAGGTTGGCCCGGATGACCACTTGATCCTCACAACATATGATGGTATAAATTCCTGGGGAATAGAAGTTATTTATGTAAAAGATACACTCCTCACCGAGTTGTCAGGAAATCATACCTGAAATGTACCACTGACTTCAGTGTAGTACACTGAAGCCCTTTGTATGTGAGCAGTGGTTCTCAAACAGGGGTGACCGAAGAAGCCCTTTGTATGTGAGCAGTGGTTCTCAAACAGGGGTGACCGAAGAAGCAGCATCCTCATCACCTGGGAACTTGTTAGAAAGGCAAAATGCTCGAGCCCCAGCCCAGATCTACTGACTCAGAAACTCTGGGGGTGGGCACCAGCAATCTGGGTTCCCTGATGCACTGCTATGGTGACTCACATCATAAACAGAATAGCTCCTAATGTATTTGTTCCAAATATTAGCTTTCTCTGCAAGCATGTCCATCACGTGGTTCTGGGGCCTTTACTTCCAATGGTCAGTATCTGTATCAGATACTCCACACACAGGGGACAGGCCTCCCTGCTGTCCTGGAAGGTCCCATCTGAGGGCCTCTGCCCTGGCCATTCCCTCTGTCTGGAACCCTGCCCCTTCTACCCCATCCCATTTAGGACTTAGCTCCAACATCGCCTTCTCAACGAGGCCTCCTCTTCACCCATGGTTCCTCTTAACCCTGCTCTATTTTTCCCAAAGTTCGTATCTCCTTCTAAAGAACATAGCCTTTCCTTATTAATATAGGACTAATTAATACAGGGTCTTCTGTGTGTCTCCCCCTAGTAGGAAGTAAGTTGTATGACAGTAATCTGTTTGGTCTGTTAAGAGAGACTAGAATAGTGCCCAGCACATAGCAGGCACTCATATGTATTTGTTGAATGAATACAGGAATCAGGCAAACCCCAGCACAAACATTTGGGATGGGGGAAAGGGGGTAGAGTCTTCCATTATTTTGCAAAGACTTAAGTGAGGGCCTACCTTTATGAACTCAAGAAGCATCCTCTCCCATGGACTACTGTTCTAGCACCTCACCTAAGGACCCTGTGTTAGTGCCCACAGTGCGTGCTTCTGAAGATATCCAAATGGCTGATAATCTTGTTTTGCAACCAACATTCAGGAAAGAGAAAATAGCGTTCAGCCACGCTCTGAACCAGCAGTGAAAGTGTTGTGTGTAGAAATCTTAGCCATCAATCTAATGCACCACGCATCTGACAATACTGTCTCTCAAACGAAGGCTTCTCCAGTGTTTAAAAGTTAAGGCTGGTAATTAAATTGCACAACCATCACAGTCAACTAAAATTCAATACTTCTGCTTCTAGCTTAAAATGGGAAATGGGAAATTGTGCCAAACGCCTATGATCTTTCCCTGGCTGCTTCAACAGGGGTGATTTGGAAGTAGGATGTCCAGTCTTTCGTAACGAGTTTCTTTTTTATGATAGTCCTGGGAATTTCCAGTTCTGGATTTTTTTTTTTCTATAACATGTTGCTACACAGAGAGCTTTAAGGTCACCACAAGGTATGTGAAAGCTCATTACTAGGAAAGATCATGTGCACAGTACCTAATCTGAGTTTTCCTGAGTAAAAAGCACAATTATGAAATTCAGTGGAGTTGAGTCAGTCAAGTATCCAATTTATATGGACATAAGTTCAGGCACCCTGCCCCTCACCATCTTCACCACAAACAGGGAGAAGACAGATTTTTAGAGGCTGAGCCACTATATGCACCGTTTCTTTCCAAAAGTACATGGAGGATCACGAGGTAGGGATGTGAATCCCTGTTCCTTCGCCTGGCTCAGGCCCTACAGTTCTCTCCAAGTATAAGCATTTTGTCACACTGAGCAGGATTCTGGAGATTAAGATACTTTGGTGTGGTGCAGTGTGGTGTGGTATGGTGTGCGGTGAGGCGTGGTGTGTGATGTGATGTGGTGTGGTTTGTCAGGGTACATGAGTGTGTGGTGCGGTGTGGCCTGGTGTGGTTTGTGTTGAAGTGTGTACTGAGGTAGAGTATGCGGCGTGGTGTGGCGTGCGGCATAATGTATGGCATGGTGTGTGGTGAGGGGAGGTGTGTGATATGGTGCATGACGTGTGGTGTGG
>CM053570.1:70123653-70178944 GCA_028646485.1 Cryptoprocta ferox | reverse complement strand
GGGTATATGGTGTGGTGAGGTATATGATGTAGGGCATGGCGTGGTGTATGGGGTGGGGTGGGATGTGGTGTGGGGTGGGATGTGGGGTGGGATGTGGTGTGGGGTGGGATGTGGTGTGGGGTGGGATGTGGTGTGGGACGTGGTGTGGGGTGGGATGTGTGTGTGGGGTGGGATGTGGGATGTGGGGTGGGATGTGGGATGTGGGGTGGGATGTGGTGTGGCGTGGGATGTGTGGATGGTATGGTGCGCACGGTGAGGTATGGCATGTGGTGCATCGTGTGTGTGTGTTGCAGTGTGTGGTACGGTGCGGTGTGGTGTGGTGTGTGGTGTGTGACGTGGTTTGTGGTATGGTATGGTGTGTGATGTGGAATGGGGTGTGGTATGATGTGGCGTGTGATAGGTGGAGTGTGTACTGTCCTGTGGTATGCGGTGTGGTGTATGTTGTGATGTGTGTGGTGTGGTATGGTTTGTGACATCGTATGGTGTGTGGGTGTGATGTGATGTAGGGTGTGGGGTGGTGTGTGGTGTAGGGTGTAGTGTGTGGTGTACTGTGGTTTGTGATGTGGTGTGTGGTGTGTAGTGTCATGTAGTATGTGGTGTGGGATGTGGTGTATAGTGTGGTGTGGGATGTGATGTGTGGGGTGGGGTGTGGTGGGGTGGGGTGTGATGTGAGATGGTGAGGTGTGTGGTGTATGGTGCGGTGTGCAGTGTGGTGTGATGTGTCATGTGGTGTGTGGTGTAGGGTAGTATGGTGTGCTATGTGTTGTGGCGGGGTGTGGTGTGATGTGGTGTGTGATGTGGTATCGTGTATGGCATATGGTAGAGTGTGGTGAGGTGTGATGAGGCGTGGTGTGGTGTGGTACAGTGTGGTGTGGCGTGTGGTGTGGTACGTGGTGTGTGGTAAGGTGTGGCGTGGTAGAGTGTAAAGACAAGCCAAGAGTTTCATTGAGTGCCTAGTCAAAGACCGGCAACTGAGTGGAGAGAACTCAGCTTTACTGAGCTTGAGAGAAATCATAGTCTCCAGCACTGCAGGTAAACAGAGTATTTGATGGACAATTTGAGGACTTTCTAAGTAACACTGACCTTCTATCACCTCTGAAACTTCACCCTTATACAGTGACAAGTCTCCTCCCAGAGGAGCATCTAGCATAGGAAGAAACATCGTAATGACCAGGACACTTCCTGTGAGATCAGAGGTCCAGGAGGTGCCAGAAGAGCAAGGAGAAAGGTGGCAGCCAGTGGTCATTGCTTACCAGACGCTACACAGCACTTCCACACACTGCAGGGTTCTCAACTTTTCTAGTGCTGATGGCTATCAGAAAGCAGTCTACTCCACAATAAGCCAATATCTGTACTGCATTAAAACTTTTATTGTAAAAGCAATACATGCACTTAAAAAAAAAAAGTAGTACAGAAGAGTAGAAAGTGCAAAGCAGAAAAGTATTCCTTCCACTCCAGCCTCCATTGCATCCCAGGGTTTCTAAGAAGAAAGGGAAGGCCATGTGCCAGCAGGCGCACATAAAAATTCTTAACTATACACTGTGTGTAATGGAATCTGCTTTCTTCTTGAAGACATTCTTGACTTTGATTGTTACCAGTTGCTTTCTAGATCTGCTCCCAGTTGTTATACTAGGATTTATCTTCATTGCCCTACTGAGTTATTACCATGGTTTCTTAGGTCCAATATTTTCATCACTTCTTGATCATGTATTATTTGGCTAGAGAATATGCTCCAGTAATTGTTCTTTTTTGGAAAGGCTATGTGGAAAGCAAATTTTCTGAGTCCCAACATGTCTGACAATATGTTTATTTTATTCTCACATTTAATTATTCACGTGCCTGGCAGAGCAGACACTACTACATGTCACAGCATTCATCTACTCCCACCCCTGTGCTTCTCATAATAGGATCTTCTTTGATACAGGCATTCTCCCTCTCCATGTGCCCATGCAGGGTAATTCCTGACCTACATCAGTATGGTTATCCTATTATCTTTCCAATGATTGGCTTAGGAATAAGTAAGTGATAAAATTTTAGTGAATAAAACATGAAGAAAAATATGTCAGCACTTCTGAATAGGAGATATTCTTGCCTTCCTCTGGACATTGTTGTTTCTGGATGTGGTGCCTGGAACTACTGTGGACATCTTGTCACTAGAGAAAAACTAGCCTGGGTACAGAGCCAAAAAGCTGAGGATGACACAGCAGAATGGCAGAAGAATCAGGAAAGTTTCTTTGTCATTTATCATATGAAGCTGATGAATTTACCAACACTTGTGATGTTCTACCTCTGAATTTTATATACAGTGAGATAATATATTTCCTTCTTATTTAAGCCCCTTGAGGTTGGCTTTCTGTTTCTTACAGTCAAAAGCAGCCTAATTAAGACAGCTGGGTATAAAAAAATATAGCTGGGTATAGAATTATTGGTTTACTTTCCTTTCAAACTTCAAAAGCATTATTCCATTGTCTACTAGCATCTGATGTTGATTACTGAAATGATATGTGAATCTATTCCCCATTTCCTTGTGAATAATCTGGCTTTCCCTCTTGCCTAGAGCATTCATGGTATTTGTCTTCATTTCCAGAGTAGTGAAATTCCCTCAGAGTATGTCTTAGTTTGGGTCTTTTCTCATTTATTCTGCTTAGAACTCAGTGGGCTCCTTTTAATTCAAGAATTTGATACTTTAGCTCAGAAAAAATTTATTGTTTTATTTGATGATTTCTTCTGTATTTTTTTTAAGTTTATGTATTTATTTTGAGAGAGTGCATGTGATCAGGGGAGGGACAGGGAGAAAGAGGGAGAGTGAGAGCGCCTGATCACGTGCACTCTCTCAAAATAAATACATAAACTTAAAAAAAAATACAGAAGAAACAGGCTCTGCACTGACAGCACAGAGCCCCAGACAGGATTCGAACTCATGACTTGAGCCGAAATCAATACTTGGATGCTTAACCAACTGAGCCAGCCACCCAGGCACCCCTCCTTTGTATCTATTAACAAATATCGGACCTTCTCAAATCATATTTCTTGTCTTTTTCATATCTCTAAAACTCGCTATCTTTTTGTACTGGGTTCAGAAAGATTTTTTTTAACTTCATCTTCCTATTTAGTCATTTGTAATTTATCAGTGTCCTTTCTGTTATTCAGATATTTTACTACATTTTTAAATTTCAACAATTACATTTTTAATTGCTGAGAATTCTTTCTCTTCTAATTATATCTTTTTCATAGCAATGTGTCATTATTTTCTCTCTGAAAATCTCTGAATTGCTTTTAATATTTCCATACCCTTTCAAGTCACTTCTTATTTGTTTACCTTGGTCTTCGTCTTTTACGGTGTTGATTTCCCTCAGGTGTCAAGTGGTTCTTAGTTGACCATTTATATTTACTGATGAAGGACTTTGTAGAAAGTACAGGTACCTACCTCATTGCAAGTTTCCTTTGCAGTTAACAGGGTCTATTTGCTCTGAATATGAAGGCAGTCTTTGTGTGGAGAGATCCTTCTCTTTGGAATACCTGGGTGGAGAGCAGGCAGGGGGATTTGGAATTCCCACCATTGTCAAACAAAAGTGAGGCACTTAAAAGTATTTTCCTCCTAGTCTTAAATGGCCTTGTTTTTTTTTTTTTTAACCCTCTGGCTCAACCCCCAGGATTTCCACTTTATCCTCTGTGTCTGCTTCAAATATCATTCTGCCTTGCTCCCTTGCTCCAACTTCATACCTTGAGCTTTCCTTTAGCAAATCTTTTATAAGTTCACAAAAACAATTCTTAGAATTCAAACTCTATACACATCTAAGAAAGGAAGGTGTTATGTAAGCCAAAATGTCCTGAGGACATCTTTCCAGTTAACCATCCAGACTGCTGCCTCAGAGCTCATTTTTATCCTCTATATGTACCAATCCCAAACTTAGAGCCTCTCTGAAGAAAGTCTTGCCCCTTGGAGTCCCCCATTTGCATTCTAGGCCATGGTTTCCTATTATATACGGAACTTTCAAAATAATAAAATGCAAGCCCATCTAATTTCCATCCTCCAGAAATTTGATGAAATCTCTTGTCTACCCATAGCCCTTCTTCCTGTTTTCAGAGCTGTCATGGATTCATTTTCCTCTACATACCTTTGACTGTCATTTCAGTGGTTTCTAGGAAGGCAGGGGAGGTGAATGAACCAAAAGTCCGTTATCTTGAACCAGAATTCTTAATACATTTCTATTAACACAAATCAACTTTTTATTTCCATTTTTGACAATGTGAGGAGTTTTAGACTGTTTGGGAAGTCCCTGAAACTGCATGCCAAATTTGATATGGATGAGCACACACATGCACATTTCTACAGAAACAGTCAGAGTTTCCGTCACATTCTCAAGGGGCCTGTAACTCAAAGCAGGTTAGGAAACCAAGGGGAAATGGACAGACAAACAACTGACTGTTCTTGGTGCAAGTGAAACCCATATAATGTGGGGGGAGGGGCGGGCAATGGGTTATAAGTAAAAACTGGTATACTGAGTAAAAAAAAATGAAATCTAGACAAGTACAAGTGTATAATGTCAAATACACTTTTCTCAAATTAATTTTAACCAGAATTAATTTCTGTCTTGACCTACCTCCCCAATTCCCTCCAACGTCAGAAAATTCAATCTAGGTTATTTCCAGGTAAGCACAGTAACTTCTGGGTAAAAGCAATCATTTCAAGCTTAAACTTGGTGAATTTAACATCACACCGCTATCATCCTTCTTGCCAATGTTCTATCGAACACAGCTCAGGCATTTGGGCACGTGGTGCCCGTCTTGGCTTCTATCGCACTGCCTTCCTCTTACCTAATCTTTGGTCATTGGTCTCTATGCCTACCAAATCCTTCACCGATGTCCTTGTTTCTCATGTTGGCCTTCAAGCATCAGATCTAGAAGGGTCATCTGCATCCTTTTAACCTCAACCACACTCTCCTTTGGGTTCACTGGCTCACTAGCTCTCAATGTCTTCTCTCTTTCAAGGCTATCTTGAAGACCAGGAATTTGGGACCCTTAAAGTTACCTGATGCCCCCACTTATTCTGTTATTAATTCATTGCCTGGGAAACATTTCTGTTCTGTGTTGTTCTCTAATCTCAATAGACACGTTACCCTGTCCTTTTGTACTGTCACTGGTGCTGTCCCATGATGACACAAAGAACTTCTCTACAAGGCTTTGCCCTGGGAAACATCAGCCTATGGCATAAAGATAGGACACTGGATCTCTTTCCCTGAACCCATGGTAATATAAGCTCTAGCACATCTCCTCCAGTTCTTCCCTATCTCTAGCTTAGTTCATGTTTAGTTAGTTTATAGAACGAGGTACTTTTGTTCCTCGTCTACACTGCCATATTTATTGATTCTAGAATGTACATTTCTTCACACATAGACATCTCTTAAATTGGAGTGTATCCTACAACTCATAGATTTAAGGACATATAGTATTTCCAAGCTATGGTTTATGGCATAACTTTATTCCCTTGTGTTTGCCAGGGCTGCCATAAACTGGAGGGCTTAAAAGAAGAAAAAAAAAAAACGGAAATTTATTGTCTACAGTTCTGAAGGCTAAGGTTCAAAATCAACATATTAGCAAGGTTAGTTCCTTCTGAGGGCTTAGCAAGCGTCTGTTCCAGGCCTCTCTCCTTGGCTTAGACATGGTCATCTCCTCCCTATGTGTCTTCACAGGATCTTCCCTCTATGCATATCTGTGTCCAAATTTCCTCTCCTCTTTCATAAGGACACCAGTCACAATGGACAACAGCCCATCCTAAAGACCTCATTTTAAGCTGATTACCTCTGCAACTTCCCATCTCCAAATAAGGGCACATTCTCAGGTACTAGGGCTTAGGATTTCAACATAGAAATTGTGGGGGGAACACACTTCAACGCAAAACATCTTGATCCCTTCAAAGAGATTTACTTTTGATGTTCAATATCCAACACTCACAAATCAAAAGACTTGCTGGTCTCTGCTATGAATTTATATATAAATTCATATATAAATCTCGATAGAAACCCTGTTTCTTTATCTTTACATTTCTGCTATAACAATCCAAATGCTCCCCAGGCAATGAATTAATAACAGAATAAGTGCGGGCATCGGGTAACTTTAAGGGATGGGGAGGAAAGAAATCTCCATTAATGTTTCAAAGTTTTTTCCAACTTCATTAAATCAGCCCAAGGTGCTGAATTCACTGGGTCAAATCTGTAGCCGTCTGTCATTTCCAGGGAATGCTTTATGTGCTTCTCAAAATTCTCCACTGAAGTTCTTCCTGACAGCAGAGCAATAGAAAGACACCCCAGGAATTTTGAAGACACAACCTAAAGCAGCTTACCAAAAGCATGAAATTTTTATATCTCCTGTTTAATCTTTAAATGCCACATGAATTTGACTCCTCAACCCACACGCAGCAGCGGTTTTGACGAGGAAGAAAAATTCAAGACAATTTTCCCCCAAAGTTCCAAGTAACATCCAGGAAGACGTGCCCAGTTTATCCTATGATTTCATGTGCCCCTGGCATAATGCCCCATGTTTGAGAAGCACAGCTTTCAGTGGAGGAAATAGGAAGTTCCCCAGATAAAGGGGTTTTGTTTGTTTCCAGCAGAGAAGGATCTTCATTCTGGCACTGCAAGGAAACCAGTCCTTTTCCACCCAAAGGACAGCATTTCCTGAAGAGCAGATACATGCTCCTTCCTAGCCGGTGGAGAGTCTGCTAGGTGAAAAGAAAAAGGCATGCAATGGAGCCTGTACTTGAGCAAGGATGCGCACATCACAAGGGAAGAAAGAGGCCAGGGGCAAGCCGGGTCAGGATTTAGGGACATGGAGAAAAACCAAGTGCCACAGCAAAGAGCCAAGAGGTTAGCTGAGTGTGCAAAACATAAGCAGGAAGGCAGGAAAAGAAAGGGGGCAGAAGAGATGAGTAGATTAAGATTTGTGGCAAAGATCAGCAAAATCTGAAATAATGGGGAAACAGCAGAGCACAAATAAAACTGGGCCACCAAAAGCACCCATATCCCAAGCTTCATAGAGTCCCTAGAGCTGCTCCCAAGAAACTTCTTCAGGAAGCCTGGGGGGCTCAGTCAGTTAAGTGTCCTACTTCGGCTCAGATCATGATCTCATGGTTCATAAGTTCAAGCCCCATGTAAGGCTCTGTGCTGACAGCTCAGAGCCTGGAGCCCGCTTCAGATTCTGTGTCTCCCACTCTCTCTGCCCTTTCCCACTCGCACTCTGTCTCTCTCAAAAATAAATTAAAAAAAAAAAAAGAAAAGAAAAGAAAGAAACTTCCTCTAGTATAGACCAGCACAGCCACTCTGTCGTCTCATTGCCATTAGCTTGTTGTGTTGTGATGTCTACTGGGGTGGAGTTTCTAGGTGCCAATGATGCTAAAGTTGCCAGGTGGTTTCCAGAATTAACTCCAAATTCTATGAACCACTGATAAACACAGATCTGAAAACCTGTGGTTTAACCAACAGGGTTTAACCAACCTTCGAATTAATGCAAGTCAGTGACCAGCATTTCCCCCCAAATTTAATGAGTTAAAAAACTGTTCTTTGGGGCTCCTGGCTGGCTAAATCAGTAGAGTATGTGACTCTTGGTCTCAGGGTCACAAGTTCAAGCCCCACATTCGGCATGGCACTTTAAAACCAAAAAGCAACCCACCACTCCTTGTTGGTTCTCATTTGTGTCTCTTGGATTGTTCAGCATGGACTTTGAATGCATTATGGGCTGGGTTCCTGTATAGTATCGTCCAGAAAGGTCCCACCTGCTTTCATCCTTCCCTACTCTACTCATAGACAGTCGGGATGGCAAACACATCTGTGACTGCCAGAACTGCACTGGCCTCCAAAGGTCCGTGGCAGCCCCATGGAGCAGCCAAGCAAGGGAGAAAGTGAGATGGCTCCCACAGGTCATACTTGAGGAAATCCCTGCTCCTGATCAATCACACCAAAGCCCAGTGGCACCACAATCAAAGCAAAGAAATAAAACTGAACTTCTTCTCTTCTGTTTGTAATGGAGACAATTCTCAGTTCTCAAACTCAGGTGTGCAGGGAATGCAACTTTACTGTTCTCTAATCATCTAATTTATATTTAAATCCTCCATTTGGTAATTGCAGGCAACTCAAAGTCTCTCCCCCAGCCTCATCTCCACAGAGTTACATCTGAATTCCCAGGCCTTACTCAGTGAGTGCCAAAGTGCCAGAGGCAGAGGGGCACCTGGTGCTCTGAGTTCCCCCAGCCCCCAGGCTCTGCCCACACCTCCTCCCTCCCTTTCAGCCTTGGATCACTGCCACTCAGAGTACCACAGAGACTTCCTCTCCCAACCACAGGCCTCCCTAGCCCTCTCTAAGCCAACCTCCAAGTCTCACCTGCCCCTCTCAGGAGCACTTTCCCTGCCCTGTGCTGTGCAAGGGCTCTGGGAAATGCTTGGGGGCACTTCCCTGCTTCCATTGGGCAAGAAGCCAACTCTTCTTAGACGCTCCCGGTCCATACTGGCAATGGGAACCAGAGTCACACCACTGTCTTGGCCTTTGCCTAAATACAGGAGCACAGCCTTCCTCTGATATCTGGTTCCCCAGACTTGTGAGGGGCTTACATAGGATTCAGCCTAGACACAGGTGCCGCCAGCCTCCCCAGGGTCCACAAACATGTGCTCCTCCTCCTTCCCCTCTAACATCCCCCTCCCCTCACCAAGGGCACCATTACCACATTGGGAAAGGGAGGAGAGATTGAGGGGTGCTAGAAAAGGCTTCTTTTACTCGTCAGGCACCCTTCTAAAACTACTGTCTATGCAATGAGTCCTTTGGTGCCCCCATGAGGACCAGGCTTTGGAAAATCAAAAGCCAAGCATTGATTTCTGAATTCTGCTCTGTCACTTGTCCCCTGAGGGAATGAACGTGAAATGCCCTAGCTGTCTAGGCAGGGGGATGCGCTGTAAGTAAAAAGAACGAAAGGGACAAAAACCTCAGTGAATAACTGGAAATGGTGTCCTGCCATACTGCCCATCGTCCTTCAGCTGCCTATGGCTACGGCTGTGTCTGCTTTCCTCTCCTGCTTTGTCCCTTTTGAACTTCCCCCTTCCAAAGTCCTTACTAAAAACATCAAATAATTACATGCTGTAATTGCTGATTGCACAGGGATTGGAGGAAAGGGCAAAAGGGGCTTTTGACTAGTCCTGTAGGGGTGAAACAGCATGAAAGTCCAAGGAATGGCAAATAGTAGGATGTAGTTAAAAAGTAGAGGGCAAGTATCCCATTTATGTTTTAAAAAAGATTTTGTATCTGGACACACATACGTGAGCAAATGTACAGAAAAAAATCCTGGGAGAGCAGTAAAATTGGGAAGGAGACTTCACATTTTTTTCTCTGTATGCTCCATATTCTTTAAATTATTTCCAAGGAGAACGTATCTGTGTTCTGTAGAAAACTGAAAGGTAGGGTGCACGTGGAAGATAAGCAGACAGATAAAGGTGGACAGGCAAGAAGGATGGAGAAAAAATGCCTTCATTAGGAGTTGTATCTTTGTCATGAAGCTGGTAAAACACAGACAGAATTTAATAATCCTAATTAGTATCTTCAATTAGTAAATCAATACATACTTATTGTGGGAAATTTGGAAAATACAAAGAAATACAAAAATGAAAATTATTAGTAATCCCACCTCTAAGAGATAGCCAAGTGTTGACACTCTGGTCTATTTTCTACTAATCTTTTTTTTTTTAATTTTTTTTTTAAGTTTATTTATTTGTGAGAGAGAGAGCACGCGAGTAGGGGAAGGGCAGAGAAAGAGGGAGACACAGAATCCAAAGCAGGCTCCAGGCTCTGAGCTGTTGGCACAGACACCTCAGAGCCTGATGCGGGACTCAAACTCACAAACTGAGACATCATGACCTGAGCTGAAGTCGGACACTGAACTGACTGAGCCACCCAGGCGCCCCTCTACCAATCTTAACACATGAATATTTTTACTTATATGGGATCATTCTGTGTAAGAAACTTCATTTTGCTTTTGTGGAATTTTTGTCACTGTTTTTCTACCTACAAAAGTAACATGTTCACTATTGTAAAAATATTCAAATACCTTATGAAGAGATATTTCTCATAATCTCCACAGTTAATAGTTTGGTGTATATTTTCCCAGTATATACATATACATATACATATATATACACATATATATATATGTTTTTATTTATTTATTTTGAGAGAGAGTGTGCATGTACACATGAGAATGGGGAAGGGGCAGAGAGAGAGGGAGAGAGAGAATCCCAAGCCGGCTCCACACTGTCAGCACAAAGCCTGATGCAGGGCTTGAACTCACAAATCATGAGATCATGGCCTGAGCTGAAATCAAGAGTCAGACACTTAACCAACTGAGCCATACAGGCGCCCCTCCAAGAATTTTTCAATAAAATATATATTTCTTTAAAGGAGATAATAAATGTTCATCAATTTACTCTTTTCATTTGACAATCAAGCTCTCTTGACCGTCTGATTTTTTTAGTTGATATAGATCAATATCATTCTTCCTACCAGACATAGTATATTTTATTATACAGAGTGCACTTTATTTAACCAGTATACCAATTGGTTAACTTAGTTTACAAAAAATGTTTTAATGAATATTTGATCTTGATATATATAATTTTACACATTTATGCAAATTTTTTCTGAGATAAAATTCCTGGAAATTGATTGTTAGGTCATATAGGATATACATTTTAAATTTTAAAGGGTATTGCAAAATGCCTCTAAAAATGCTGTAGAAACAATCCCAAAAACAGGGTATGAGAGTACTCTTATTAAAAACCTTAGCAACACCTGGTCATTTAATATTTGATGACATGATTGGCAACACATAATATATTATTATTTTACAAATATTTTCTTAGGTTGACATTTGCCTTTGATTTCATTATAATTTTAATTGTGGTTTTTTAAAAAGATGTTAATTTTATGCAGTCCAATTTCTGGTATCAAGATTTTTTTAATGCTGACCCATATCTAATGGTGGAATTTTCATTTTATATTTAAATATTGAACCTAACTATAACTTACTTTGGTTTAAAAACATAAGGATGCAAATCTTTTTAAATAAAAAAACGTAATAAGTATAAGATACATACAGAGAAGTGTACAAAGCATAAATGCACAAGTTGATGAATTTCCACAAAGTAAATTTCATGAGCCTCCTATGCCACACTCCCGTGTGCCACACCATGTGCTGCACCACCCAGCACAGAAAACAGAACATGACCCACACCCAGGAAGCCCCCTTAGTTTCCCCTTCCAGTCATCCCCTAGGCAACCACTATCCTGACTTATATCACCATAAGATTAGTTCTACCTGTTTCGGTATCTGGCTTCTTTATCTCAGAATTATGCTTGTAAGATTCATCCATGTCTTTGTATGTAATTATAGATTACTCATTCTTATTCCTGTATACATTCCATTGTATGAATAGACTATGATTAATTTATCCATTCTACTGCCGTTGGACATTTGGGTTACTTCTAGTTGGAGGCTATTAATAATACAATATGAGTGCCACGAACATCCTTTTTTTTTTAATGTTTGTTTATTTATCTTGAGAGAGAAAGCACACATGAGTGGGAGAGGAGCAGAAAAAGAGGAGAAAGAGAGAATCCCAAGCAGGTTCCATGCTGTCAGTGCAGAGCCTGACACAGGGTTCGATCCCACAAACCATGAGATCATGACCTGAGCTGAAATCGGGAGTTGGACATTTAACCGGCGGAGCCACTCAGATGCCCCAAACATTCTTATATATGACTGTTTATAACCGTATACACACATGTCTGTTGGGTACATACCTAGGCATGGAATTTGGAGTATGGAGTATGTGTGTTCAGCTTTAGTAGCTACTACCAGTATCAGTTTATACTCCCACCAATAATACAAAGAGTCCAGTTGTTCATGTTCTTGTCAACACTTGGTATTATCTGATTTTTTAATTTTGTCCATTCTAGTGGATATGTAGAGAGACATATTTAAACTTTAATTTGCATTTCCCAGGGAACAAATGAAGTTGAGTACCTTTCAGTATTGACGATTTGAACATCCTCTGTGTGGACTGTTTATTTACTTTTTTTTTTTGTCCTTTTTAGTCCTTTTTCCTTATGGGATACTTGCCTTTCCCTTACTGATTTTTAGTTCTTTACAGTATCTTCTACTCTATGACTTATCCTTTCATTTTCTTCATGGTGTCTTTTGATCAGTAGTTCTTGACTTCAGGGGTGCCTGGGTGGCTCAGTCAGTTGATCATCCAACTCTTTATTTCAGCTCAGGTCATGATATCACAAATGGAGCCCCAGGTCAAGCTCCATGCTGTGAGTGGCACCTGCTTAAGATTCTCTCTCTCCCTCCCTCTGCCCCTCCCCTCCCCAGCTAGTGCTTGCTCTCTTAAAAAAAAAAAGAAGAAGAAGAAGAAGAAGAAGTTCTTGATTTCAATTTAACCTAGTTTTTCAATCTTTTCCTCTATAGTTAGTGCTTTTGTGTCTTCTTTAAGAGTTGTTTGCTATCCCAAGGTTACACAGATATTCTCTTATGTTTTCTCCTAAGACTTTTATTGTCTTACCTATTATATTAGATGTACAATGCAGCTGGAATTAATTTTTGTGAATAATTTGAGGAAGAGGTCTAGATTCATTTTTTCCATATGGATATTAAATTGAACCAGCTCTAGTTATTGAAAAGATGCCCTTTCTCTTCTACATTTCAGTGTTACCTTTCTTGTAAATCAGATGATCATATTAAGGTCTCTTCCTAAATTCCCTAATATGTTCCATTGGGCCCTTTGCCTATTCTGGCACAAATACCACAGCCTTAATTATTACAGTTTTATAATAAGTCTAGATATCTGGTAGTGGAAGTTCTCTTAGCTTTGTTCTTATTCTTCATGATTGTCTTAGCTAATTTGGGCCCTTTTCCTTTCCATACAAATTTCAAAGTCAGTAAACATCCACTTAAAAAGCCTGTTGGAATTTTGAATGGTTTGCACAATTTACAGATAAATTTGGGGGAATTAACATCTTACAACATTGAGTCTCCCAGTCTATGAACATGGTATAACTCTCCATCTACTAAAGTCTTACTTAATTTCTCTCAATACATATTCTTGTTTTCAGTGTAAAGGTCTTATACATCTCTATTACATTTATTCCTATGAATGTGATGTTTTTGAGGCTATTGTAAATGGTATCATTTTTAAATTTCATTTTCTATTCTTCATTACTAGTATAAAGAAGTACAACTGATTTTTACATATTGATCTTGTTCCCATTGGCCTTGCTATATTTTCTTATTAATTACAAGAGTTTATCTATAGATTCTTTCAGATTTCTGAATACACAATCATGTTGCCTCCTAATAGTGACAGTTTTATTTCTTACTTTCCAATCCATGTGTTTTTTATACTACTGCTGCCCTTGCTACAATGGCTAGAACTTCTAATGCAATGTTAAATAGAAGTCGTGATTACAGACATCTCAGGGAGAAAGCTTTCAACATCCCACCATTAGGTATGATGTTTGCTTTAAGTTATTTGTAGGTACTTATTACCAGATTAAGGAATTTCCTTTCCTGAGACTTACTCTTCTTTATCAGGAATCAATGTTGAATTTTATCAAATCTTTTTCCTGCATTTTTGAGATTACTGTATATATTTTTTTTTCATTCTGTTATTGTGGGAAATCATCTTATTTTCAAATGTTAAACTATTTGTGGGGTACCTGGGTGGCTCAGTCAGTTAAGCATCCAACTCCTGTTTTCAGCTCAGATCATGATCTCAAGGTTGTGAGATCACACCCTACATTGGGCTCCATGCTGGGTATGGAGCCGCTTAAGATTCTCTCCCTCCCTCTCCCTCTGCCCCCCGCCTCTTAAAAAAATGTTAAACTACTCGTGAATTCCTGAAACCTGTCCCACTTGGTTAGGGCATATTATCCTTTTTACATATTATTGAATTCATTTTGACTATATTGTGTTTAGGATTGCTGTATGTATGTCCATGAGAGAGTTCAGTCTTTAATTTTCTTTTCTTGTGATGTCCTTATCAGGTTTTAGCATAAATTTTTTCTTGAAAATGAACTGGGACATATTACTTCTTTTTCTCTTCTCTGGAAAAATGTGTAAGATTGATGTTATTACTTCATTTAAACATTGGGAAGACTTTACCAGAGTGAACAAATGGACCTACAGAGCTTCTTTGTTTGTTCATTCATTCATCTGTTTGGTGGGAAGGTTTTTAATAATGAATTCAATTCTTTAAAAGGCATAGCTCCACTCACATTTTCTATTTCTTCTTGTGTTAGTTTCGATATATCACGCTTTTAAAGAAATTTGTTTAGGGGCACCTGGGTGGCTCAGTCAGTTAAGCGTCCGACTTTGGCTCAGGTCATGATCTCATGGTTTGTGGGTTCTAGCCCCATGTCAGGCTCTGTGCTGATAGCTCAGAGCCTGAAGCCTGCTTCAGATTCTGTGTCTCCCTCTCTCTCTGCCCCTCCCCCATTCATGCTCTGTTTCTCTCTGTCTCAATAATAAACACCAAAAAAAATTTTTTTTAATTTATTTCATCTAAGTTGTCAAATATGCTGACATAAAATTGTTCATAATATCCTCTTATTAATAATCTATTTTAGGAGCATCTTGCTGTCTCAGTCAGTAGAGCATGCAACTCTCAATCTTAAGGTCATGAGTTTAAGCCCCATTCTGGGCATGGAGCCTACTTAAAAAAATAAGAATAATAATCTATTTTATCCTTAAATGTCTAACCACTTTTCTCAAAACCACTTGTTTAATAATAAGTTTCTCAGTAATTTAATAAGCCATTCAAAAATATGTATTGGTTCAAACCATGACCCAGACAGTACTCCAGTGCTAGGAATAAGCATTAAATAAGACAACACTCCTACTTTACAAAGCTTAAACTTAGTGAATAAAACAGACAATAAACAAGATAATGACTAGTGTTAGGAGGAATACAGCAGGGTAAGGGTGTGTGGAGGGGGAAAAAAGGACTATTTTACCTGCAAAGATCAGAGAAGATCACTTTGAAGAGGTTATATCTGGTCATAGACCTGAATGATGTAAGGGAATGAACCGTAACAAGATGAGAAGGAAAAACTGCAAAGGCTGTAAGGTGGTAGTGTACTTGGGATGGTCGGGAAAGGGCAAAGAGGCCAGTGCAACCGTAGCAGAGTGAGTGAGAGAAAAGAAGAAGATAAATTTAGAAACCTAGGTAGGAACCAGATTATGCACAGTCCTATATAGACCATGGTAATGATTTGGGGTATTCCAAATGTAATAAGAAAACACTGGTTTTGAAAGGCAAGTAACACAATATGATTTATATTTTACAAGACTCCTCTAACTAATATGTGTAAAATAGACTGGGGGAGGCTATTGCAATAATCCAACCAAAGGATGGTTATAGCTTGTATTAAGGTGGGAACAGTGCAGGCCAGGAGAAGTGCTCAGATTCGGGCTACATTTTGAAGGCAGAGTCAACAGGACTTCCTGTTGGCCTAAATGTGGGAGTTATAGGAAAGAGAAGAGTCAAGGATAACTTCTAGGCTTCTGGCCCAAGCAACTGGGCAGATGGTGGTGGTCCCTTATGAGCCTGAGAATAAAGGGAAAGGAGTAGGTTTGGGGCAGGGAAGTTGAAAATCAGGAGTTTGGTATAAGACATGTTAAGTTTCCGATCTTGTTAGACACTCAAGTGTAGAATCAAAATGGTCTGAATTGCAGAAGAATGATGAAAATTGGAGATATAGGCTTAGGAGTCAGGTACAAATACATTTTTAATGCCCTAAAACAAGATAAGTTCATCTAGGAATGGAGAAGAGGTCCAAGACCTGAGCCCTGCAATACTCCAACTTTAAAAATTGGGAAGAGAGGTTCCATAGCAAAGATGACTGAGGAGTATCCAATCCAATGAGGTGAAATTCCCATACGTTTGTGTTTCTGAATTCAACACTCAACTCCCCTGATCTTTGAGTCGATTCTTGTGTCAGTTCCAAATAATAAATAAACCAACTCAAATAAGCTTGAGCAATGAAAGAAAAACTAGGTATGGCTCTGATAAGGTCACTTGGATATAGTTTCTCTCCTATGCAGTTTCTCTGCTATGCTTTCCAACATGGTGGCTTCATTGTTGGTTTCATGTAATAATGACGAGGCTGGGGTCCCACAAAAAGGGGGGGGGGGCATAGCACTAGTGACCTGGAACAAACTTAAACCAAATTCACAGCTTGTGGTTCTGTAAAATCAAGGTGATATAAAACCATCCTCAAAATCTGTACAAAGGCTGGCCAGTGATTACAACCTACATTTTCCTTTTCATCTTGCTCCTCCCAGTAACTGGGCAACCTTCTCTGCTGTCCCTAAGGCATGGGAAGAAATGGCTTTACTTTTGGGTCACCTTTACCCTGCATAGTTTCAGTTTTATATGGAAAGAGTCTCCTATGACACTCTCCACCTTGGGCAAGCTACAGACTTTGACTTCTAACCTCCTTGTCCTGCAAGGCTGCCAAAACCAAAGCCCTATTACTAGTTCTCAAGGTAAAAGCAACTTAAGCATTCTAGAGATCTGCACATCCCTCTGGTTCCCACTTGACCGTACATTTCAGCCTGATAGTAGTCCCTTTAGTGCTTTTAAGGAAATTTAATTTTTTTAATTTAAAAAATATACCCAACATTTTAGTATTTTTCAGCAGGAACTTCAGTCCAAATAACCTTGCCTACCACTATCAGAAACCGAAGTCTACCATTTCCTTCTTCATTATCATTGAATGAGCTAGTTTTCCTTGGCACCTACAGTATTTGCAAGGGGTTCTTCTTGCCAGGGGAGGGAAAGACAACCACCATACTCTTTCAAATGAGCTATTTTTGCAACCCGAAGGCCCTCTTCCTCCCTCCTCCCACAGAGACTGAATACTTCCCATAAACATGGCGGCTTGCCTGTGTGGTTTTTCAGGCAACCCTACTACTTTTGCTTCTTGGAGCCAACTACAGCCAGGAGGGTACATTCCTCCAGCTGTACACCCAATGCCCACAACACTTGCTACAAGCAAGGGATAAAACATCAGGGTGCATTTTTTCACCTTAAAGAGCTTTCCAGAACTTTCTAAGATCTGTAGTTACTGGGCTCTCTCACCATCTCCATGCTTTTTCTCTTCATTTCCTCCTATTTGCTTCCACCTGATCTCATCTATTCAGGACAGGCTTCACACACATTTTGAAGTCTCTTTGAAGATTACATTTCTTTCCTAATTTTGCCAAAAATAGAACAGTTTTCAAGGTTTTCATTATTATTTTTTTCACCTCCCTTATTGCTTTTGAATTTTGGTTTGTTTTTTGTTTTGTTTTGTTTTTTTTCCCAGAAAAGAAGGGGAAATGCCAACTAACACAGCAATGTTTTTATTCAAAGGTTGGAATTATCTTGACTCCTCTCTTTCGCTCACATCTAATACCAAATACATCCTCAAGTCCTGCCAATTCCATCTTCAAAATATATTCAGAACTTGTCCACTTCTCACCACCTCCACCTCCACCACTGTATTTTATCTGGACTACTGCACTGCCTTCTAATCAGTTGTCCTGGATTCGCCTTAGCTGCCTTACTGTCTCTTCTCCATAAAACATTTACATTTTTCAAGACAGAAGCCAGATATCCCACCTGTGCTCAAAATCTTCCAATAGCTTCCTATCTCACTAGAATAAAATCAGTCTTTAACATAATTATAAGGCCCTGTATTCCCTCCATGCCCCCTCTCATTATTTGTTGCTGCATTCCAGCTACAATACCCTCCTTGCTATTCTTCAAACAAGTCAAACATAGTCCTACCTCAGGGCCTTTGCACTTGCCGAATCCTGTGCAGGGAATGCCTCACCCCCAGCTTTCCTCATGGCTCACTCCTCACTTTATTCGCATCTCTGCTCAAATATCACTCAATCAAGAGGCCTTCCTTGATCAACCTCTCTAACATAACACCATTACACCCAACATCCACTCTGTTTCCTTACTCGGTTTATATTTCTTCCTTGCACTTACCACCACCTCACATATTTCCTATTTATTTGCCTTTTTTGTTTGGAGTTGTTTGTTTTCCCCTACCAAAATATAAGCTAAGAGCAAGACCTTTGTCTGTTTTTATTCACTGATACATCACAAGAATCCAGAAGAGTGCCTGGCCCTATAGTAAACACTCAGTAAATACCACTGAATAAATGTTGTGGCTACAGAGGAACCCCACTGCAGGAAGTACAATGAAAGCAGAGACCAGGCAGCTCCACCCTCTCAGCTGCCACACACCTGCCACCCAGCTTCTTTGCTCACTCATC
This sequence comes from Cryptoprocta ferox, assembly GCA_028646485.1. Classification (NCBI taxonomy): domain Eukaryota; kingdom Metazoa; phylum Chordata; class Mammalia; order Carnivora; family Eupleridae; genus Cryptoprocta; species Cryptoprocta ferox. Next base: position 70,160,578 of record CM053570.1, on the reverse strand, counting down.
TACCTTTCCAACGTCACTACTGTCAGCCTGAATCTGGACGTCCTTCCTGCCTCAGGCTCCTCAACTCACCAATTCGGTACCCAAATCCCAAATATCTAACTGGTCCACCTCAGTCCAAGAACCCATCCAAAGTCCATGTAGCCATTGCTGGCGGAAGAGGTAGAAGGGGGTCATGGATGTGTCTGTTCTTATGCCAAGTCACCCTCTCCAGGCGCTCTACAAAGGGAAAAATGGCTGGGGATCATTAATTTAAACACAGAACAAGCCTCCACCAAAGCATCCTTGACACTGGCAGAGAGCATGTGCATAATAACCTCTATAAGGGGGCCTCTAATTCAAATGCCTTAAGAGTCCTGGCAAGGAATAGAAATGAGTGAAGAGGGCAGGGTGGGGAGATGGCAAGCTAGAATCAGCTATTATTACTGACTATTGCCAAGGAGGAATGTGGGCCTGGTGTTGCCAGATCTCCCGATGGTTCAAGAAAAACCAAGAAATTTGGAAATGTTAGTGTGAAATCTCCCACTTTTTAGATGATGACAACTAATCCAATTTAAAAAAAAATAAAATAAAATAAAAACACTGTGCAGACCAAATAAAACACATCTGCTGACCAAATCTGGCAGAGGGCTACCAGTGTGTGATTCTGTTTTATCCAGTCAGCTCAAAAATAGGACACAAGTAATTTATCACACTCAAAAGCAATGTTTCCTGGGGCGGGGGGGGGGGGGGTTCTGTGTGAGGATTTCATTAGCAGTAGTAACCAGGCTCTCGGTCCCTTTTCTAGCACCTGCCCCTTCTCTACCAATCCTCCTACAAACTCCCACCAACTTTTCACCTTGAGAGACAAGGCTCAGTGGAAAACATTCAGGCTTTTGGTTAAACCTGGGTTAAAACCCAGTGCTGCCTCCTAGCATTCCTCAACCTCTCAGTTAAACTTAAGCCTCAGCTTCATCATCTGCAAAACAGGAATACTAATTCCTATCTAGAAGGGTCCTAACAGAGTTAATATAAGTAAAGTGCCTGGCACATAGTAGAGGCACAGGGTAATAAGTACTAGGAACAGAGCAGGAGCTGCCTTCCCCATAGAGAGGGGTGATGCCTGAAAATCCATGACTGTGGATACAAGATGTTCATAATAAGCTGATGCCGCCTAAACATCTATGCGGAATAAGGAAAGGGTAAAAATGTATTTAGTAAATAAAATGAGGAGGGGAACTACAGCCATTCAGGCATCCAGAACTTCACACTAAAGTATTTGCTTGTGAACCCTGTCCAGAATGTCTACATTTATAGAAATCAGCACTAATTAAAATTTATAGACATCAATTATCTGCTTATTCAAGAACTCTCTCAACTTTTACAGCTATTTTTTTGTATGCCTATTTCAACACAACACCGAATCAAGTAAATGCATGCCAATTCTCCAATGGCCTAAAAAAATATATGTGTATATACACATATATATACACACACACACACACACATATATATATTTAATCCTTTAGCTCCAGGAGACACAATTTAAAAAAAAAAAAAAGAAAGCCCTGTTTGCAAAGCCTAAAAACTTCACTGCCATCTCCGTCTCATTTGGACTTCCAGGAACTACAACAGGACAGCCCTACATCCGCTAACAAGCACAGGGAAGCAAACAAGGACCCACAGCCACTGCAAATAACACCCCCCCACACACACCCATCCCTTGTCCTGTGCTTTCCAGGGAGGAGTCAGGCAGTGAAGACCCCTCAGGCCACAGCCAGAGGGCCACACAGAACACCTGACTTCCCACCACACAGCACACATGGAGTGAGTCATGAAACAGGAAAGGGGTCATCCCACAAGGAAGCTCCCTCCAGGAACCAGGAGGGCCCTCAGCTGCAGAATCCAGAAATGCATTCCTACCAGCAGAGACTGGAAGGAAGTAGGCATCTCCATCAATGACGCTTAAAAAGAAAGAAACTTGTCCCCGGGCCCCTGCCCTTGGAAGAGCTGAGCTCCCCCATCCTAGATCTGCCTGGGCCTATTCCTAACTCCTGGCCTCTCAGGCCCTCAGAATCACACACATCAGTTAGCAGTTTTCCTCCAGGGAGACCCAAGCGCTGGAAAATCACTTCCCTCCTTCACTGCCAAGCCTCTCCTAGTAGGCAGGTAATCAGGAATTATTTAAGCTATTTTCCAGATTTAAAAAGAAAAACAAAAAAGAGGGGGAAGAGAGTCTAAGATGGGTGGGGTAAAATTCAAGATCAGCCAGGTGCTGACAATCACTGAAGCTGGGCATTGGGTAAATGAGGGTTCATTATACTCTTTTCTCAATTTGTGTATATGTTTAAAATGTTCCCTAATAACAACGTTTTTAAAGGGGTCAGGGGAGAGGACACAGATACAACCTGAAAACAAAACCAAGTGTCCATCACTCTCCACCCTGTACTGGGATACAGAAAAATCTGGGAAGTCCTCAGACTCTCAGAGCGACAGCCCAGAGGGTTCATGCACTCCCAGAGCACAGACTGCATCTTCTAAGCATCGCCCTTGGTATCCTCAACAAAATCACCTTCTAAAAATTCCCTAGAACTTTTCAAGATGATTCTGGCACAACCCAACTTCCCTTCTTGGCCTGTAAACCTTCTGCCTCCAGAAATCACCCTTACAGCCTCATCCCACCACAAGGGCCTCTACTTCCGGTTCCAAACTAGTGCGTTGAGAAATCCAGCTATTGAAATAGCTCCTGGGTGGCAGGCAGATGCCTGTGTTCCAACAGCTTGTCTAGCTGGTACTCCCTCCTGGGGGTCCAAAGTGAGGGTACTATTATCACTTTCAGGGAGTCAAGGAACACTTTATCTTCTTTCTTCTCCCTCTTCCCTTTAGCTTCACCTTGCTCCTAAAAGAAATGTTTCTATGATCTGAAGTGGACTTTTTCAATCTCAACACTATTGACATTTTGGGCTGAAAAATTTGTAGTTGTGGGGGGGAGGGCTGTCTTGTGCATTGTATGTTCAGCAGCTTCCCTAGTCTCCACTCACTAAATGATGGTAGCACATACCCCAGCCCCAGTTGTGACAACCAAAACTGTCCCAGACATTGCCACATGTCCCCAGGGGGTGGGGGGGAGGCGCCAAAAACTGCCCCTGCTTGAGAACCACTGGTCTAAAAGATATTGAAATCCCAAGGCCCATGTTGTCTTGGCAAAAAATTGAGGTTTATACAGTTTATTTCCACATGCACTATTAGACACATTTCAACTTACAAATTTGTAAGTACAGGGGCGCCTGGGTGGCTCAGGCAGTTGAGTGTCTGACTTCGGTTCAGGACATGATCTCACAGTTTGTGAGTTCGAGACCCACATCGGGCTCTGTGCTAACAGACCGCTCAGTGCCTGGAGCCTGCCTCAGATTCTGTGTGTGTCTCTCTCTCTTTCTTCCCTTCCTCCCCGCCCCCATCTCAAAAATAAACATTAAAAAAAAGTTTAATAAAGAAAATAAATTTGTGAGTACAAATGTTTAAAACTTGTTGCATCCTAAGCCAGAAACACATAAATTAACAAGAGAAAATTAAATTCATAACACTCCCAGCTATTTTTCCTGTTTTTGTGGTTTCCCCTGTAAATCTGGTTTCCTCCAAATTATCCTGTTTGCTTGTCAATGTGGTAATGATTTCACCCAGGTCTTCTTTGAAGTGCCCCCTAATTTGTGTTAGAAAGAAAAACTTCGAATGACTCTCTGAGCACTCCCCAAGGTGTGCTGGCTCTCCAGCATGTATCTGGTGTCACTGGAAAACAGAATCCCCCAAAAGGTTTCCTAATGAAATCACACACACCAAAAAAAAGGCATCACCAACATGTCCACCTGGTACAACTTCAAATAACACCAGATTCCCAACTTGACCAAGAAGCACAAGGCTAAACCACCCCGTATAGGAGGTTGCAACACCCAGGGGAAATACTGTTACATTTCTTCATTAGGCAGAGGGAGTTTCCCACTATATTTAAATAGGATACTCTCTTCTCGAGAAGGAAGAAAATGTTTCCCAGTCTGCAGAGGCCTTACATGAGCCCCAGGCCGTCATCCAGCTTTGGGGAACAGACACACACAGCTGTCTCGGTTCCCCATCGCATCAGTCTCCTCAGCTTCATTCAGGGGTTCTCCAACGCCCCCCTCACCCTAGGGAGAGGCAGACTTGTTTCTTCCTCTCTGATGTTTGTGGTCAGGGAAGCACTGGGTGTGGGGGATTCTGTCTTTTGGGGCCCATCCCTCCCTCTGTTACCCCATGCCACTGGATCACCCCACTCCTAGATCTGGCCAAGGCCTCCTATCTATCTTCCTAGTTTCACATTTCCCCTCTAACCCAAGTTTTATGCCAGTGATGGTCTTTCAAGAGCACAAGCCAGAGGACCCAGAATCCTTCTACGGTTTCCCATTCCCTGTCACTGGATACAATCCCAGCTTCTTTGGGGGGCAGACTTGTGGAGCCCACCCAGCGTCTGACCCAGGAGGCACCCGAGCAAGAGCAGGATGAGCACTGAGTGGCAAGGCGCACACACGTAAGGGATTTATCCACTGGGTATATGGTGGAGGGAGAAAAAGGAAGAGGGTGTTCACATAATGACCTTAAATATTCCTTTCAATCCTGACTTGCTGTGATTCTCAGAACTCCTGGGCCTACCATTCAGAGCCTGCCTTCATCATGTGACCATCAGCCTCCTGCGCAGTAATGCCAAACTGTCCCCCACAAATGCCCCTCCCACGGTGCTGCCCATGGTTACCTCACTTCTATGGGATGACTTCTTTCCAGGTTATCGTGCATTTTATTTTAATTACCAAAGGAACTGTGCTGGCGGCAGCAGAATAAAATAAAATCATATTGAATAAAATCATATTGAAGTATTTAAGATCAAGTCTCTCAACCACTGCACTCCCATATAGCCGCTGGCAGCCCAGAGGGCAGCCCGCCCGCCGCTCCTTCCCCATCTCTCTCTCTCTCTCTCTCTCTCTCTCTCTCTCTCTCTCACACACACACACACACACACACACACACACACACACAATCCACTCATTTGATACTTGATCTTATGCTGTGCCTCAGAGAGGAGGACATTTAATTCAGACCTGCATTCGCTCATCTCTCCAGCACCCCACCAGGTCAAGGCTAGTTAGTTCATCTGCTTCAACTGCTGCTGTTCCACCAATGAGGGGATGGAAGGCAGGGAGATCGGGTATGGCACTCAAAATCACAGATTCGCTGGCAGTAGAGCTGAGATCACAAAAAGAACCCCTCACCCTGTGTTTGCTATTTACACTGTAAAGCACTCTTCACCCACACTACAGAATGCAACGTTGTACAGACAGAAGGTAGAAATAAATACCTGTTGGGGCGCCTGGGTGGCTCAGCAGGTTAAGTGTCCGACTTCGGCTCAGGTCATGATTTCACGGTTCGTGGGTTCGAGCCCTGCATCTGGCTCTGTGCTGACAGCTCAGAGCCTGGAGCCTGCTTCAGATTCTGTCTCCCCCTCTCTCCACCCCTCCCCCACTCACACTCTGTCTCTGTCTCAAAAATAAATAAATACTAAAAATAAATTTAAAAAAAAAAGAAATACCTTTTGAAAATAGCCTACAGAGACAGGGTACTACACCAGTTGGTTCAGAACGTGGCCTCTGAACCCAGGCTGCCTAGCTTAGAATCAGGCTGTCATTTACCTACCTGTGCGCCCTAAGTCAATCAACGGGGCCTCCAGGTGACCTCCTTTACAAGGTCAGGTGAGAATTAGATACCTTAATACCTATAAAGCACCCAAAACAGTATCTGCTACATATGCTAATAAAAAAGCCCCCAAAACACACTAAGTTTCATCCTTCTTAAAATTTAGGCTGGCAAACCCAAACTAAATCTTGTTAGCGCTATACCCTGTCCCAAAACAAATCAACATGGGGGAGAAACTCAAATGATACTACTCAAAATAATATTTAAGTGACCTAGTGACTGAGACTATTACTACAGGGAGGAAGGACCTCATCGATGAAAGGCATTGTAACACCTACTGCACCAAAGAATAAAAAACCTTAACCGCCGCTAGCAGGCATTATCTAAGTACAGTGGGCTGCAAATCTGCTGGAGAATTGTTTTTGCCATGATAATATTTCTAGTAAATTGCTGCCTCTATACTAAACGTACTGGTGTTGCAGACCTGGCATACTAATAGAAAGATTATTATAGAAACACTATTAACATGAATTAGATATTATTAAAGATTCAGCACTACAACAGTGCCTGATTACAAGAGATTTCAGGCTGTATTGCTTAATGGGAAGATAAAAGTGCTAATTAAGCCCCGTCTTACAGCATGTCCCTAGGCAGGTCTGTACACCACAGGTAGCAAGAGGTCTGTGTACCAAACGAGAAGCCAGTAATGCCAACCCAGCTGGATACAGTCCTACAGGGAAGATGGGGAAAGAACGGGAAGAGCCAACGTTTTCCACACAGGAGGGGTAACCTGGTAAGGCAGACAAGTATCCAAACTTCATTTGAATCTCAGGTTGGCTTGTTGGTTTGTTTTCCTTAGCTACTTCCTCAGCAATACTTCTAAAACCTCCTTTGCTTAAGTGAAGAAGATCAAATAAGTCACCATTAGATTGGCGACTCTCGATAAACAGCAAAAGCAGGGAGAGGCAGAGAAAGCCTTGCCATTATTACCCAAACCTTCCCAGGCAACCAGAAGACACTGAATAGCTCTCCCGGCAGCACCTTGGCCCACAGCACCTCATCGCAAACAGCCTAAAGCTCTCAGTGGCTCCTAAAGAGTTGCTAGACTCAAGGCGTTAGCCATGCGTTTCAGGATCTATTTTGCTTTCCCACCTTGTTAATTAACTAATCAGGGATGGCAAAGCACTTCACAAATATAAACTGTCAGGGAAACGCTAAGTAAATTCGCCTACCTGGTCTAAATGTCAATACTAAATTAGGAAAGGGGGAAGAGCGGAGAGGGAGGCTGGGCTGTCCTCAGTTGCTGCAATCCTGGGGCCAGGGCTCGCTAACGCAAGGCTGACCGACCCGCGTGCCCTGCAGCAGCCTCCAGCCCCGGGGCAGGGCTCTCAGGCAGGACTTCTGGAAGGGAAACCTGGACCAGGGCCACCCCGGGGCAAAGGGAAGGCTGCGCGCCAGGCGCATCCTCGCGGCTCAGCCTCCACCTCCCCGCATCTCTGGGATGTCAACAAACCCCGGCCACAAAGTGAAACTTTCCGGGCCCCCTCGGTCGCGTCGGGTCTCTGCCCTCTGCCCGGGAGCGCGTCGCGGGGACAGGTGTGGAGCCGGGCCTCGGGAGGGGACCCCCGCCCCCAGCCCCTGCGATTGTGTAATCGGCCCGGGAGGGGGGGGGGGCTCGGCACCGGCCCCACGCTGGGCTGCAGAGGCGCGGCCCGGGGACCCCGCGGCAGGCGCGGCGCCCGGGGGTGTAGGGGGTTGGGGAGGCCTGTCGTCCCGCCCCCCGGGACCGCCCCCGGGCGGCCAGGGGAGCCGCGACGCTGACACAGCCCGGAGGGGGCGCCCGAGCGGCAGACCGATGCCGAGGACGGGGCGCGAGGGCTCGGCAGCGCGGCCGGCCTTACCTGAGCGCCGGGCCGGCACGGCGAGAGGAGGCTCGGGATGCCGAGGCGGCGGGCTACGGGCGGCAGCGCTGGCCGCCAGCGGGCCACGGCGTGTGAGGAACCGCGGCGGCGGCTGCGGCGGCGGCGGCGGCGGCGGCGGGCGCGGGACTGACAGCCCCAAGCCCCGCCTCCAGCCCCGGGCCCCGCCCCCTCGCGGCCGCGCGGCTGGCCCGGCCTACTCCTCCCACCGCCGGGGTCAAGCTCGGTCCACCAGCCCGGCGGGCGGGGGTGCTCGCTTCCGATTGGTCTGAGAGATACCCGTCCCGCCCACTCCCCGCCTCCCCCTTGGCAGAGAGCGGCGCGTGCGCGGTGGCTGCGAAGGACAACGCAGAAGGCTGAGTGCTGGCGTTCTTGGTCCCCAGCGGTAGGTACCCGGCGTCCTTCCTACTCCGGGAAGGCTGAGAGCCCTGGATGGTTCCTGAGGAACCAGGAATCAGCCTCAGACTACATGGTGGATGGTCTTTTTTTACCTGTGAACGAATCTATGGAAAAAAAACAAACGAGCATGGGCCAGGCTCTAACCGGAGGAGACCCCAAAATTGTGAACTGCAACAGAAAACGAGCCACCAGCCAGGACGCACCTGCGACAGGTCCCAGGGGTGCTTTATCCAGCAAGTGTGGTGTGTGTGCAGAGGGTCTAGTAGTTGAGAAATGAGGTTGGGGGTTAGGGTTGTGCCAGCAGAAAAAGTGAGTGATGCTGAAGTAAGTGGCCTTTCTCCACCACCTACCTCCTTCACCTCCCCCACCCCGTGTCCATACTCTCCCCTCTGTGCTGGTTCCAGTACCCTCAGCTTGCAAACAAGATCAAGTCTTTCCCAGCAAGAATAAACTGAGACCCTGCAATTCCACTCCTAGGTATATACTCAAGGAATTTGGAAACATACCTACATAAAAACTTGTACACAGATGTTCATAGCCTGTTCATTAATGGCCATAAGTGGAAACAATCGAAAGGTCCATCATTTGATGAAAGGGTAAATTATGGTTTATCCATACAATGGGGGAAAAAAAAAAGGCCCTTTTACTGGGCCATAAAAAGGAATGAAGAACACAACATGCTATAATACGGACGAACATTGAAAACCAAGTGAAGAAAGCCAGACACAAATGACCATGTGGCATGTGAATTTGTTTATATGAAAAATCTGGAATACACAAATCTACAAAAAGTAGACGAATGGTTGCCAGAGGGCATGGAAAAGGGAAATGGGGAGTGACAGTTAATGGACATGAGGTTTCTTTGGGGGGTGATGAAAATGTTCTGGAGCTAGATAGGAGTGATGATTATACAACTTGGTGAATATACTAAAAACCACTGAATAATACACTTTAAAAGAGTGAAATGTATGTGAATTATTCTCATATAAAAAGAATCAATGTACCTAACAACAACAAAAAAAAAAAAACCCACCCAACTCCCTTGAGGCTGTACGCCTTCCAGCTCCCTTGCAGTTTCCCAGCCCTTCCCATCCCACATTCTTGCCAAGATGGCATACATGTTCTTACCACTACTTCCTCATCTCCCATGTATATACTAGTTCCCTAGAATGTGGCTTCTGCTGGTACCAGAGCTGAAATCTGCTCTCTCCTAGAATCCTAAAGGTTTCTGTGAGCCTGAACATTCCTGGTTCTCTTCCTCCTCTCCATTCTTTCTGTCTTAACTTTTTCCTTGGCCATCTTTTTCTGTGGCTTTTTCCAAAATCCTTCCTAGGTTCTGTTGTCCATGTCTATGAGTTCAGTTACTGCCTCAAGTTCTAACATCCACAGGATGGTCACAGGTTTCTCAAACTCAGTGTGCCCTAAGCAGTTTGTCATCTTCCCTGCCCCCGGTCTCTACTTTCTCTCCAGTAATGATATCTATTGCTGCATACCAGGACCTGGGAGTTGTCCTTGATTTTTCCCTCTTCCCTCTTCTAGAACCAACCACCAATTTGTATCCCATAAGTGTTCTTAAATCCCACAGTCCTTCTTTATTGGTACTACCACAGCCCTCACCCACACCCCCCATCATCATGCCTTCTAATCTCCCCCATCTTTTGTTCTCTTCAAAGCTAGCTTCCAAACAGCTGTGGAAGTGGACGTTTAGCTCACATAACTGGCACTCCTCTTTCTTATGATAGCAACACCCTGATTTTGCTTTGGGAACCCACCCTTTCCCATTAGATACAGGCTTGGTGAGACTGTCAATCGAGATGCTGACCTTACCTAACCCAGGTTAGGTGTGCCCTCAAGCTGAGGCAATAGGACAGTCTTCATCTGGTATTTGGACACAGGGCAGAGCCACATAAACACTGAAAGTGGTTGGACCTGATTGTTCCCAACCAAGGAGACCCCCGGTCAATTCCTGCTACCTCTGTCCCAGGAGCTCCCTTCAGAGCCTGGGTGCTGCAGTTCTTCCTTCAGTTTTATGAACGAGTCTACCCCTCTCCATTCATCCCTTCTTTGGGAATTAACCAGAGTTGCCCGCAACCATGGCACCTAATGGATACAGAAATATGCCTAAAACACAAACCATGTCTTTACCTCTTTACAACTATTTAGCAGCATCCCATTGCCCACGGTAGAGCCTTCTAGCTCTGTGACCCAGCCCCAACCTGCCTCTTCCACATCTTTTCTCCCCACTCTCTGCCTTCCCCTTGCATTTCTGCTCTTCTAAATTACTTGGAGATTCATGGCCACACACTGTAAGATTTCATGCCTCTGTGTTCATGAGTCCCCTCTGTGTAGAATAGCCTTCGCTGTCTCCCCAACTAGCTTCACCCTTTACTGAGTTCTCCTCCTCCAGAAAACTTTTCCTGGTTTTCCCTGCTCCGAACACTCTGCCTTCCTCTGTGTTCTTAAAGCACCCTATTCTTCCACCTAATTGCACTTACTGTCATGGTATCTTACTTATCCATTTAACTATCTGCCTCTCCCACTAAATCTGGAGTTCCTCAAGGGCTTAGCCCTCCTTTCTATATCATTAGAAACACAGTGCCTAGCACATGGCAGGTACTCACAACCCTTCCCTTCCACTTCTTTGCCTCTATAATTCCTGAATAAGAGAAAGAGATATCATTGAGGGACATTAACAAGCATTTTCCCGAGAAGGATGAGAAGAAAAAACTCAGGCCTAAGGCATCTCATACAGGTTGTCCAAAAACTGTATTCCAATTGCCTAAATAAATAAATAAATAAATATTCCAGAAGACAGCTAACCCCTCAGTAAGACTAAAAGGCACTTATTTAAATGATATGACTCTCACCTCAAAAATCTACTCAATTTCTCCTGGAAGTCTTCATGACTTAATGAGATGCAAAGTTAAGTAACTCAGACAATTGTACTCATTATCATGACTAAGTGGCAAGGTGTGTTTTTGTACTTATTTGTAATCATAGCTGAAGAATAAATAATGTATCAAGCAAATCCATTGTTTCATTTGGATGTCTGTACTACCTCAAGTGGGATAATGTAGACATCCATGTGCAAATGTTGATGTGAGCTGAGGTCTAGTCCCACCTTGGCCATGACCATCTGCTTGACCTTGGGTGAGTCCCTGCCCTTGGATATTAGCAGTCAGCCTCCTCAGTATCCATTCCTTCATTGTACCACCATCAGAACCATAAAATGTCTCTGGAAAAGCAGTTTTTCTCCACTCTAACCCAAGTGATCTCGCTTAACCTAACTCTGCTTAGCCTAATAGGCCTAAAGCAATCATTCTATCCCATCTCCTCAGTTACAGAAATTACTTCAAAGGAAGACATGAAGCCAAGTCAAGACAATGAGATTTGAGAAGACATTTTCTAGAATTTCTGACAAAAAGAAGATTGCTGTCTATGCTGTAGCTCCTATCAATGATATAAGGTCTAGAATTAATACAGCCACATGTGACCACAAGGGTATAGACTAGACTGCCAGGCAGTGGATGAATCCTGAGGAAGGCAGAATGGGAAATAGAAAATAAACAGAACCTCAGTTACATTGTTGAGCAGGAAGCAGCCAGATCAAGCCACACCTGAAACTGTTATCCCATACTTTCCACTTATGGAAATATAACCTTCTCTTCATTGTTAGAGTTTGGTTTTCTGTCTGTAACATGAGTAGTCCTAACAATAACACTTACCAATCTCTCATGGACTCTATTTTCTCATTAGTAAAATAAAGATAATATGAATAGTCTTTAAGAATTCTGCCAGCTTTCACATCCTAAAAGTCTCTGAAGGGCAAATATACTCATAAAGATGTAAGTGCATTATCATTTACTGGTAAGCACCAAGGAAAATAAGACTCTCTGATATAACCCAACAAAAGATAGCTGAAACTAGAAATATAAACAGAAATCCTTAATCTTTAGCTTATACCAGGAATTACCCAGATTTCTACCCTCACCCCATATTTCAGCCACTTGTTTCTATACTCTGAAAATAGTGAGGGAGGGAGAGAAGGGTGGTCTTGGAAGGAAGCATATAAGGTGGCCCTGCTTTAAAAGACTGTATTCTTATTGTGGTGCCCATGGCCTTAGACCCTTTGTTCAGATTCTGACCTCTTCTACCTGAACTCTTTGATCTGAGCACACCTCTGCACCTTTTCTCTCTCTCCCCACATCCGACCCCTGGATCATACATTTAACTTGTCAGCATCCCTCTATGTCTGCATTCCCAGCATTAACCACCTTCAGTCTGTTGAAAGTGATGATCTATTAGCCAGGAACTCCAGAGCACAGACTTGTTTATCTGTAGCAACAAGGCCTAGAGGAAGGAGACCAGGATGGTTATTTAGTGGAGGAGAGTCACTTAATAAAAGAGATTAAGCACCTCAGAAGCCTGAAGGGTTGAACAAATGGTTTGATACACTGTGCTAGCAATTATGTAGAGAGGTTTCACACACGGGATATGTAGCCCTTTTAAAATAATGCATTTGGACATGCAATTGTACTCAACACCCTAATTTGAAAAGGCATTGCCTGGGTCCCTGTCCAACACTGTACTAGGACACCAGGGCCATACCTGAAGGCACTGGGAACCTCAGGGAGAGGCAACATGGAAAGAACTCAAGTTGCTTTCCCGGAAATAGAAGTTAGAGCATGCTGCTGATTAAGCTTGCTCTTTGTTCTGGCTTTGCAAAATTCATGGGAAAAGACAGATTTCAGCACAGCTTTGATTGATGCATTTAACATTTTATGACCAGATAACCTTTGCATACAGAGATGACTAAGACAGTGTTCCTATTCTTCCTATTCTTCAGGAGCTTAGGAGCTGTGGGGAGGAAATGGACACTAGACCAGTCAGGTCACAGCAGGAAACAGAGCTTGCCCCGTGTGGCTCAAGTGAAGACTTCAATGAAAGGACTATTGGGAGAGGGCAGGCACCCAGATACCAACGACAGCAGGAAACCATTACCACCTCTTAGCATGAAGACCAGAGGAAACACGAGAGGGGATTGTGAAGGAGAGGCTGCCTCGCAGGAGCTCTAGTCAGGCAGAGATCCTGCCAGAGGAATGGCTTCAAAGCAGAGCCAGAAGGGAAAAAGCACCTTGGGCTCTTACCTTCCTCCCATTTTCTAGTCTGCAAGTGCCTATCATCGACCAGCCCATACAGAAAACCCTAGGGATGCAGTCCCTAGGGTTCGGCCTCCCAGAGAAGAAATAAAGTGGAGAAGGGTGGAGAATGGATCCAGCAGCATTAACAAAGAATCGGTCCACACTCCACCCCACTGGCCATCCAGCCTCTATTTTTGTCCTTCATTGGAGAGATGAAAGTCTCATCTCAAACACAAGGAGAAACCAGTGCCATATGGCACTTTTTTATTAATGGTGATATCATTTCAAGTGTCCTCCCTGGTGGTAGGTTGGCTACCCTGATATTCTTCATACAAAGTAGTAGGGAAAAGGGTGGGAGGGGGGATTCAGTTTAAGAAAAAAGAATCAATAAATAAGTATGACTGCTATCATTCCCCCTTCTAGAGCCTGTCATGAGGCCAAAGCTGATAATCATGGCTTCATTCTTTCATTATCCATTTTATGTTCACCTTACCCTCTACAGAACCTCAGCAGGGGAGGAGACCCAAATCTTCATCTCAAAATAACGGAGCCCTTACTCATCCTCTCTATGTTGGGTTGCCAGTTTTCCACTGAACTTTATTGTTGGAATGGAAGTCGTAAGTGGCTCCATGAATCCCTGGGCACTGAACATAGTCTTCTCAGCTCTATTGAATAACAACAACCCCATTTCTCTTTGGCAGCCAGGACATGCCCCCCTTCTCTTCCTGTGATTCAATGGCATGAGAAGTCCCAGAATGGCCAGGGACAAGCTCAGCTTCCAGTTCATCAGAACCATGGTTGTGTTCCTTGGTGGGAACATTCTTCTGTCAGGAATCAATACCCCAAATCTGTCAAGCCCAAGATCAAAGAGGCGAAAACAAAACTGCATTAAGCATAGTATTAATTGTAATGGTTAGAAGAACCACTCCCAAGCTTCCCTCTGGTTTCTACCCATGTGTTCTCACTATGGAGACAACACCAGATATTGGCTGCTGGTTTAAAGCATGATGCTACGTCCCACAGGTGAGCTCAAGCCTTGCTTGGTGTTGTATCCCAGCTGGCCTACTGAACCTTCATCGTAGACACCTCAAAAGCCATGTTGAAGATGACAGTACAGCCCTGGGTGACAGTACAGAGCAGAGTCACCAGCAGATTTCAGAATCATCGTATATAGATGAGAGAGATGCACACCTATATTTTCTTTAAGCCATTCTCTTGCAGGCTCTCTTTGTTACCTGATTGTAACATTACCCTAAGACTGCAATTGTGGCTTTTAGCACAACCATAACTGGCACCTTTCTGGCTACATTGCTGAGAGGAGGATCAGGGTGGAGAATGGGGAGAGAGGAGAGCCTCCAGCCCTATAACTTGGGCTCAGTAATACTTGTTTACTGCACATTCCCCGCTGGACAATCCTGTGCCTCAGAAATCCAGCCAGTACTTCAATTCCAGGGACTGCTCTTGCTCAGGTGCTCTCCCTCGATGGTGGAGGCGAGAGTGGGGGAAGAAGGGATGCTCAGAGATGGATAGGACTGCTTGAACCTTCTCTGAATCACCCCCTGCCCCCAAATAGTCCATTTCTGTCCTACTATATGCCCAGCACTGATGTGGCCCTGCTGTTTCTCTGCCTTGAAGAGTTAAAGGGGTGGGCAGTGATCGGCCCCCAAAAGAGAAAGCGTACTACTCAACAGCTTTCCTGTCCCTGCCCCCCATCCCACCCAGCCCTCTTCTGTTCCGTGTCGTTGTTAATCATACAGAGATGCCCAACTATTTTCTGTCTCCCCAGGGGATTCTCATTATCTTTCTGATGTTTCCCCCAGATCCGTTGACCTCCATCTCCCTTCTGTGGCTTCATCAGGGAAGGGTTTAGGGGCCAGTGCTGGTTCCCTGTCATGTGCTGAGATGAGGTTTCAGGGGTAGGGAGAAGGCAGATCTTAGACAACCTGTAGCAGGAGCAGGCAGAGAATTAATAGGAAGGTGGTTACCTAGCATATGATTCCATTAATATGAAATTTCCAGAATAAGCCAATCTATAGAGACAGAATGCAGACTAATGGTTTCCAGGGGCTCAGGGGAAGCAGGATGAGGAATGGCTGTTTAATGAGAATGAGGCTTCCTTTTGGGGTGATGAAAATGTTCTGAAACTAGATAGTGGTGATGGTTGTACAACACTGTAAATGTACCCAATGCCACCAAATTGTGTACTTTAAAAATAGCTAAAATGATGACTTTTGTGTTATGTGAATTTTATCACAATAAAAAAAATAGGCAGTTGGATTTTATATTAATGGGAGACAGAAGACACTCAAGGGTTCCAGGGTGAATCTGGTGGTGACTGAGGTAAACGGAGCTATAGGAGAATCATTTGACCTTGAACTTCCTTCTTGGAGCATCTGTTTTGTTCAGCATGGGGAAGTGATGGGGATTAAGAAGAGCTGGGAGAGAACAGACCAAGCAGAATATGCTGACTCCAAAAAAGGAGAAGGGCAGGCATCTGGGCCATATACTTTTCCTGGAATTTTTTTTTTTTTTGATGTCATGGATTTTCTATTGTTTTTGTTCATTTGTTTGTGATTACTCAGCATTCTATCACTTTCTTATTGGGAAGAATTCCAAGTAGGGGGTTTCCTTCTTTGTAAATCCTCCCAGTGCCCAGCATAGGAAGGCCAGAGACTCTCCCTCTGGCCCCACACCCCCACCTGCCAACCACACCACATCATTCTGACTTTGAATCACAGAGAGTGATGCAAAGACAGGGGAAGTGAGAGACCACTTATGACAGTTGAGCCCAAGGATGAGTGTCCACGGCGGCAGCAATAGCTGGAGTAAGGGTCTCTGGCCTTGGTGTCCAGGGGCAGCTGCACCAGGAAGCATCTTCACCACACTGACCCTGAGGGGTGACCTTGGCTATGGTAGCCACTGCCTGGCCTCTTGCTCTGGTTATCTTCTGAGCCTGATTTGCCAGCCTCCTCCAGTTCTCAAGCTACCTGGTATCTTTCCAGTACATTCCTTGAGTGTCCAAGTTAGCCAGAGCTTATTTCTGTTACTTATAACTAAAGATGCTGATACACTGATGTAGCCTTATCACTTCCCTTAAAACAGAAAACATGGTGCATTCCAATTAAATACCGATGGCTCCTTGCAAAATTAAAGTGCTGTCTGCACCTTGATTTGTGTGTGCGTGTGCGCATTTCACTTTAAACATTACAGCTCTGAAACCAAACTGCATTTCCATGCACTGCGTTATAGTAACTATGGTGATGGGCAGAAAGAGCATGGTCTAGCAATTAGAACACCAGGCCACGTTAGTTATGCGACCTTGGGCAAGTCAGTTTCCTCTCTACTCAGGCTGAGATGAACTGTGAGCCCTTTTCCACTACTTAAGATTCTGGGATCGGGAAATGCAAAGGAAGTCATTTATATTATCACCGTGCCTAGGAAAACAAACTATTCTCTCTCACAAAGAGGCTCCATCTGATTCAGTGTCATACAGTGAAGACAACTTCAACTGTCAGTCTTTACTTGATCTACTAAATAATGCAGAACCTTGTAGACAAGCAACAAAAGTTAACATCAGCCTCATCTCCCCCTGGGGTCTGCCATCCACAATAATAATACTAATGACAGCTCATACTTGGATAGCACTTACTGCACACCAGACACTGTTCTAAGAGTTTTACATATATTAGCTTATTTAACCCCAACAAACAACTCCATAAAGTGCTATTATAACCCCTTTTAACAGATGACAGAGCAGAAGCACAGAAAGGTTAGGTAACTTACCCAAGGTCACACAGCTAGTAGGTAACAAAGTCATTATTCAAGGGTGGGCTCATATCTCTCACCTATGCCCCCAAGTTACACGGTAGCAATGTAATTTCCCAGAGAAGATGATGGAGTTGTGTGGTTCGTGCTATAAAATAGCTTCTAGTCTATGCTTTGCCTCCACAAAGGCTGCATCTAATTTTAATCAAGCTAGAAAAGTGACTGTCCATCACATTTTAACACTTCAGTAGAGGATCTAGCAAGGGAATCCCACTCGTCCTCTGATGGCTGCCCCCACTGTTTAATGGCATCCCATTTCTCCAGAAAGTC
Source organism: Cryptoprocta ferox (assembly GCA_028646485.1). Taxonomy (NCBI): domain Eukaryota; kingdom Metazoa; phylum Chordata; class Mammalia; order Carnivora; family Eupleridae; genus Cryptoprocta; species Cryptoprocta ferox. Next base: position 70,143,333 of record CM053570.1, on the reverse strand, counting down.
CTGACATACATCCTCTTTCACACATGAGAGCTTTCAACTTTAATCAAATTTGGGGAACAGTGGGGAAGATGTTGAAAAACCACAATCAACATTTCTTCTGTGATGATTCTTTATGTTGAGTGCCTGGACCACCAAAACGTGACTGTAGGCAGCCTCGGGCAAATTATTGCTACTTCTGAATAGTCTCCCCTGTGACATTCATTTGCTCAGAAATTATTGGTGACATCTGTTCTGTGGCAAGTGCTGAGCTGAGTTCTGGAAACAGGAAGGGTTGGAGGGGTGGCTGGGTGGGTAGATGTTATGCCAGTGGTCCTCAGCCTGGTTGGGCTAGGAGTCCCCTAATGGAGCTTTTCAAAATAAATGTTCACACCCTCTGGGTCCTGATGCCCATGTGGAGACTACAGTGGCTGGGGGATCGGGGGGTCCGTGTTTCAAAAACAGTCTCTCCCATATATCTCACATATCCCCCATATATCCCATCTCATCTTCCTTAACCCCCCGCCAACCCCTCACCCCAAGTGCGCTTATTCTTCCAGAGCCATTGAAATTGGTGATTTCTGAGGCTACACGAGCTCCACGTAAAATTCTGCGGTTCATTCATTAATAAATTTCTCAATTCAACATTTATCGAATGCCTAGTCTGTACCAAACATTGGAAATCCAGCATGAATAAGACTTCGGTAGACTGTCCTCCTCCCCCCGAAGTTCTCGATCTGTTGAGGCCGGCTAACAAGCGACCTGCCAGCATCTGTATAACATGAAGAGCCTGGGATATATGGGAGCATTTTTTGTTTGTTTGTTTATGTATGTATTTATTTATTTATTTATTTAGAGAGAGAGAGAGAGAGAGAGAGAGCGCGCGAGCAAGTGGGGGAGGGGCAGAGAGAGAAGGAGACAGAGAATCCCAAGCAGGCTCCACGCCATCAGCACAGATCCCAGTATGGGGCTGGAACCCACAAACTGTGAGATCATGACCTGAGCCAAAATCAAGAGTCAGATGCTTAAGCGACTGAGCCACCCAGGCGCCCTGTAAGGGAACATTTTATCAACTGAATGTCCCTTGGTAATAATTCAACTTTCTCTTCTCCAGAATAAAAGCAATTCCTTTGCTTTCGTTTCAAAGTTCCTCTTCCCTAATGATCAAATACAACAGTATAAGAAATACCTGACAAGTTCTAAACCTCATGCATCTACCTTCCTTCCGGTTTCAGATGCAAAGCACATTCTCCATGACCCCTGATGCCAGATGCAAACCCTGCGTGCTAAAACTCCTCTATCAAAAGGCCATTTCAATGAGGAACTTGGTTCAGGCATCAGCCATAGAACATTAATATTCATGGTTAATATTTGTAAAAGCCTTCATCTCAATCTTTTGTTTCTGTTGGGGTGGGAGATGTCTTAAAATGGCCAGAAATTCCCAATTCCTATTTATTCTATCTAGGCCTTTTCTTTTGGGCTTCCATTATTTCATCAGGGTTGGCAAGGAAAGTTGGTTCCGCTCCTGCCCAAGTGTTAAATGGATACTCATGTGTCTCTTCGCCACACTGGTATAATTAATTTTATTGCAAATAGGATTTTTCTTTCTTCCCCTTTGCATGCAAATGTGCTCCCCTTTCAGTGTTTGTATAATAGCAGTAATTCTTTCATTTGTACAAAAGGACATGCATTATTTTGGCAGATAGATGGAGCTTTGATGGAGAGATTATTACATTTCCAAAAGCAAAGAGAATAAATCAGAATTTAGCCAGACGCTGACTAAACACCCCCTTCCCCCAACTGCACTGATCTAGGGCCAAGTGGCTAACACACTGCACTTTCCTCCCAGAGAATAACACTTGCAGAACAGTGGGACCTTGCTGGCTACTCTCTATTCTTTGCCCTTCTCTGTCCTGCTCTGTGCACTCTCTCACCTGGACTCCCTTGCTGTCTGGCTTCTGCTTGGGTTTGGCCAATGAGAGGCAATAGCCTGGGAATAGAGTATGAGAATAGAGGGAGGTTGGAGTATCACTTCCCTGCTCCCTCCCTGTTTGCCATGGCTCCGGAGAGTGGCTGTGCTCCTCCTAGGCCACGGCTCCTCTGCAGTCACCTTCTTATGCAGTCCCAGCTCCCACTGGCCTCTGGTAATCCCCTTCCTTATTTGTGCTATGCCAGGCTAGACCCTGCAAGCTTCACTACCTGCCGTTGGCTAACCCTGCCCACATCTATATAAATAGGTTTTTATGTTCAACCCCTTTGAGTGTGTCCTTTCCTTCCAGAACACTGAGAGAACCACCATATTCCTAGGATGTCACTTAGCTCACTAGAACCTCACACACACACACACACACACACACACACATTCCATAGCACTAGGAAAGTGATAAGAAAACCCAAGAGTACTGAAGTGTAAAGGTATCTATATGTCTATACAGAGTTTTTAGAAATTCCACCAAGCAGAAGAGGAGTTTTCTCTAGGTATGTCTAGCTTCATGGAAGTCATGGAGAGGTTTTGCCTACCTGTCACTTAGTCCCTTCTTCTGGTCACAGCCCCCAGTTTTTCCTTAAGGAACCATCTCTTCCCTTTTCTTAGTACATGTGGATTAGGCAGGGCTATTCTCTCCCTCAGTTATGAGAAAATATGAGACTCAATGCCATCACTCAGTGCGTCACATTTCCCAAACCAGTGTTGGGTCAGGGATGGGCATGTGATACAGGCCAGGCCAATAAAAACCACTTGGATGAAATTCTCAGACCTTGGCTAGGGCAGCTAGGAAAAAAGGTGCTTTCCTTCCTCTGATGTTGCTAAGGGCATAAGGACATGTTGGTGGCCATCTGCCATGAGGTACAGAGCCTGCCTGAGAAGTGAATGATCACAGAGGAAGCAGAGCTAAGAAGTGAAGAAAGAAAAACTGGGTTCCAATCGTGTCACTTGAACCCTGGATCAAGCCTTGTTTTGCCTTCGCAATTACATGAGCAAATGTTCTTTTTTTACATTAAGTGAATTCTATCGCTTGCAACTGAAAGATTCCCCACTAGTACATTGAAGATGGAATCTCTTTAAAGCCAAGAACTATCATGGACTATAGGGGGAACAGAGAAGAAGAAAGAATCTACTATTTCTGGAGCGTCTGTTGTGTGCTCTAGAATAGAGCACATACAAATGTAGGTTAATTTATTTAATTCTCAAAATAACTTTGCTCTTCTATGTTGAGGAACTTGCCAGTTGCTACACAATTAGCAAATGGCAGGGTTAAGTTCAAACCAAGGACAGTCCGCCTTGCAAAGTTATATTTGTTCCACTCAGATATTCTGCCGTCATGATGATCTTCTTCATCATTCTCCTCACTATCTCCTTCTCCATCTCCTTCTCCTCCTCCTTCTCCTCCTTCTCCTCCTCCTTCTCCTCCTCCTCCTGCTCCTCCTTCTTCTTCTAGAAGCCCAGTGAATGTTTGGACCACAAGACCAGGAAGCTGAGATTCTTGGTTACCAGAAAACCCAGACCATGAAGCATGTGTATGCGCGCGCGCGCGCGTGTGTGTGTGTGTTCAAATAACTATGACATGAAAGAAAGAGTGATCAGTGCCAATAAACAGGAATAGACATCACATTGAGAAGGACTGCTCCCATTTGAGACATTGGAAGAGTTCAGACACAGATGGTGGAAGGGAATCCAAACATAAGGTAAGAGTATGAGCAAAGACATCAAGACTGGGAAGGCCCGACCATAGAAAGATTTAGTTTGCACATTTAACAAACTTCTGTCATTCTCCAAGGTTCTCTCCTTGGCAGCTTTCTCAATTTTCTCCTTTTCATTTTATTTTAATGTAGTATGTTAGGAACATTTAACATGAGGTTTACCCTCCTAATACGTTTTAAGTGCACAGTCAGTATTGCTGACTATGTGTACAATGTTCACAGCAGGTCTCTAGGCCTTATTCATCTTGCTTAACTGAAACTTTATGTTCATTGATTAATAACTCTCCATATCCCTCTCCCCTCCCCAGCCCCTTACAGCCCCACTCCACTCTTTGATTCTCTAAGTGAATGAATTTGACTATTTTAGACACCTCATGTAAGTGGAATCATGCAGTAGTTGTCTTTCTGTGACTGGTTCATTTCACTTAGCATAGTGCCTTCAAAGTTTATCCATATTGTTACATCTTGCAGAATTTCGTGCTTTTTAAAGGCTTAATGGCATCCCGTTGTATGCGTGTGTGTGTGTGTGTGTGTGTGTGTGTGTGTGTGTATCACATCACATTTTCTTTACCCATTTACCTGTCTGTGCACATTTAGGTTCTTTCCACATCTTGGCTATTGTGAATAGTACTGCAATGAACATGGGAGTGTGGATATCTCTTAGATTCTGATTTCTTTTGGATAAATATCCAGAAGTGGTAATCCTGAATCATATGAAATATCCATACTTAATTTTTTGAGGAATCTGCATATTGTTTTCCTTGGCAGCTGTGCCATTTTACAATCCCACCTGCAGTACACAAGGGTACCAGTTACCAATTTCTCAACGTCCTCACCAACACTCATCCTTTTTTTTTTTAGTATACTAGCCATCCTGACATGTGTGAGGTGATATCTCATTGTGGGTTTGATTTACATTTGCCTGATGATGAGTCATGTGTATTTTTTTCATAAAAGAAATAATCAAAAGAGTGAAAAAGTACCCTACAGAACAAGAGAAAATATTTAAAAATCATACTTTTGATAAGTGATTGATTTCCAAAATATATAAAGAACTCCTATAACTAGGGAGCAAAAACAACTAATAACTTGATTTTTTAAATGGGCTAAAGACTTGGATAGACATTTTTCCAAAAAAGACATACAAATGCAGGTATTTGTGAAAAAAAATACTCAGTGTCTCTATTTTCTCTTGATGTTCTTCCTTGGCAATAACATGACCAAAGAGTGGATAATTCCAGGCTCCCACTTACCATGGTGCTTGACACAGTCCTTTGACACTTCAGGGTGGGACAGGGAGAGCTCTTCAGTATCCAATATAAATATATCTCCTCTTCCATGGAGTTCACCTTGAAGACATAAGCAATAGTGAACAGGTAACCACGCTGGCTGGTGTTAAAGGTGAACCTACAAGCCTTTGAATGTGTCCTTGAAATCCTAGCATGTCAAAGTTCCTATCCAGCTCCCAAAGAAAGAGGGGTCATGGGTTCCAACATTGGCGTTTGTTCCAAATATGGTGTGAATTCAGCCCTAGAGGCACAGTCCTTTTTGTTTCTTCATTAGAGATCCTGCTTTTGACCTCTCCTTCCCCCTACAGTTGTCTCATTACTCTGTGAACAAGTGACAAGCTTTCGCACATGCAGCAATGCCTCGTTTTAGCACCCTTCTGTCCCACATCCATTCATGAAAGGTGTTGTGCGGATGTCAACCCAGGCAGACAGACCAACCCCCCCCCAGTCAGTGTGTCTGCCAAGTTAACCACACGAACACACCGTGCACTATTTTTAAAACTGAGTTAAATAAGGTGCCTTTAAAGTTGAGTCCCCTGGGATTGTATTCAGTCCCTAAGTTCTTGGTTTTGTGAGCCCAAGGGACCAAGCAGGTTAGCTTTAATTATTTAACTAGGCCACTTAAGCCACTGAGCCCTTGTCTAATAGGACAATATTTATAGGCATTGCATCATCGCAGAGTTGGAACTGTTCTTCTCAGACTGAAATCATCCTTCAGTTTGTTGGTTTTTTTTTTTTTTTAACTCAGGAGGGAAGAAATGAACTGTGATTTCATTAATAGAAACTACTGATAAAAACAGAAGAGTAGAAAAATTTCAAGAGGCTAACTGTTTAGTGGTAAGAAAAACAGATTCTCTCCTGGCAAGGTTTTGATTCATAGCTATGGAAAATTTGAGGGTGATATTCTGACCACTGGAGGCTGGGGCAAATTTGATTAAAATTACTAGTCTGGAAAACTCAATTTAGCCAAATTTTCTTCATTGCTGTGGTTTGATATAACTTTATTGTTCTGTGGTGGAGATTGATGTGGTTTTCATTGTTTGAACCATACATGAAGCATAATAAAAGAGTGAGTTTATTTTGCTATTTTTTTTTTCAGATGAGCTTTCCAGCTATGTCCTAACCTCATGATTTTGTTGTTTTATTTACAAAGGCTAACTGACATATATACTCATGATTTAATCATGATGATGATCAGGCTTAACGTTTATTGGGCACTTCCTATGTGCCACGTACTGTGTGTAACTACATCATCTGCATCACATCTTTTGATCCTCAAGCAATCCTATTTGTTTCTGCTGTTACCAACACATCGAAGTTGAGGCAAATAAGGCTTAAAAGGTTGTGTAACCTGCCCAGAGTCATACCACTCATAATCAGTGGTGCTGGGACATAAAGCCAAGACTGAGGAACTCCCAGGGATTCCCAATCCTCTTAGCCACCACAGCAGGCTGACTTCTATCAACACATCGATTGTGCACTTTTTCCACTCAGTTCTACAGTTGAATCATAGAATTTTTGTGTTGGTTTTGCTGGGGGTGACGCCACCTTTACACGAAGAGCACAAAAGTCCCCAGCAAGCCAACAGACTTTTAAGTTGCTTTATTTTCATTAAAACAATAAAAAATGCTTGTAAATTTTGGAAATTGTTTATAATGAATAGACCTAAAATCACTTAATAAAAATATTATCTTCCGTATGTAGTTATATGCCTATAAGGTATAGCTTTCAGAAACTAAAATTAAATGAATTATCCAACAAAATGAAAAACTTGACAACATCGATTGGACCGGTCAAGACGAAGCACCAAAGATGAATGCTTTCATCTGCCCTCTTTGCTCCAAACACATTGCAATAATTCATAAAATATAAGAAGCGCAGGAAAAAAGATAAACATCTCCATTGACCAGAGCTGGCAAGGAATTATAAAGCAGTGAGTGGGTTTGAAGCTGCGAGTCTGTTATGTTCCAAGTCTGCAAGCACATTGTGGCAGCTCGAATTTTGGGTTCTACCATGTAATGGCAACTAACAGTGCTTCATGCACAATAGTGGATCAGAGCTAGGCTCACTGCTTGAACTCAAAGGCTGACTGGGTTCCTCCTTCTATAGGAAGAAACCTGTTAGGAAAAAGCAATTATCAACTTACTTCCTGAGACTACAGTTTTACAGGAGATTCTTGGCTTAGAAAAGCAGGCTGTAGATACAACTTCCTGGCCAGGAACTGAGCCAAGCACCTGCTGCCCCGTGACTGGATCTGTGATAGCCCCAACATCACTGCAGAGCACTTTCCACCTGGTGCTCTGCTGGGGACGTGGATGGGGGTCAGATGGAGGCAACTGCAAATCCCAAAATTGCTAGACAAACAGGATGAGAGAAACTCTCTCTCTCTCTCTCTCTCTCTCTCTCTCTCACATACACACACATTCAAAATGTGGCTGTCATAACAAATGAAGAAATCTAATACCAAAGAAGACAGCCTACAGAACCATCAGAATTATTCATTGAAACATGAAATGACTAGAGATAAAATTAATTTTATGAAACAGTTTTATGAAAACTTTAAAATTAGTCTAAATAAGTCTAAAATGTTCAAAGGCATAAACCAAGTTAATGCATACATTAATAATGATCAAGAAATCTGAAACACGAAAGAGACATAAATGAAAGAAAAACAAGTGGGTATTAAGAAAACACAAATACATATTTGTGCAACTAAAAGAATGTGGTTACCAAAATAAAAAAACTCAAAAGACAAGATGAACTCTGGATTATATCCAGAGAGCACTGAATTGGGAAATTGTTGTGAGACACATACACAGAGCTTGGTCCTGAGGGACATCAGATAACTTTTTTAATGTTTATTTATTTTTGAGAGAGAGAGAGAGAGAGAGAGAGAGAGAGAGAGAAAGTATGAGCAGGAGAGGGGAGAGAGAGAGAGAGACACAGAATCTGAAGCTGTCAGCCCAGAGCCCGAGGCAGGGCTCGAACTCACAAACTGTGAGACCACGACCTGAGCCAAAGTTGGACACCTAACTGACAGAGCCACCCAGGTGCCCCAATAATTTTTAAAATAGTAGTTAACAGACTTGGAAGATACCTTGAGAGGTTCCAACCTATATCTGGAAGATGTTCCAAAAGAAGAGGATGGAGAGAATGAGGGAAACATAATATTTGAAGAGATTAGATCTGAGAATTTTCATATTTGCAAAAGACATGTGTCCTTTGATGGAAAGACCACTTTGTGTGTGGATAGGCACGACACATGACAGTGAAAGTGCAGATCAGTGGTGATAAGAAGAAGCTCCTAAAAGCTGTCAGAAAGAAAAGTTAAAAAAAAAAAAAAGACCAAGAAGAAACTGATAGGTTGACAGTGATTTATTTTCAGCAACAGTTGTGGCCACAAGACAGTGTAGTAACATCCTTAATTTGCTAAAAGAAAATAGCTGTCAGCCTAAAATTTTATATGCAGCTCAACTATTATTTAAGAGTGAGGACAAAAAAGACTCTTCAAAGCACAAGGACTAAATGAGTCCTCCCACAGATAGCCCCACATTTACACACTTAGTAAAGGATGCATTTCAGTAAAAAGAAATGTGAAACTACAGCAGAGGTCAGGGATAGAAGAAACAATGAAATAATGGTGAGAAAAAAATTCACAAAATATGTTTTTATGCTTAATTAAAATATTGATTGTGCATATGCTATGTTTAGAAGGATAGAAATGCTAAAGAACAATGTGTTTGTTAGAATATCTTTTATTCAAGGGGCTCAGTTGGTTAAGCGTCCGACTTCGGCTCAGGTCATGATCTCAGCTTCGTGGGTTCCAGCCCCGCATGGGGCTCTGTGCTGACAGCTAGCTCAGAGCCTGGAGCCTACTTCATATTCTGTATCTCCCTCTCTCTCTGCCCCTCCCCTGCTCACACTGTCTCTCTCTCTCAAAAATAAATAAAACATTAAAAAAAGAATATCTTTTATTCAAATTGCATATGTTAAATTTTTAGGAAAATTAAAAGAAGGGATTAACAATCAACAGAGGAAAAAATAAAAGAAGTATTTACTAATTAATTTGCAGCCTAATAAATAGTAAAAAAGGACTGGAGAGGGGGTGAGGAGGGACACAAGGAAAATGCCAATAAAGAGAAGACACAAAATAAGTTAAAGTATATCAGAAATCACAATACTTGCAATTGTATGAAATGCATTTATTAAAAAATGGAGATTAATATATTGGATTGAATGTATTGAAAGTAAAGAGATGGAAAAACTTATCTATGTCTATCTCCAAGTAAAGCTAGTGCAATGATGCTAATTTACTGCAAAAAGTTAATGGGAATTAAGGAGGGCATTACATAACAATAACAATCTACCAGGAAGATAGAAAAATTGTGCATTCAAATGCCTCTAAAACAGTTTCCAATTATATACAACAAAATAGAACTGCAGGGAAATGGAAAAATCCATAATCAGAGTCTAAAATTTTTAAAACACTTCTATCAAACAAAGATAGGTCAAGCAGGCAAAAAATTCATCAGACTGAAAAATCTGGAGAACAAAATTTAAAACCATGATATAATACAGAATTTTCCAAAAGGTTTTTTAATGTGGTCCCTTTAAGAAATATATTTTAGGGGCACCTGGGTGGCTCAGTCGGTTAAGTGTCCGACTTCGGCTCAGGTTATGATCTCACAGTTTGTGAGTTCGAGCCCCGCATCGGGCTCTGTGCTGACAGCTCGGAGCCTGGAGGCTGCTTTGGATTCTGTGTCCCACCCTCTTTCTGCCCCTCCCCAGCTCATGCTCTCTGTCTCTCAATAATAAATAAAGGTAAAAAAATTTTATAAAGAAATATATTTTATAGCAAAACCTGGTATGCACACAAGTGCACACCTACACAAATAGATAATTCTACAAACAATATTCACCTTTAATATGTGATGCATCCTGATACAATTTGTTTCACTCCATTCTATTTCATTTGTTTAAAAAATGTGAGTTGCAACCAACTAAACTGATTTCACAACCCAAGAATGTATTGTGACCTCCAGTTTACAAAACACAGATCTCATAAATATATGCCGTTGTGTCTCCAACAAGTAACAGTTACACTTTCCTTTCAACCTGAAGTAGTGCATACAATGGTGAAACCACAGAAGCATAAAAGTTGGAATAAGCAAGGACATTTCCTATAAACAACTGCTCTTCTACATTGTGCTGGAGATCAATTCCCAATGGGGGAAACAGGAATCAGAGGTGTATGAGTTTGAAAGGTTGAATATAGCAAACTGCAGCTGATTTATTATCAGCGTAGAAAATATGAGATTCCACAGACGCACTTTTAGAGTCATAAGAGAGGTCAACAAAGTTCTAAACACAAGGATAACAAACATTAATAATTTTCCTAAATACCGGTAATGACCAAATAGAAAATGTAATAGACAAAAGTTATCATTCAAAATAGCAACAAAAACATAAATTACCTAGGAATGAATCTAGTGAAAGATGTTGACAGCCTATAAATAATAGTATAAAACATTGTAGGGGCACCTGGGTGGCTCAGTCAGTTAAGTGTCCGACTTCGGCTCAGGTCACGATCTCGCAGTGCGTGGGTTCGAGCCCTGCATCAGGTTCTGTGCTGACAGCTCAGAGCCTGGAGCCTTTTTCAGATTCTGTGTCTCCCTCTCTCTGCCCCTCCCTCACTCATGCTCTGTCTCTCTTTATCTCAAAAATAAATAAACTATTAAAAATTTTAAGAAAAAAAACCATTGTAAGATATAAAGGAAGACCAAAACACACAGAGAGGCATAACATGTTTAAGAATGATGAACACTTGACATCGTGAAGGTGGCAGTTCTCTCTAAAATACTCTGATATTGAATGTAATTCCAATCAAAATCCCAACAGGAAAAAAAAATTGATCCTGAAATTCATTTGGAAGACTAAAAAGACCTGAATATCGGAGATAATTTTGAAAAAGAAGGTTGGGAAGCTTGCCCACCAGAAACCTAGGTTTACCTGAAGCCATAACAACTAAGATAATGTGGAATTGGTTCAGGAGTGGACAGTGACATTGGACAGTGGGACAGAGTGTAGACACAGAACTACCACACACATATGAAAGCCATCTATGGCAGAGACAGCGTTGTAACCAATGAAGAGAGGATGGGTTGTTTAATAACTTGCTGTGACATATCCAAAAGAAAAAATTAAAATGTAATCACTAACTCATATTAGTACAGATGAAGTCTAGGTAAAGACTTAATATTATTTTAGAACTGTAGGGGCGCCTGGGTGGCTCAGTCAGTTAGGCAACCGACTTCAGCTCAGGTCATGATCTCACTGTTCCTGAGTTCAAGCCCCACGTCAGGCTCTGTGCTGACAGCTCAGAGCCTGGAGCCTGCCTCAGATTCTGTGTCTCCCTCTATCTCTGTCCCTCCCCTGCTCACACTCCGTCTCTCTCAAAAATAAATAAACATTAAAAAATTAAATTAAATTAAAACTGTAACATTTCAAAAAATATATAGAAAACATTTAAGGCTGTGAAGAAGTATTAAAAATTTTTTTCTTAAATGAGAAGCAAAAAGGACCAACCGTAGTATAAAAGACTGATATATTTGTCATTAAAGTTAACTTGTTATGTCCAACAAAATTATCATGAACGAAGTTAAAAATGCAAAATGAGAGGAAATCTTTGTGATGCCTATAATTGACAAAGGATAAGAGTCCAAAATTCAAACAGAACGTCTAGTTTGATGACAGAATGACAAACAACATAGTGAGAAAGAAAAAAAACTAACAGAAAATTCATAGAAGAGCAAACTGGAGTGGATTATAATCAAAGAAGAAATATTGGGAATCAAAAAGTTGCAGATTATGTAACATTTTACGACATCAGATTGTCAAAGTTAAAATTTTTATTGGGCAAAAAAGGTGAAGGGAATTAAGAGGTACAAACCCCCAGTTATAAAATAAATGTCATAGAGATAAAAAGTACAGCATAAGGATACCATCAATAATACTGTAATAACGCTGTTTGGCGACAGATGGGTACCACATTCATCGTGGTAAGCATGGAGAAGGCATAGAATTGTCAAATCACTATGCTGTCCACCTGAAACAAATAGAGCATTGTATGTCAGCTACACTTCAATTTTAAAACATCACTAACATGCAGTACCAGGGACTAACCATAGCTTCAAGAACTCCCACAGACACTTTATGGAAGTATGAGTTGGTACAAGACTTTGGAGAACAATCTGACCTTATCTTGTAGAGGCTACTCTGTAACCCAGCAGTTCCACCCCTGGGTATGCACAGCAGAGAGACTCACATGTGTGTGTAAGCAGACAAGGATGTTCACTGTGGATAAAGAGGATACAAGAGAGACATATATACATATAAGGGAATATGACTCAGGATAAAATCTTGCCACTTGGAACAACGTGGATGGAGCTAGAGAGGGTAATGCTAAGCAAGATAAGTCAGAGAAAGACAAATACCGTATGATTTCACACATATGTGGAATTTAAGAAACAAAACAAACAAACAAAGAAAAAAAGAGACAAACCGAAAACAGACTCTTAACTATAGAGAACAGTTACTAGACAGGAGGGAGGTAGGGGGATGGGTGAAATAGGGGAAGGGGATTAAGAGTACACTTGTGATGAGCACTGAGTAATGTGTGGAATTATTCAATCACAATGTTGTACACCTGAAACTAACATAACACTATATGTTAACTATACTGGAATTATAATAATAATAATAACTATTATTATTATTTTTTTGTTATTATTATTTTAAAAATTTATTTATTGTTTAATTTACATCCAAGGTAGTTAGCATATAGTGCAACAATGATTTCAGGAGTAGATTCCTTAACGCCCCTTACCCATTTAACCCATCCCCCCTCCCACAATCCCTCCAGTAACCCTCTGTTTGTTCTCTGTATTTAAGAGTCTCTTATGTTTTGGTCCCCCTCCCTGTTTTTATATTATTTTTGCTTCCCTTCCCTTATGTTCATCTGTTTTGTATCTTGAAGTCCTCATATGAGTGAAGTCATGTGATATTTGTCTTTCTCTGACTAATTTTGCTTAGCGTAATACCCCCAGTTCCATCCACGTAGTTGCAAATGGCAAGATTTCATTCTTTTTGATTGCTGAGTAATACTCCATTGTATATATATACCACATCTTCATTATCCATTCATCCATCGATGGACATTTGGGCTCTTTCCATACTTTGGCTCTTGTTGATAGCAGTGCTATAAACTTTGGGATGCATGTGCCCCTTTCAAACAGTACACCTGTATCCCTTGGATAAATACTAGTAGTCCAATTGCTGGGTCATAGGGTAGTTCTATTTTTAATTTTTTGAGAAACTTCCATATTGTTTTCCAGAGTGGCTGCACCAGTAATAACTATTATTATTATTAATCCAATTTTTAAAAAGAATATTCACTGAAGCATTGCAATGAAAGCATAAAATGGAAACAACCTACATGTCCATAAATGGAAGAAAGGATAAATAAATTGTGGCAAGTTTCTTCAGTCCACTACTCTACAAAAGGCACTCTACTTTAGGCCACTACTCTAAACTAAAGCCACCTATGTCCATGTGGACAAACCTTAAGACAGGACGCTGAGTGCAGACGCAAGTTGCACAATGATGTGCTCAGGACAGTAATATTGGCAATAAGTTTGAAAACTTGAAAATTATGCTATCTATAATTCAGATACACACTGGTGTAGCAATTATATAAAATACACACCGGAATGATTAAACCAAAATTATTGATTATTTTGGGCAAGAAAAGGGGAAATGGGATCAGGAAAAAGTTCTCAGGGGCTTCAACCCAGTCTTTTTTTTTTTTTTTTTTTTGCATAAGCAAAAAAAGGGTCTATTAGATCTTTCCAGAGCTGGGCTCAGGGAACACAGGTATGTGCTGTCACTCTCCATACTTTTCTGTATTTCGTCATAATTCCATCATCACAAAGTTAACTCTGCTCTCTTCCGCTTGCTATTTATTTGTAGATTGTGATATTGTGTGACCGAATTAATTCTGAATTATAATAAATTAAATAAATAAACAAAACAATCAAACTCCTTCTTGTATGATCTGTTCTCAAATATTCTTTGTCTTCAAAAATGCAGTTGCTATGAAAACCTGTATTGTCGCCTTATTTTTGTCACTTCAATCCAGATAATTCTCACTGGTTCATAAGGGTGAATTTGTAATCTACAAGAAATCTATTTTCTTAATTGGTTCTCTTTTTAAAAAAAAAAAAAAAAAAGGATAGAAGTAAGAGACTTCCGAGGAAGATGGCAGAGTAGGAGGACCCTAGGCTCACCCTGTCCTACATAAACAACTAGAAAATGCTCACATCAGTGTAAATACCCCAGAAAACTACCTGAAGTCTGGCAGAATAAACTCCATGACTAAATGTGGACAAGAGGCCACATCGAAGAGGGTCTTACTACTTAGTGGGCTCTTTCTAGATACTGATTAATTGGTTGGGAAGACAAGGTATAGAAGTAATATAACACAATTACAGAAAATTTGGTAAATACCAATCACTGAAAATCCTCCCCTCCCCCCAAAGTCATATACTCAACTATTCTATTTCTCAATAGCCTTTGATGCCTGTGTAGGTTTCAATGCAGTTGTAACCAATTTGCACACATCGTTTTGTAACCTGTGCCATTGTTAAGTCAATATCTCTATGTCGTCCTCCTGCTCTTCCTAATCTTTCTTGATAACATCTAATAGTCCATTGTATCTTTCTCCAATTATTTAACTTTTCTCCTTTTATTAGACATTTGGTTTTCTTCCCATTTATATTCATAGAAATAAAAATCCATGACAAAAACTTTGTGAACTGTATTTTTTTGCATTTTGAATTACTTTAGAACTGGGATTTCCGGGTTACAGAGGTCGAAACTTTTCATGAATTCCTTCTCTCAAGGGACCTTGCTGTTTCTGCTGCCCCCACGGCAGTGTTTGACAGCACTGAGTGGCTAGCTGTAGCTCTGGGCTCAAGTCAGAATTCTGTAGCAATAACTGCCAAATCCTGCTAATTATAATTACTTTTTTCTAAAAGATTATCCTTACTTAGAATCTTTGTGACTGTCGCAAGAAGACAGCTGACAAGTGCCTGTTCTGCACCATTTATAAAATTTTCTAAAAGATGATCTGAGATGAAAAGCATAGGGACTATAGTCAATAATGTTGTAATAGTGCTGTATGGTGAGGGACAGTGACTACGATTATTGTGATGAGCACTGAGTAATAAATGTATAGATTTGGTGAAGCAGTATGCTATACACCTGAAACTGTCTCTGTATATCAATGGTACTTTAATTTTAAAAAATAAAATAAAATAAAATGATAATCTGAGACAATGGTATATCAAATGCCATGAATATAATTAGAAACAACTCTTATGTCATAGTCATACCCTTGAATTTGAACATATTAAAACTATGTTCAAAATTGAGGGTGGTGGGGCGCCTGGGTGGCTCAGTCGGTTAAGTGTCCAACTTCAGCTCAGGTCATGATCTCACGATTTGGCTTCGATCCCTGCATCGGGCTCTGTACTGACAGCTCAGAGCCTGGAGCCTGCTTCAGATTCTGTGTCTCCCTCTCTCTCTGCCCTCCCCTGCTCACACTCTGTCTCTCTGTCTCTCAAAAATAAGTAAATGCTAAAAAAATTTTTTTTAAATTGGGGGTGGCAAGGGGAAACATTTTTTCATCTAACTTATTATAAATAAACTTCTTGAAAGTTGAGTTTTTAATAACACTGTGCTGGGGGCTTCTGTATCTTTCCTTAAGTACAAAAGGAACATATTGAGAGACACCAAAATATGAGAAATAAAATATAAATAAAAATATGGAAAGCTCAATCTGTTCTCGGGGTGATTAATTAAATGGTATTTTATTAAAAATCACAGCACATTTTGTTTTTTCTACCAAAGTAGGTTAATTGGGGCATATTTTGGAAGTAATTAAGTGGTGGTAAAACTTGCAGGGACATATGTACAAGTATGTTCTTTGCAGCACTGTGGAGACAAAAAAATAAAAATAAAAAATAAAACAAAAACCAAAACAGAGTGAAATGCTGTCTTGGGAACGGGTTGAATAAGTGTTTTCACATGCAGGCTATGAGATACAATGCAGCAAATAAAATATAGGCTTTGTAGGGGCACCTGGGTGGCTCAGTCGGTTGAGCATCCAGCTTCGGCTCAGGTCATGATCTCACGGTTCATGGGTTCGAGCCCCATGTCAGGCTCTGTGCTGACAGCTAGTTCAGAGCCTGCAGCCTGTCTTCGGATTCTGTGTCTCCCTCTCTCTCTAACCCTCTCCTGCTCACTCTGTCTCTCTCTCTCTCTCAAAAATAAATAAAACATTAAAAAAATTTAAAAAAATAAAGATAAAATAAAACATAGGCTTTATCTTTGCCTGCTTACTAAATGGGGGAAGCAAGATATAGAGATTATATAATAAAAACAATAAAGACAAAATATTATGTGTGTATATATAATTGTGATCATGTCATTAACATGGATTATCTGTGCATAGGAGGGAAGAGGAGAGAGGGAAGAAGGAGCAAGAAAAGAAAAACAACCCTCCATTCTTAGAGACAATATGGGCAAGTGTTTAAGTGAAGCCCTATGAATGGACAGTAAAAGAAGCAAGAAGATATGTCACTCAGTGTGAGCAGCTCAGTTCAAAACTTCCCCAGGGTGACTCCCTGAGCTAAATCACTTACAGGTCACCCGTATTGAAGACTGACATCAAATTCCATTTCTGGGGACTTGGGTAGATCAGTCGGTTGAGTGTTGGACTTCAGCTCAGGTCCTGATCTCATGGTTCATGAGTTCGAGCCCCACATTGGGCTCTCTGTTGTCAGCACAGAGCCCACTTCGAATCCTCTGTCCCCCTCTCACTCTGCCTTTTCCCCATTCACACTCTCTTTCCCTCAAAAATAAAAATAAATAAATAAATAAATAAACAAGCATTAAAAAAATTCTACTTTCTAGCATTTTTATATAATTTTATTTATTTTCAGAGAGACAGAGACAGCACAAGTGGGGGAGGGGCAAAGAGAGAAGGGGAGAGAGAATCCTAAGAAGGCTCCACGCTGCCAGCACAGAGCCCGATGCAGGGCTCGAACTCATGAAACCATGAGATCATGATCTGAACTGAAATCAAGGGCTGGACGCTTAACTGACTGAGCTACCCCGGGGGCCCCTCTAGCCTCTTTATTTAATTGAATGTAGATAGTACAGTGGACAACATAGAGTTCTTTAAGATAAATAAATAAAAATAAAACCTTACAGAATGAAGTAGACACACTGTATGAGTCAA
Source organism: Cryptoprocta ferox (assembly GCA_028646485.1). Lineage (NCBI taxonomy): Eukaryota > Metazoa > Chordata > Mammalia > Carnivora > Eupleridae > Cryptoprocta > Cryptoprocta ferox. The sequence goes on along the minus strand of CM053570.1, from coordinate 70,126,008 downwards.
GAGTTCTCTAAAGAAGCAGAACCAATAGGATACAGACCGATTTTAAGAAACTCTCGCCCAGACTCTGCAGGGTAAGCCAACAGGCTGAAGGCCAAAGGAAGAGTTGATGATGCAGCACCAGCTTGAAAGCTGTCTGGAGGCAGAATTGCCTCTTCCTTGGGGGGGCCTCAGTCTTTTTCTCTGAAGACCTTCAACTGATTAAATAAGGCCCACCCACATTCTAGATGGTAATCTGCTTCACTCAAAGTCTACTGATTTAAATATTAATCTCACCTAGAAAACATTCACAGCACATCCAGACTGGTATTTGACCAAATATCTGGATATTACGGGTATCTAGCCAAGTTGGCATGTAAAGTATGTTATCACACTGATCAAACAATATCCTTTTAACAATATTAAGCCCATTTTACCTACCATTTTAAAATGAGCTGGGTGAGATGACCACATTTTTCTCTTAAGTTGCATTAGAAAATATAATCAGAGCACATACAGTATTCAGAGTTCTTAAGGTCTGGCTTTGATCCTAATTTCCTTCACCAACTTGGCTGAGTGCGTGTGTGTGTGTGTGTGTGTGTGTACACTTGACAGTGGTCTATCAGCAAATTTCCTGAGTACATGGCATAGATTTACCTATACTGAAAGCTACCTGCACGTACCTTTTTGTGGGATTAATCCAATTTCTCTGACTTACTCTTCCAGACATTCCCATCTCCCTCCTCACTGGCTCAGACATCCTCTGTGTCCTTCAAGACTCAGCTCAGATACCTTTGCTTCCCAGAAACCGCCCCATGACCACCGTCCTCCCCCGTGTCTCCAAGTCATGCCCTTCACCCCAAGTTTGATGAGGTGTCTCTCTGTGGTGTTCCCACTGTCCCCTTCCATCCTCCCCTCCTTACATACACCTTCTACCTAGCACCTGCCACACTGTACTTTAATTTCCTCTTTATGCATATGTTTTACCGCCAATAGACTGAGTTCCTTGATGGCAGGGATGATATCTATCCATCATTGTATTCCCATGCCTCAGCAGTATTTATTAGAAGAATTAATAATTCAGTGCTGCTTTCCCTATGAAGTTTTTCAAAGAATCTTGTCCAGCTCCCTCCAGGCCACTGTTGTTGAAGGCAGTTTCGCCTTGCACTTTGAGGGACCAGGACAACCTCCTTTAAAGGGTATCCAGGCATCTTTTTTTTTTTTTTACTTTTCTTTGCATTTATTTTATGCAGAATTTACTTTGGGGCCATAAGTTTTTGTTTCTTCAGTTTTTTCTGGCCTTTTTCTTCTGCAACCTCCTCTGCTGGTTTAGGAACAATCTGGTCTTTTTCAGTGAGGCTCAGCTCAGTGCGTCAGGGAGAGCTCACGTGTGGGCTGAACCTACCATGAGCCCTGTTTCTACACCACATTTGGGGGGCTCTGGTCACCTGGATGTGCTCAGTGAGCAGAGAATCTACATCTAAACCCTTAAGTTTAGCATTACTCTGCATTTTTAAGCAAGGGCAGTAAAAATTCAGCACCCTTTTTGGGCCGCCGACCCTGGGTCTACTGTTTGGCCTGGGCACACCCACACCTACCAACCCCACCACTGTAGCAACACGGAACGGCTCACACCATGTCTACAAAGTGACATCTTTCAGATACTTGGTGGTTTTTTGGATATGCGTACTCTTGATGGCCCAGGCAGTTTCATGTGTGTTCTTAAAGTGAACACAAAGATTTGAAACTCTTGATTTGCAGGACTGTGTAGGGTTTTTGGGTCAAGCGAATAGCGAACCATTTTCAGAGATTACCTCTCACTACGTAGGGAAAGAGCTGTCCAAGCATCTTCAAGGCGCAGCTGCCACCAATGCTATTTATACATTAGGAATGTGTGCAAAGCAGAATAAGGACCGGACCTTGCAGTCTTCTGAGGGAGGGGCCTGCTGTGCCATTTAGATTTTTTGTTTTGTTTTGTTTTGTTATAGTTTATTGTCAGGTTGGTTTCCATATAACACCCAGTGCTCTTCCCCACAAGTGCCCTCCTCCATGACCATCACCCCCCTTCCCCTACCTCCCTCCCTTTTCAGCCTTCAATAAGTTTTCAGTATTCAAGTTTTCAGTATTCAAGAGTCATGATTTGTCTCCCTCCCTCTCCCTAACTCTTTTTCCTCCTTCCCTTCCCCATGGTCCTCTGTTGGGTTTCTCCTGTTAGACCTATGAGTGAAAACATATGATATCTGTCCTTCTCTGCCTGACTTATTTCACTTAGCATGACACCCTCAAGGTCCATCCACTTTGCTACGAATGGCCAGATTTCATTCTTTCTCATGGCCATGTAGTATTCCATTGTATAGATGAACCACATCTTCCTAATCC
>CM053570.1:69944486-70123153 GCA_028646485.1 Cryptoprocta ferox | reverse complement strand
TTTTTTTTTTTTTATGTTTATTTATTTTTGAGAGAGACAGAGACAGAGCACTGGCATGGGAGGGGCAGAGAGAGAGAGGGAGACACAGAATCTGAAGCAGGCTCCAGGCTCCAAGCTGTCAGCACAGAGCCTATATGGGGCTCCAACTCATGAACCATGAGATCATGACCTGAGCTGAAATCAAGAGTCGGATGCTTAACTGACTGAGCCATCCAGGCATCCCACGATTTTTTTTTTTCCCTTCTAAGAAAACACTTTAGTACTTAACTTTGTATCTGTGAGTCATTTTTCTGAACATGGGCACCTTGGATTGTATAAACTCAGAACCCACAAATTCCAGACATGCACTGACATTAAGACTTGTAAACAAAATTGGAAAGTCCTTCCTTCCACCCCTCCCACCTGCCCCTCTCCACCCCACTGCCCTGGTTTCTAACTGCCTAGACCTTACCAGGACAAAGCTCAGCCTTGCCTCCTCAGTCATACCCCACCATCCTTTTCATTTCCCTCCTCAAAACCAATCTGGCTGGCTCAGTCAGTGGAGCATGTGACTCTTAATCTAGGGTCATGAGTTCGAACCACACTTGGGTGTTGGGTGTAGAGATTACTTAAAAAATAAAAAACTTTAAAAAAAAATGAAACCCAACTCAGCCTGTCTAGTTCTCCTGGGACCATGCTGCCTGACTCACCTCTTTCCAAGATGACAATTAGTTATCTAACAGACTAGAGCTCCACTGAGGGGCACAGCCTAAAAATTGGTTGGAATCATGGGTTACAGTGAAGATACAGAATCTTAACCCAAATGAATGAACTTAGGCTAAATTTAATTTAAAAAATAACTTCTATCCTTTATTTTCTATTACAAAAATGGCATATTTGAGAAATACAGAGAAGCCCAAAGAAAATTATAAATATTACCCTGTAAGAAAAAACATCCATAATTCCATCACCCCTTGCTAATCTCCCCGAACACGGTCTTGTAGGTTGTTCTTTCCTATAGATATAAACATACAATTTCTACAAACATGGAGGAATCAGAATGCAATAATATTTTTAAACCTAGTTTTTTCATTTAACAATATAGTGTGAACATTTCCCCCTATTATTTAATACTTGTTTACAGGATCATTTAAAATTTTAAAAAAGGGGCACCTGGGTGGCGTGGTTGGTTAAGTGTCCGACTTCAGCTCAGGTCATGATCTCGTGGTTCGTGGGTTTGAGCCCAGCATCGGGCTCTGTGCTGACAGCTCAGAGCCTGGAGCCTGCTTCTCTCTCTGCCCCTCCCCTGCTCACGCTCTGTCTCTCTGTCTCTCAAAAATAAATAAAACACTAAAAAAATTTTTTTTAATTTTTAATGTTTATTTATTTTTGAGAGAGAGAGAGAGAGAGAGAGAGAGCGCACACGTAAGCAGGGAGGGGCAGAGAGAAAAAGAGGGAGACACAGAATCTGAAGCAGGCTCCAGGCTCTAAGCTGTCAGCACAGAGCCCGATGCAGGGCTCGAACCCACAAACCGCGAGATCATGACCTGAGCTGAAGTCAGACATTCAACCGACCAAGCCACCCAGGCGCCCCACAGGGATCATTTCAAGTGACTGTATAACACTGTGTCAACATGGACCAGCTAAATCTTGGGATAACCCAGATGAAATGGGCAAATTCCTAGAAAAACACAAACTACCAAAACTGACTCAAGAAGAAACAAAATATCTGAATAAACCTGTAACAAGTAAAGATATTAAATTAGTAATAATATTTTTTTTAAAAAAGGACAAGTTCCCACAGAGAAAAACACAGGCCCAAATTAATCTACTGGGTAAGCTCACCAAACATTTACAGAATTAACACCAATCTGCTTCAAACTCTTTCAAAAAATTAAAGAGGAGGGAACACTTCCTAACTCATTCTATGAGGCCGCATGACCCTGATACCAAAGCCAAAGACATCACAAAACAAAACAAAAAAAACAAAAAGGAAATTAAAGACCAATGTCACTTATGACTAGAGATGTAAAATCCTCAACACAAATTAGCAAATCCATCCAACAGCATTAAAAGGATTATTGACCATATGGAAGAGGGATTTATCCCAGGAATGCAAAGGAGGTGCAACATAAGAAAATTAATCAATGTAACCCGTTGCATTCATTAATAAAACAAAGAGGAAAAACCCATACAATGATCTCAATTAACACAGAAAAAGATATTTGGCAATATCCAAGTTTCTTTATGGTAAAAACTCAATAGATAGGTAGGTAGCTAGCTGGCTAGATAGATAAATAGATAAATAGATGATAGGCTGACTATTACCAAGTATTGGCAAAGATGTGAATAAACTGGAACCTTCATGCACTGCTGGTGGGTGTGTAAATTGGTATACTCACTTTAGAAAACAGTTTAGTGGCATCCAGTAAAGTTGAACATATGCACACGCTAGGACCCAATAATTTCATTTCTAGTATACACAATAGAAAATGGATATATATGCACCAAAAGATGTGCCACAGGAATGTCTGCAGCACTTTTTTTTTTTTTTTTTTTTTTTGGTCATAGCCCCAGACTGGGAGAAAATGTTTACTGGAAGAATGGAAAAAATAAAGAGCGGTAAATCCCTGTGATGAAATAATATTGGGCAATGAAAACAAGCCAGCTGTGACATAGATGGATCTCACAGACCGAATGCTGAACGGAAGAGGCCCAATACACAAAAAGTACACACCGCACGATCCCGTTGGTGGAAATTTCAAAACCAGGCAAAGCTCTCTCTATGGCTGGAAAGCAGCACCGCGGTCCCCTTCGGAGCAAGGGATTAGTGTCTCTACCAGGAGAGACGGGAAGGGGGGTGTGGAGCCCTCATTATGGCCTGTTTCTTGACCCGGATGGCAGCCACACGCAGCACTCACTTTGCGGTAAGTCACCGAGCTGTGCACTTCTGACTCGTGGTGTGCTAGACTTCAGTAAAACTGCTTGACAGATAAAAGCAGATACATTTGACTATAATGGCATCTACACCCTATGTGCATCCCAGCGGTGTGGCCCTGATACCCGCTGACGTGTGTTCTCAGGCCAGGAGAAACCCACTGGCCGCTCCTCAAAACTCACAGAGATCCTAATACACACTGGGCTTTAACTCCTAGCCCTGAGTCTACAGTCATCAGCATGCCCTAATGCCCACCTGCAGAGGCAGATAAAGAGTTCAAGTCCTCCTATACCTTTCATTGCCTTGGCCCCAAAGCACTCTGAATGTATACTCTCTTTCCTCTCAAAATCTGCCTCCTCCAATCCTACAACCACACATAATCCGCCCCCAAAACCATCCGAACATTTGGCCCATGTGCCTGAGAAAGCGTCCCACCTCATTAATAAGGAGAGCTTCTCACAGAACACACACCCCATCTCCTAAAAAGAATCACCCAGCACTTGAATCCCATCTTGGCAACTTACTAGCTGGGGTAATGGCCTTGGGGAAATCACTTCACCTTTCCAAGGTTAAGGATTTAAAATAACACCTGCTTTTCAGGTTTGTTTCAAGGATAAGAGATAAAATGTGTAAACGCCAAACACTAAGATGTGCACTTTGTTCAATAATTTCATTTTTGCTAAAAAGCAGCAGAAACAGAAAGCACACCCTTTCTAAGCCCTGGGCTTATCCTGGGTGTAGGTGCTAACTCCCTACGGGGAAAGCAGCCCATGCCAGAGCTAGGCCATGAAACCAGAGTGCAGAAAGGAAATGGAGATGCCATGTGGCCAATCTTCTGAATAAAGCAGGACCCTCTGCAAGCTCCCCACTTCCATTGTGCTCACCCCAAGAAACTCACCTTTCACAATACAGCCCAATCTGCTTCATTCATGCTTGCCAGTCGTTCAACATATGTTTATGGGCTACCTGGTAAAAGTCTGACACTGTGCCAGGTGTTAAATGCACTTAGGAGCAAGACAGATGCCAACCCTGTGCTCTTGACCCTTGGGACCTAGTGGGGTAAAGCGTTCTCCCTTTTAGGGGCGCGTGCAGGGCTCAGTCTATTAAGCATCTGACTTGATTTTGGCTCAGGTCATGATCTCACCTGGGCCCCAAGCTGGGCGATGAAGCCTGCTTGGGATTCTCTCTCTCTCTCTCTGTCTCTCTCTCTGTCTCTCTCTCTGTCTCTCTCTCTCTCATACTCTGCCCCTAGAGTTCTCACTTCTAAGAAATTTCTCTATGTAACACTGTGTTGAACAAGCAGGACTCATGGTCCAAAACACTATATTCTTGTCTTCCACCGTTTCTTCAGGCTCTGCGCACTCTTGGGTAACAGGGGCCCCCGTTCAGTCATTAGGGTGTCCAGTTATCAACTTTTCCAAATCCACTCAACGTTACAACTAGTCACTGCCCCTCTGCTGAGCTTAGAGCAGTGCAGGTGGAAAGCCCCAGGCAGGCTCCTTTCCTCTTTCTCCCTCCCCTACTTGTTAGCTGCTAGTATTGACCCCTCCCACCCCCGCCCCAGGGCCTGCAGTGACTGCGAGGGGAAAGGGTAAGAGACAGAAAAGTTCCTATTTGATGGGCACTGTGCATCCTCTGGGCTCTCTGGGGGCAGCCAGGTGTTAAAGTTGACCCTTCCTTTCATGAGTGTGGTTCTATAGTTTCTTCAGGGATCCCCCCCCCTCACGAGAGACTCTACTCTGCCATTCTCTTGGTCAGGCAGCCCTGCTGTGTTTGTTCCTCCAGAAGACCTCCAGATGGGACCTAGCATGACTCCATCTGCAGCCGCTTGTGTGTGTGGCCCAAAGCTGGTGTGGGCAAAACACTCCTTTTCCCCGAGCGCCCTTCTCATCCCAGCTGGCCAACCTCCCCTTTCTCCTTCCCCATAGATTTCTCAGATGGGAATCAGACACCCTTCTCTCTTGATTTAAGGAAACTTCACAGCAGCACACTGAGGTGGACAGGTAGTGGGAGCTTTCAGCCACAGCTGGGTCAATGAGGAGGCGCAGTAGTGATAGAGAATTTAAAAATCACAACAAAACCGAGGCACCTGGGAGGGCTCAGTCGGTTAAGCGTCCGGCTTCGGCTCAGGTCCTGATCGCACAGTTCACGAGTTCGAGCCCCGTGTCGGGCTCTGTGCTGACAGGTCAGAGCCTGGAGCCTGCTTCGGATTCTGTGTCTGCCTCTCTCTCTGGCCCTCCCCTGCTTGTGCTCTCTCTCTCTCTCTCTCTCTCTCTCAAAAATAAAAACATTAAAAAAATTTTAAATCATAATAAAACCAACCAAATGTTGGCCCAGTGTTTACTACCAACATGATTTGGCAATGCAAAACAATACCTGTAACTTCTCCCCTCCCCCCGCCCCGGGTAGACCATCCCAATACACATCTTGGTACACTACTCACCCCACTTCTCCTCCTGGTGTTGGGGGGCCCCTAGAGCACACCTACAGTTCTCTCTAAAACTCCTCTCCACCACTGGTTACAGTGTGACCTTTTAGCACACTGACCCGGGTGAGGGCATTGAGAGCCATCGAGCCAGTTTGATTATATCACCTTTGAAAATGAACATTGGGGGCCGGCCCCTCATTGCAAGGTGCATCTTGATGCATCACGTTAAACTTCCAACTTACCAGGCTGTCACCCTCACATCAAGCTGGAATCCTCCTTCCTGATTCTCCTGCTCCCTTCTCTGGAGATAATACCTCTCAAGGGCAGGAACATTCTGAGTGAGTTAAGAGGCAAAGCACCTGGCTGGGAGTTTGGCACACAGCCGTTCCCCCTCACCCCTCCGCCTCCTCACCACCTGCCCCCAGGGACTCAGGAGGATGCTGGCAGAGTGGTGTCCTTCACACCTGCGCTTCGGTTTTCCCCCAGAGTGTCACCAGCCCACCCATCCGTGCCAAGCACATCCTTCCACTTTTCTTCTCGACCTGGAGGCTGTATGGTTAACCTTGCCCACACCGGTTTCCAGCCTACAACTGAATCATTCACCTCCACCCTATAGTGTTTTACTTAGGGAAACAGAACCAGAGAGACTCGGTGACTTCCCAGAGCTGCACAGCCCTTACGTGGTAGAATGGACATGGAGTCGGGCTCTCCTGCCCCTCTGCTCACTGCCTCCCTCATGTCACCACGCTGCTACCAGACAGGCCCACCTGCAGTTTCTTAGCAAAGAAAGCTATGAAGTCTGCCTTCTGCCTTTGTGCCCCCTGAAGTCCTAACACACTTGGGTGAAATGATCTGCTGCGAAGTCCTTAGGTTCTACTACGGCAGTCGTTCAAACCTCACACATGTCAGTTCTGGTTGACTTTACATCGTGTGCCTATATAGAATGAAGAATGCATGCTCATTAGAAGAAAATCTGACAAAGAGTTGACCATGGGCCTATGGAGATTATGTAACATTGCATCAAGAGTGTGGAAGTGGATACAGACATGAAGGAGAAAAACTTCCAGAAATCAGATGTAGCCAGGGGTGACCTGGTAAATATTTAGCAGATGGAGGGTGAGGAGAAGCAAAGGAGAGCTGGCTCGGTAGCACTGCTGATTTCTGTGGTGTAAATACTGCCACCATGGCTGGTTCCAAGGCTGTGGTGACGTCACAGAACGCAGCGTCGGGGAAAGACATCTCCGCCATTACATATGGGCCAGCTCAAGCACACAGCACGCAGCTGGTTGTAGCACAGGAAAGGTCTGTGACTGTTTTTATCTACTTAGTCTTTTTCTTAGATCAAGAATAAGCCAGACATTGTGCTAAATACTGGGGATAACTAGGAAGGGAAAAGAGTCTTGGTCCTCATTCTCTTGGAGCTCAGTCTAGTGGTGAGATAGATTTGATCACAAAACCATGAAAAAGAAAAAGTAAAATTGTAACTCTGATGAATGTTAAGGAAGGGGGGTATGTGGTGCTGGAGGCCATGGAACCAGAGGATAGACAGAGTCAGCTTGCCTGAGAGGGTGATCCCTGCACTGAGATATGAAGGAAGCTTTGGAGCATCATCATGAGAGAGAGACGTGAGCAAGCAAGAGCATGTGCAAAGGCCCTGTGGTAAGAGGAAAGTTGCCTGTCACATATAGACATAACCACCTTTTGTCCTTTTGTTTTCATATTTCCTTACCTGTAATGTTTCAAAAACCAGTCAGAAGCATCCTGGTTGCTACAAATATCATTAGGATGTTTATATTGGGAATGCAAAGATAAATATTTAATGCTTTATTTTTCAACTTCTTAAAATAGGCTTTTGGTTGAACACCATGTCAGAAACCATAATTTTGAAAGCCGAAATGTATTATTTGTAAGAAAAAAAAAGAGTCTCTCTCGAGATTTTGAAAGGAAAGGATGTAGAACTTAAGCTTCAGCTATGGAATGAAGAAGGGAGAGAAGAAATCATCCACATCTACCCTGGGCACCCAGTGGGGGAGCTGGGCCGGGAGCCATCCTCCACGGAGGACGCTGGTGGCTCCTGGGCAATGGCAAGGCAGTGTGGAAGCCAGGCCAAGGCTCACAGACCACCATGGAACCAGCCCTGGGCCACATAAACACGGCCGTCACCACTCTCCGGGAGGGGGCTTTCGTGGACAGCTCCTGCCGGTCACCCGTGATGATGCAGAAATAGGACACTCTTCTGGCCCCCAGAGTTGTGCTGAGTGTCGTTGGGGCTGCGCCTCAGTCCACAGCCCAGGTCATCCATAATCTCCCAAGCATAGAGCGGTGCTCCTGACTCTCAGAGGAGCCTGGGGGAGCATAGGAAGCAGAACCCCTAACTGGGATGGGACTGGGAAGTGGTAAAGGCTGCCCAGTGAACGCACTGAGAAACAGAAATGTGGAATGTGTGGCGGGAGTATGGTGCAAATTAAGGACGGAGGGATCACGGCCACATCGGAGGGCCTTGTAGGCCCTGCTGAGATCAAACGGCAGGCCACTAGAGAGGAGAGCTATGAGTTACTGCGTGGCAAGAATCTAGAACTGGAATTCTTTCTGCTGAGACTAGATGAGGGGTCAGGTTGGTGTTTCCATCGTCCCCACACTCTTTCTCAAACGCCCTGCTGTCATGTTCTCATTCCTGCTGAGCCTCGTGAGCTCCTGGACTCTCCTGACTCCAGGCTGCTCCTGCACTCCTGATTCTCTTCCTCCTGGAAAGAAAAGATGTGAAAACACATTACTGGTGAGAAAGTGAGGAAATGGGCTTTGTCTACGTGTTGGTGAAAATAAAAAAATGGATACCATACTCTGGAGGGCAAGGTATAGAAATGTATCCCAAAGAAACAGCCTAAATGTCCATTAGGAGGGAATTAAATAAAGCATGGCACATGGTGCATTCATGTGTGGAATATTATGCAACAGTTAGAATGATGTTGTACTTTTTTATTGACATGAAAAAGTTCCCAGAAGAGACCAGAAAGGGCAAATAGCAGGTTAGCAAATGATACACACAGTGTGACTTATATCTGTGGGTCTGTGTGTGCCTAGAGCAAAAGCACACGGAGGAGAATTTCAAGCTGATGATGGTGGCTTGGGGACCTTATGGGGGAACTATAACTGTGTACAGAATACCTTTCTGTATTACTGTAATGCTAATGTATTATTGCTTTTGAAGACATGAAAAGCAATAAAAAGTTAAGGCCATTTTGGAAGCTGGAAGACAGAGAACTGGGCCAAATGGCTGCGAGGCCACTGAGGAGGGTGACCACAAGGACAGGATCACTGGGCCCACTACGTCCTCGGCCCCTGGACAAGTCTTCCCTCCTCTCTGGGTCAGGGTGTCCTTGTCTGTCCAAGGCCAGAGCAAGTATGAGACTCAGACCTGCATTCGAATCCTGATTCTTCCATTTACTAGAGTAATAACTTTGGGAGTTTTTGAACTTTGTTCTCCCCATATGTGAGAGGGGACCCCCTCCCTGCCCTTCACCCCACCCCCACCCCCCGCCCACGTCAAGGGTGCTCATGAGGACCCCCAGAGGCCGGTTCCTGTCCTGGAGAAGAGCAGATGCTGATGCAAACCTGGTTTCCTGTCCTCCAGCTCTACCCCCCGCCCCCCACAACCCAACTTGGCCAGCCCACCTCTGAGGTTCAGAGACCCACGCCACCCAGTGTCTCGCCTGAAAACATGACCTCAGTCAAACCATTTCTCCCCCTGGGAGAAAGCCCGAATCTCTCACAGTGTACTCAAGCCACAACAATTTTTTTTATGACACTATGTGTCCGGCTTCAGGAATTCAAATGAAATGTTAATTTTATGATTCTTCTCTCAAAGCAATTTGTAATCTATACAGGACTTGGAGAAGAGAGGAAGAAGTCTTATTTCATCAACTTAAAATTAAACGTGTTTCTTTTCAGCCTTTCTTAATCTCACAAAAATGTGATCCTTTTCTGTTGTACAAGGTCTCGTCAAAAAGGAACACTAATTATACCAAACACGAAAAGCAGCTTTTAAAACTCTGGTTTTAACCAATTAATTGAATGTAACTATATTTCAAAAAAATTCTTGCCTGTCACGGGAGTTAACTAAGCTCAGGTAATTTCATTCATTCATTTATTCGATGAATATTCTGAGTGCCTGCTATGTGCCTTGGTTTTAGAGATGATTACTTTAAAAATATACAGAGATGAGCATTTTAAAATCTTGACCCCTGTCGAGTTACCTTCCAACAGGGATAGGAGTTGAGAGAAACAGATATAAACAATGCAGTGAAGGAAAACAGAAAGTATCAGGAGATGAGAGTTCTAATTTTAAATACAGGGGTCAGGTAAAGCCTCACTGAGACCATAAAACTCCCAATGTACAGGAGCAAGTTGTGTGGGATAGCAAGTGCAAAGGCCCTGAGGTAGTGAGGGAGTGAGCCTGGCATATTGAGCAAATAGCCAGGAAGCGAGCCAATGCGGACAGAGCAGAGGTTCAGGGAAGGGAGCTGCAGGGATGAGTCAGAGAGGCAAGCCCCAAGATGGAGCATCTCCAATATGGTCAAGAACAGCAGGGAGGCCAGAGGCAGCTCAACAATGCTTTCACTGGATCTGCCCTACCAAGAAAGATGGCCGGCAGCCAGCCCTCAGCACCTTCTCCAAGGAGAAAGGAAAGAGGGGCAACCATACTTATGGTGGTCACAGAGGGAAATTGGAGCCACCCTTGGGCTCAAACATCGGGAATGGTCAGAATAAAGACACATCTCTTGGTCTTGGAGGCACCTATCAAGCATCAGAGTGTGCTCCAGAGTCATCCCAGCCTGCTACGAACATTTCTAAGGACCTCCACCCAGGGACCTATTCTGTCACTGTGGGTGCAAGTGACAACCAAGAAGACTCCTGTGGCAGCAGGTGATGCAGGACAAAGTATGGACTTGGTCTCCCCCGTCTGATGTTAACCACCCAACCATTCAACACATCACCTTTCCGAAGTAGCAAGATGAATAAAGCCACCATATGATTCTCTTTAAGAACAAACAAACGGGGTGCCTGGGTGGCTCATTTGGTTAAGCATCCGACTTGAGATCAGGTCATGATTTCATGGTTCCTGAGGTCGAGCCCTGCATCAGGGACCATGCTGACAGCTCAGAGCCTGGAGCCTGCTTCGGATTCTGTGGCCACAGATACAGCGGCAGCCGGGATGTCTGCAGAAGTCTCTTCCAGCAGTTTCTGTTTTCTCTGACAGTGAGTTCACCTTCCAGTGCTACAGCTCGAGGACAGAGGAAGAAGCATGAAAAAGGAACAGAGACACGGACTAGGGAATAATCTCACTATCTGAAAAGAGGGAACAGTAGGCTTAATAAACAGTCCAAAGTTGCAATTTCCAGTTTGTAAAAAGACAAAGTTGGATGCTCTTGGTCAGAGTGAAAACTGGTATGTCATGTGGGGTCATTCAGACAATAGGGACCATAAGTGGGATCCTTGTGGGTAGAGGTGGGATCTGAGCTGATTCACTGAGTATGGAGAATTCGGATATTTATTGAGATATCAATAATAATACCAAGCGATACACATGAACCAGGTCATTTAAGCCTAACAAAACCCATTAAGAAGTAGCTATGTTTACCATCATCGCCAAGCTCCAAATCATTAGCTGTAGGTCACACAGATTTAAGTGGCAAACCTGGGATTCAAACTTCCATCTGTCTGGCTCCACACTCCCGGCTCCTGAGTGTGTCTCCAGCCTGTTAGTGGGGACCAGCAGATGAAGTAGCATCCTTGGCTGAGTGTCCGGGCAGAACTTCCTGGTAGGATGCGCTTCATGTGGACAAAGCCAGGTGGTCCCCCAGGGCACACTTAGGAAGGCTAAGCAGAGAGAATAGAAGGATACTGTCTTCCTAAACACACTGGACCTTCCTGAAACAATGTATAACCCAGGGATAGAACCGGTGGGGGTGGGGGGTTGGAAGTCACAGAGCCCCATGCTGAGTTTTCTTCAAGCAAAGCACACCTCTATTCAGAAACTTTTATGGAGCTGGGATAGGAAAATCCAAAGGAAGAAATGTGTCCAGAACTATTGAGAGGAACACTCACTACTCCCTGAACTTTGTTTTAATAGCCAGACGTATTGACCTTATAATTCTGCTGAGCACTTAGCATCTTTTAATACATTGAAACCCATCCACATTCTCCTCGGTCACACATGACTTGCACAAAATACAAATCACAATGGCTGGATTTGTCAAAATGAGGTTTCCACAAGCACAAATGCACTGATTCCAGACTCATTCAATCCTTCTACACGTTTAAGATTGTAGTTCTCATAGCAGATTTTCTTAAAGACCTTAAACACCCCCAAATACTCACATGCACCATCTGATTTTTACTGTTGTATTGAAACATATTTAAAAATAATGCTAATACCACTGATGGAAATTTTAATAATGTCCCCCCTTTCGGGATTACCTCCCATGATTGTAATATTACCGCATGTAATATCTATACCTGCTTTGTCCAATATAGTAGCCACATATGGTTATTTAAATTTAAATTAATTTAATTTAATTTAATTTACAATTCAGTTCCCACTAGCCCCATCACAAGTGTTCAGTAGCTACATGTAGCTAGCTCGTGGCTACTGTGTAGCGAGCATCGATGTAGGATATTTCCACCACCACAGACAGTCACCGTCATCTTTTATTAGACTCAGATGAAGGGACCAATGATGTCTCAAAGAAGCTCAATCTGCACAATCTGAGGGGTCAACCTATTCGCTCTTGGTTGAAACACAGGACCTGGCTGTACAGTCCCAGGAGATTCAAACTTGAGTCCCCAGTCATTGACCTGGGCTTGTTTTAGAAGAAAAGTTCACTCGTTACATCAATGGGAATCAATTTCACAAAAAATTCAGATTTTTGACTTTTCCTCTCTTTCCCAGATATGATGTGCTCCTGAAGTTTCCGAAGTTCAGAATTACCTTGTTCATTGATTATCATTGTGATCACCTGACCTACTCTGTGAGGATTATTGAAATTTTAAGTGAGCCTTGTCAGAATCTCATTATAATTAGCAAGAACATCTAAACATGAGAGTCTGTCTGTGCTGCCATTTCTCCTCTGGGGGAGACTTGGCCAATTTATCAGCCTGGAACTCACTTCGGTCCTCTTGGAAATGACCACTGATACAGAACAATGGCTGACCCTGTATCAACCTGGTTCTTTTGATTTCAAACATCCCTTCTTGTTCTTGGTACCTTTCTGATTTTCTCCAGGATTCTTGGCTCATTTGCATGTGAACACATTTCATTGTGTTCATTCTTGCTTACATAGATTAAAACACTTTGTTTAATAACCCAACATGTATTTAAAAAGCACCAAAAACTCTAAATATCAAGATTCTTATGCTTATTTAAAGGAATGAAAATTAAGCATATCTTTTATTTTGTCCTACAACAACTTTCTTGTTCATTTTCTATTAACCTTTCTCTTTTGAGTGTCATTAGGAACTGTGGACTTCTGTGTACTGAATTCATTCCAAATAATTACAGTCATAACTATTTGTATTCTTTATGCTCAGATTGTCACAACTTCATGAACAGGAGCCTCTTTAAGTCCTTTCAACCCAAACATACGGGAAATTATCCTTGCTTCTGGAAAACAATACAATTTTTCAGAATCATTCAGATCTTTCCTACTTCTCTAAGTGGAAAATGATACTCATTCATCATAATCTGGATGCTAGGTTGAGATTTCTTTTGTTTGTTTGTTTTCTTGAGTATAACAGACATACATCAGTATATCAGCTTCAGATGTCCAACACGATGATTCGATATTTGTACATATAAGACAGCACAATACGTCTCGTTAACACCCATCACTACACATAGTTACAAATTTGTGTGTGTGTGTGATGAAAACTTTTAAAACCTACTCTCTTAGCAGCATTTAAATATGCAAAACAACACTGCACAGAACAGTGTTTCTGACACTGTTGGGTCACTTTTAGTAACAGAGCTTGAAAGATATTTCTTTTTAAGGTCATAAATTCACATAGATTTTTTTTCATATTCTGTGCACACCTCTTTTCTGTGCATACCTCTCATAATGACAGCATATTTCATTTACCACTAAGACTTACTAACATAACCAAATGAAAAAAACTTAAATGGTCTCTCAGGTCACTTTTCGCATGAAGACTATTTTATAATTTTTTGAAGAAGATAAAATTCTCTCATCCAATACTTCTGTTTCCATTATAGCAGGCTAGGTTATTTGGACTGTCCTCCCTGCTACAAACTACCAAAAGTAATGAGTAAAATATTTCTAGAAAGTTCTTGAAAGTATTGTAGAGCTAGCAAGAAAACGAAGGAGTTATCAGGCCAAAACCAGAGGAAAGACAGGAACCCGGGGAAGAGGGAAGAAACTATTGTTGCACAAAGGCATTTTCAAATCCCGGCAAACTTGAACTTTGCTTTTGACAGCTTTGAGAACAAGAGCTCAGAAACCAAAGCATAGCTGAAGCAGGGTGTCTGATTGAAGATCCTTTACATATATGGCAGGACTCACAAAGGACTGCTTCCTCAAGGGAAGGCTGAACCAAAGTAAACTGCCCTCTAAGACCTGAACAGACATTTTTCCAAAGAAGATGTGCAAATGGCCAACAGACACATGAAAAGATGCTCAACATCACTCATCATCAGGGAAACGTAAATCAAAACCACTGTGAGATATCACCTCATACCTGTCAGAATGGCTAAAATGACAAGAAATGTGTGTTGGAGAAAAAGGAACCCTCGTGCACTATTAGTGGGAATGTAAATTGGTGCAGCCACTGTGGAAAACAGCATGGAGGTTTCTTTAAAAATTAGAAATAAAATTACCATATGATCTAGTAATATCACTACTGGGTATCCGCACAAAGGAAATGAAAATACGTATTCAAAAAAATATATGCACCCCTATGTTTATTACAGCATTATTTTCAAAAACCAAGATATGGAAGCAGCCTAAGTGCCCTCTGATAAATGAATGGATAAAGAAGATGTGGTATATATATAATGGAATATGACTCAGCCATAAAAAAGAATGAGATCTTGCTATTTGCAACAACATGGAGGGACCTAGAAAGTATAATACTGTGAAATATATTTCACAGTATTGAAGTGAAATAAGTGAAATCAGTCAGAAGAAGATAAATACCAAATGATTTCACTCATATGTGGAACTTAAGAAACAAAACGAACAACAAAAAAGACAATAAAATAGATTCTTAAATGCAGAGAACAAACTGGTGGTTGCCAGAAAAGAGGTGGGAAATGAGTAAAATAGACAAAGGGGATTAAGAGTATACTTATGATGAGCATTTAGTCACATCATTTAAGTGACCCAATAAAAAAACAAGCCATAAATTTAGTTGAAGTAGTTTCAGACTGATAATGCCCCTAAACACTTGAAAGAAACACAAAACTCTTTGGAGAAAGACATCCTAGGCCAGATGTTTAGCAAACTCTAGCTCACAGGCCAATCTGGGCCACAGTCTGTGTTTGTGAGACCCACGAGCGAAAAATAGTTTTCATATGTTTAAGAGTTGTTAGAAGAAGGAGGAGAAGGAAGCAAAGGAAAAAGAAAGGAGTGACAGAGACAGTGTGTGTGTGGCCTGCAAATCCTAAAATACTTACACGGTTCTTTACCAGAAAAAGTTTGCCAACCTCTGTCCATGCCTTAGGACATTGAGCAGCACATAATCCTAGAAAAACAAGAGCATTCAAAAATCAACGAGTGGGCACGTGTGTGGCTCAGTCGGCTAAGCCTCTGACTCTTGATTTCGGCTCAGGTCATGATCTTGTGGTTTGTGAGATAGAGCCCCATGTCAGGCTCTGCACTGACATCATGGAGCCTGCTTGAGACTCCCTCTGTCCCTCTGTCTCTGCTCCTCCCCTGCTCTCACTCTCTCTCCTTAAAAAAAAAAAAAAAAAATCAACGAGAAAAACCAGCAGACCACAGATAACAGAACAAACTCCACAAATACTCCTGGAATTAAAATGATCAGAAAACTATAAGAACTTAGGCTTCATTCTATTTGTCAGACACATTCTATTTGTTGCTCTAAGAACTATTGCCTCAAATGCAATGCTAGCTAAGATTTGACAAATGGGAGATCCTTCACCTGTTGGGAGGGCTGCAAAGTCACGTCACAAAGGGCATGGCTACAGGGAAGAGTGGGACTGGGTCCATTTTTTCCTTTTTCCTTTGTAGTGTGTTAAAATACACATAACATAAAATGTACTATCTTAACCACTTTTTAAAAAAATTTTTAACATTTACTTATATTTGAGAGACAGCGAGACAGAGCATGAGCAGGAGAGGAGCAGAGAGAGATGGAGACACAGAATCTGAAGCAGGCTCCGGGCTCTGAGCTGTCAGCACAGAGCCCAACGTGGGGCTTGAACCCACGAACGGTGAGATCATGACCTGAGCTGAAGTCTGATGCTTAAGCGTCAGAGTCACCCAGGTGCCCCCTATCTTAACCATTTTTAAGTGTATGGTTCAGTGGCATTGAATCCATTCACACTGTTGTGCAGCCAACACCACCATCCATCCCCAGAACTCACTTCATCTTGTAAAACTGAAACTCTATACCTATTAATAACTCCCCTTCTTCCTGCAGACGCTGACAACCACCATTCTACTTTCTGTCCTTCTGATTTAGACAACTCTCAGCACCTCATGTACGTAGAATCATACGGTGCTTGTCTTTTTGAGACTGCCTCATTTCACTTACATAATGTCACGCTTCACCCACGTTGTAGCATGTGTTAGAGTTTCCTTCCTTTTTAAGGCTAAATAATGTTCCGCTTTGTATATATATCACATTCTGCTTATTCATTCATCTGTCAATGGACAGTTGGATTCCTTTCACATTTTAGTTGTTAGTAAAGACGCTATGAACATGGGTGTAGAAATATTTCTTTGAGACCCTTGCTTTCAATTACTTTGGGTACATATCCAGAAGTAAAATTGCTGGGATACATGGTATTTCTATTTTTCATTTTTTCAGGAACTTCCATACTGTTTTCCACAGGGCTGCATCACTGTGCCTTCAGAACTGGACCCAGATTTGCAATCTGTCTATCACAGGGTGATTTCTTCGATGAATGTCTGTCTCCCCCAGGAGACTATAAAACACTCTAAGGGCAGGAATTCTGTATTGTGTGTTGCCTATTTTATCCTCCATGACTATCACATACAATCGTTACTCAAAAACTATTTTAAACCTGTGTCTGATAATTTTTACATCTGAGCTTCTGTATTTCTGTTGTCTTTTTTTCTGATGGACGTCAGTCCTATTATTGTGTTTACTCCACCACATCCCTGGTTTACATGGATTTGCACGTCGGATGTTGTGTTGGAAAAAAACAATCGTTTATAGGCCTAAGATAAGACTTCAGATGATGATACTTTCCATCAGAGAAGATTTCTGTTTGCTTTTGCCAGGTGTGGGGGTGGGGCACTAGCAACCCAGGACCATCTTAATCTAGGGCAGGAACTGAGATTTTTCTGGGCCACCAAGGTGGCTTGAAGCTGGGCTGCAGCTTGGACAAGAGCTGGCTGAACTCTCAATACAACAGACAACAGATTATTTTTTGATGCATCCAGCTTTTCTCACTGTCTTTAGCAAGAGAACCGACCCTCTATGACTGAGGTGGAAATTCTCCCTCGGTAAGTATTCGTTCAGAGAGACATGAGATAAATCAAATGGTCTCCATTCTTGGCCCTTTTTTTTTTTTTTTTTGTCATATTTAATATTATGGGAGGAATGAAAACATTGCGGTTTTCAGAGATCCTGGCAGCTGTTTTTGCATTCCCAAGGGGTGGGGCAGCAAAATTCATCTTTGGGAGAAGATTGTTCTCCTGTTTGGGAAATGCTTTAATGAGCCTCTTGAGTATGCAGAGGTGAGGCTAAGAAATGAGTCTGGAGGGAGGAAGCAAAACAGTGAAGAGATTCCTGCACTGCCTGAAAATATAAACTGTTTCGAGGGTGCTGAAGTTGTGATGATGCCAATGACATTTTTGCTTTCTTGGGTGGGAGGAAATGGGGATGTGGGGCCCCAAGACTCAGGGGAAAGAGGATGTGGGTTCAGGAGATTCTGAGGTGGGAAGAGCTTCAGACGCCCTGGGAGAGGACACAGCTACTCCTGTGCTGTAATTCCTCTGTGTGATGTCCAAGTCTCCACTCCTTTGTTACTTCTGCAGCCTGGTGTCTGTGGTACTAAAGGGAACTAAGTGGCCCACACTTGGGACAGTCTGGGCCGAGGACGGTAGCAGCATCTCAGTGGAGGAACGGAATCCCCACACTGCAGCAGCCTAGAGAGGCAGTTCAGGTGGGGCAATTGCAAATGGCACCCAAGCTCTAAGCCTCCGTCTCAGACAATTCCTGTCTCCTCCTCTGTATCCACTTGTTCCCCTGGTCCTGGTCGTTTTGCTCCTTAAATAACTCTCAGTCTGCTTCCTCCTTCTCAGGCCATGGCTCCTGCCCTTCAGGTGGCACCGGGTGTGACCCGGACACCTGCAGTGGCCTTAAGTCAACTCGCAGGTTCTTCTGCTCTAGTTCATCATCACAGATGCCAAGGCGATTGTTCCAAAGCACAGCTCTGATCGAAAGCACGCCTATGCGGAATCCTTCTCTGCTACAGGGTAAAGTCCCTGCTCTGGCAGATGGCAGACAACGCTATCTACCTCCCAGCCCTGACATTCCCACTGATCTCACCTCCACGGCTTCCCTCCACTGCTGTGTCATGTGCTCAGGGCACACGGTGACAGAGCGTGGTGGTGAAGAGCATGAACTCCAGAGCCAGCCTGCCAGGGTTGGAATCCCAGCTCTACCACTAATAAACTCCGTGATCGTGGGCACATGATCCAGTCTCATCTGTGTATAAGGATTAAGTACGTCAGGATACCTGAAATCTAAGAGCAGTACTTGATATTGGTGCTATGTAAGTGTTTGCTAGTGTTATCATCATCACTGTTGTTTCTGAACATTCCCACCTACTATTTCTCCATGCTTTCCCTGCCCAGCGACTCCTTCCCCAACATTCTTCTTGTCTCATGTGCCTGACAAATTCCTTTTCATCTTTCAAGGCTCTGTTCACCTCCTTCATGAAGCTCTCTCTGATCCTTCATGGCCCCATCCATTCTCCCAAGAGCAGTTGGCATTCACTTCCTATCTGTGATCACAGTTCTCTGTTTACGTGTCTGTCTCCTCATCTAGTTATGAGCTACAAGCAAGCAGGCCCCTGTCCCATCTTATTATCTATGTTTCAGCAATCCTTGGCACACAGTAGATGAGCAATAAATATTTCCTGAATGAACCTCCATCTCTCATCCTAGACTGTAGGGTCCCCAAAATGGGACCACATCTCAATCATCTTCATTTTTTGTTCTTACCAAGCATTGAATTTTATCTACCATCCACTGCCAGCACTCTTCAGCCAACCCTGTGAGAGCCCCAGATCTCCAGCCAGTCTCTGAATAATTCTGATCTTAGACGTTGGTTCTTGCCTGGTGAATGCTGGACTCAGTCAGTGTTTGACCTATCATCTATGCTTGCTTTGCACCAACTCTAATGCTCTTTCGTCAATAGCTTGTAGCCATGGGTGGAGAATTTAGAGAGTGTTTGGAGGATTGATACAAAAAGAAAATGGGCCGCTTTTCTGGTAACCCCAGTTCCCACAGAATACCAATATGCATATGATTTATTTAAATACGTTCTGGGTTAGCAAGAGTCTGGTGAATTTGATGGGGGCACGGAAAGAGAGCCAAAATGGTCTTTGGTAACAAAACGTTTCATTACAAAGGAAAACACCCACTTAAATAAAAGATAAAACAAAACAGCATGCCAACTTTACGACCTTGAATATTTCTTATTTCATTAAACCTTGGAGTTAAAATACTATGCATGATCTCAGAAGGATGTTCAAGAATATCCATTCCTAACATATTCTTGGTCCCTTTGGAACTGAGGGAAGAGATAAATTTAACAGATATTAGAAATAATTATCTTGTCCTGCCAAACAGCCCGACTGTAGCACTAAATCAACCCCCAATAGTGAGCTTGTGGAATGCACACTAGCTGACTCGCTCCCCAGAACATGGCTTACTGCTGGTGACCAGAGTCGATCTGTGTTTTCTATCATGGAGGATTCAGAAAACTAATTACTCTGGCTGTTCTTAAAACCAATAGCTCAATGTTTCCAATGTCTTTTACCTGCATAGGAACTGGATAGGAGAGAATTAGGTGTTTTGAATAGTCATTTGAAAAGTTATTAGAAACAGGCACCAAGAGTGAGGAGAACTCATAGGGGCTGAGGGGACATAGTCCTTTAGAGTGGTCACTTCATTCCTGGGTCTTGTCCCTGCTGGGGTCACTCTTGTCTGAGCACCAGGTCCACGGTGGGCTTTCAGTAAACCAAATCACAAGACCCCAGAATTTGACCCAGAACAAGTGTATTTGTTTCCTGTGGGGACTACTCTTCCCAATCACTGGCCTGGCTTCTCAGAAGTTCTGGAATGCAGGCTTCATGGAATACAAGGTGACTCACATAAAGTAGCCTCAGTCTGAATGGGGGAAATATTTCCAGATCCCATCACACTTAAGTAGCAATGTCTTAGGAACCTTGGAACAAGCCCCGCCATCTTTCTTTATTAAGCAGAGCCACCTCGAAATGCCTCCACTCTCTTTGTCTTCAAATGTTCTCCACCTGTGTACACAAAGAACAAGGAACTCCAGGAAGGGAAGCTCGTGATGAGGAGACAGATGGGAGGGGCAGCTTTCTACTGGAAACTTTTTTTTTTTTTACCATCTTGAATTTTGTACCATTTGAATATATAACATATACAAAGAATAAATAAAATTATAAAAAGAATACCCATACCCTTGGCCTTACAAGCAATTAGTTCTGCAAAAGATACATACCCCAAGCTGGGCACTGTCCTGATTTTTGCCAAAGCCCAGGAGAGAGTGCGCCAATCTTCTCAGGATGGCCAGTCATAGGGGCCATGCAAGTCAGGGGCTGCCATAGGGAGTTCCCGCCCGAGAAGGAAGTTGACACCAAGGATAGCAGCTATCCTGCTTAGAAAGGGAGTCCTTCGGGGTGCGTGGGTGGCTAAGTTGGTTAAGCATCTGACTTCCGCTCAGGTCATGATCTCACAGTCCGTGGGTTCGAGCCCCGAATCGGGCTCTGTGCTGACAGCTCAGAGCCTGGAGCCTGCTTCACATTTTGGGTCTCCCTTTCTCTCTGCCCCTCTCCCCCCCCCCCCGTCTCTGTCTCTCAATATAAAATATGAAAAGACATAAAAAAAGAAATAAAAAAGAAACAAAGAAAGAAAGAAAGAGAAAGAAAGAAAAAAGGGAGTCCTTCAAGGCACCTGGGTGGCTTAGTCGGTCGGTTAAGTGTCTGACTTTGGCTCAGGTCATGATCTCTAGGTTTGTGGGTTTGAACCCCACGTCTGGAGCCTGCTTTGGATTCTGTGTCTCCCTTTCTCTCTGCTCCTCCCCCACTCACACTGTGTCTCTCTCTCAAAAATAAACAAACATTTTTAAAAAATTCAAAAAAAAAGAAAGGGAGTCCTTCTAACAATGTCGGAGCACCTCGATCCACCCTCCCTCGTGCTTTTCAGTGACACGAAACTTGTCTGCTTTAAAAATAAGTTAAAAGAATCTGTCTTACAAAGTACTGAAGCACTCATGGGCCAGTTTCGAGAATTGTCTGATTAACCTATTGGGAGAATCAAAGCAAAGGAAACAACATAACATGGCGGAGTGGTTAGGAGTTTTGGAGTCGGAGACTTCTGGAAATGAACCCTGGCCTGATCAATCACCAGAAACAGGATTTAAACAGAACCTCCAGAACCTCCATTTTTTAAACTACAGGTGGGGGCTGATAATAGTACATGTCCCCTGGAATGTGAGTTGCATTCCAGGTGGGGACAGACACTTCTTTCCCTCATGTACTGCTGTCTCTCAGGGCCTGGGCAATGACGGCTACAGGTAGGTGTTCATTACATCATTTTTCAATCAATGGTAAATATAGGGCTGTTCTCAGGATTAAATAAGAAAATGCATGCCAAGTGTTTTGAAGAGCATCTGGCCCTTGTTGAACATGGAATACATGTCTTTTACTATTATTATTGGTTTGGATAAAAACTTGTCAAGATTATTTTTTCGAGTTTCATTTTTTAACTTGTTATTAAAGTATAACACATATACATAAAAGCACAAAATTATTTGAATTATTTGACCGCACCCCCGCACACCCCATTTCTCTTAGTCCAGGACCCTTTGGCCAGATGGTCCCTCCTATGGCATATTGTTTCTGTCCATCCATGCAGTGGTCATGCCTCAAGCTAATTGGGTCAGTTAACTGATGGCCATTTGACTTCCATTCTTCTACTTAGAATCTGACAGGGGAAAGTCTTAGTTCCCTGCAGATACCAGCAACAGCTCATTGAAGAGTCCGGTGTTGGACGTATGTCAATGTAGATGCTTAGATGTCAAGAACACATCTTAGCTCTAGGGCCTTCTGTGGTTTCTGAGTGCTGCCTGCAAAGACAGAGACTCAGCTAATGGTTTTCTCATCTCCTCTCATAAATGGGGAACCTGCCTTTCATAGTGATGGTGCCAAGAGCTACTAGACAATAAAATACCAAACACATAGGGATAAACAAAGGAGTGGTCTCCTGAGCTAGTCATTCATTCGTTCGTGCATGCGTGCATGCATGCATTCATTGCACACCACTTCAGTCAGCAATATCACTGAGTTACATGAAAAAGATAAAACCATGAATAAGTTATGATGTCTGCCTCACAGAGCTAAGGGTCTGCTAGGCTAAATGGATACTGAATAGTTATAGGTGTAATGAGTGTTACGAAAGGGGAAGGCTGGAGTACTTTGTAAGTATATAAAGGAGGAGCTAACTTCGTGGATTGAGAAAGGGGGATTGGGCAAGGCCTTCCTGACATGTCACAGTTATCCAGAGACCGGAGTGTGTGGGACCTGGTGAGGCTGCGCTAGGGCCCACCTGTCTGAGTCTCCCCTAGTCGCTTCTGCTGTTCCAGTGCCACACTGGAGCAGGACCGTGAAAATGCAAATGGTGAGGGTGGGAGCGCATGGGCAACTCTTGATTTCAGCTCAGGTCATGATGCCAGGGTTGTGGGATCGAGCCCTGTGTAGGGCTCCACACTAAGCATGGAGCCTGCTTGGGATTCTCTCTCTCTCTCTCTCTCTCTCTCTCTCTCTCCCCCCCCTTCTGCCCCTCCCCCATTCATCCTCTCTCTCTCTCTCTCTCTATGTCTCTCTCTCAAAATAATAATAATAATAATAATAAACAACTTTAAAAAAGAAAATGCAGAGCACCTGGTTAGCTCAGTCAGTTAAAGCGTCCAATTCTTGGTTTCAGCTCAGATCATGATATTGCCGTTTCGTGAATTCAAGCTCCATGTCGGGCTCTGCACTGGCAGCACAGAGCCTGCTTGGGATTCTCTCTCTCACCCTCCCTCTCTGCCCCTCCCCCACTTACTCTGTCTCTGTCTCTCTCAAAATAAATAAATAAACTTTAAAAAGGTTGGGGGCACCTGGGTGGCTCAGTTGGTTAAGCGTCAGACTCTTGATTTCAGCTCAGGTCATGATCTCATGGTTCGTGGGTTCAAGCCCCATGTCAGGCTCTGTGCTGACAGTGCAGAACCTGCTTGGGATTCTCTCTCTCCTCCCCCTCTCTCTGCCCTTTCCTTGCTTGCAATCTCTCTCTCCCTCTCAAAATAAATAACTAAACTTAAAAAAAAGAAAGAAAATGCAAATGGGTGCCTTGAAGTCCCCCAAGCTATGCCCATGGGCCTTTGGGAGTTCTGACTCTGAAGGGGAAGCCAGCACACTCACATCCACAGTCCATCCTCCTAGCCTGCCTCAGCACTAGAGGCCCATCCCCCAGTCCTCTGTGGCCAAACTTCCCTCACAATAGATCCTTGTCCCTCCTGCTCTGTGGTAAGTCTTCCAAGCTGTGGATCTTGATACGAAAAATTCAGCTTTAGATGTTCTGAGAAAATGCCTCCTCTCTCCAATTCTACCTTTCTAAACTAGGCTGACAAACCTATTTCCATAAAGGGCCAGATGGTAAATATTTTAGGCTTTGCGGGCCATACAGTCCCAATGACAAGGACTCCACTCTGCTGTTGTAGTGCAAGAGCAGCAGGGACCGTTTGTACGTAAATGAGTCTGGATGTGTTCCAATAAAACTTTATTACTAAACTAGCGCCAGATTTGACCCACATGCCACAGTTTGCTGACTCCTGTTCTAGACTATTGTCTTTCCATGGATTTAGAACGTTTAGTTTGAAACTTAGGGCTAGCAATGATTTCTTCGTCGTAGGTAGTAGCCTGTCTCCTCTTTCCTGGACAATGAACTTGGTCTCCTGGCCCAGCTTTCAGGGATGCAAGAGAGCAAAAAGTAAATTGCTAAGAAGGAAAAAGATTTCAGGCTATTCTTCAAAGCATTATCCTTCCACTATAGTAAAGCCTTGACAAAAAGTATTTATAGCATATAGAATGAAAATCCTATCTGACTTTATTCATTGTTATAAAAGCTTGGATAGCTTGGAACGAATCTCCCCACTTCTGTTCTTGCCTCCTTTCAACCCATTCTCCACTCTCCTGTGAGAGTGTCTTTTAAAAACACAAATCTGATCGTGTCATTCCTCTGCTTGAGCCCCACAATGGCTCCCCATTGCTGTTAGGATAAAGACTCTGCGGGACAATGGAGCTCCTACCAGCATCCATTCTCCACTTCTTCCTTGCCACCAAAGCCTGGCTGGCCCCAGGGGATGGGTCATGGCTGGTCTAACTCAGCCACAGCAATCCTCCACCAGGGACCACTCTGGGGTGCCCCGGCAACACGGTTCTGACCAATAGACGCAAGAAGAGGTCTGCCGGGCACTTGGGGGAAAGTTCTCTGATAAGAGAGAACACGTAAAAGAAATCTACTTTCCCCTGCTCTCAGATACACTTCCAACATCAGGTACATGGGCTTCTCCACGCTAAGCAAATCACCCATTCTCGGTGGACACTTAGATGGTCATCCTACGGTTTAACTCAAATCTGGCACTTTTCTGCCTGGAGTTAAGACAGACCCCCCACCCCACCCCCACTGCCAACTTAGGAGCTCAGTCCCACAAGACTGCCCCCCACTTGAGACTCACTTGCAAGTCCCAGGCTGTCACCCGTAATTCTAGAACCCCTCCTCAGGTTTGATAACTTGCTAGCATGGCTCACAGAACTCAGGGAAACATTTACTGATGTTTACTGACTTATTATAAAGGATATTACGGTGGATACAGTGACGGGCCAGATGAAGAGGTGCATAGGACAAGGTAAGGGAGGGGGCACAGGGCTTCCATTCCCTCCCCAGGCACGCCACCTTCCCCACACCTCACACGTCCACCATCCCAGGTGCTCTCTGAACTCCATAGTTTAGGGATTTGTTATGGGGCCCTCATCATGTAGGCCTAATCAATTATTAACTTAATCTCCAGCCCCTGAAGGCTCCAAACTTCTAATTGTGGCTTGATATTTCTCGTGGCCAACCACCATCCCAGAGCTCCCTAGGGGCCCCTAGCCTCCAGTCATTTCATTGGCATACAAAAAGATACATTTATCACTCAGTAGATTTCAAGGGTATTAGAAGCTCTTGTGTCAGGAACCAGGGTCAAAGACCAAATGTTAGAATAAAGGATGCTCCTCGCACCCCTAGCCCTCAGGAAATTACATGGGTTTTAGGAACTTTGTGACTGGAACAGACAAAGGTAAATATATTTCTTATTATATCACAGCATGCAAAGAGGTTTGCTCACAGCCCCTGCCTTTCTGCTTGGGAAACTGTCCTAGAGGGAGGCTCTGCACCAGAACACTGTATCCTACTACCCCACAGGCTATCCTCTAGAGAGAAGGAAGTTGATCCAGAATCCCTTAGGACCTCAAAAGATTAACCTCCCAAGATGTATTCCAGGGTGAACAGAACTTCTAAGCAAGCCTGGACCAAATTTAGTTCTTGGTTGTATCGGGAGCAAGAAGGTGAATGGACAAGTCCAGGTCTCCCTGGGTCAAGGCTGACAGGAGCCTCTCTACCTTTGCCACTGGCCCACACAGCATGAACTCTCTCCTCCCAGGAGACAAGTGCAATGGAGAGCTGCCCAAAGCAGTCCCCTTATGGTAAGTCAGGCTCGTGGCTAAGCACTGCTGTGAAACTTCTGCTTGAATTAACACACAGAGGTACTTGGTTTTATTTACCCAGCTCGATACTCAGATGGACTTTCAAGATTTTGAGCTCTTATGTATACATGTCATGCTGCCAACGTTGCTGTAAACCCTTGGGCGATTTGCACCATATCCTAGACCGGTCTTGGCTCCCAGGGGTCACCCTCTGAGGAGGTACTGCTGGGCTTAGAACTTAACCATCCAGGACTTTTCCAAATATGTGCATTTAGTTGTGAAAGCTGTGCCTTCTCCCCGGCTTGGCCCAGCAGCTTGGTGCGCTCCTGTGGGCAAGAGCCAAGGGAAACTCATTTTTCTTCTCCTTCCTGCTGGGATGGCACTTCTTTATTCAGACTGGCTTTAAAAGGAGGCAATGCCGTGAGGAACCGTAGGGACCCTGCTGTTGAACAGAACCTGGAGTCATGGTGTTTGGTGGAGTTCTCTCCCTGTGTCCCTTGACTCCCCCAACTCCTAACTTTATGTTCTCCAGGCCCCATGGAACAGAAGGCAAGAATCCTAACGGGGCTGGGACTTCCTCCTGGAAGAGGAAAAAGTTTAACAGAAAAGAGAAATGTACAGAGCACATTTGTATTGCACTCGGAATGAGGAAAACCAAGACTTCTAAAGTCAAGGATTCCCCCATCAGAAAGTTAATATTGAATAACACCAAGTGGTTACTATGCCCAGCCCTGTTTCCCATGTTCCCCGTGTAATAACTCATTTAAACATCACAACATCCTCATGAAATAAATGCCATTATCATCATCACCCTCAATTTACAGATTGGAATCTGAAGCACTGGGAGTTTAAGTTACTTGCTCAAGGCTATGGAAGTAGCAAGTGACAAAGTTCAGATTTGGACCCAGCAGTCTGATTCCAGAACCCTCTGTGACTGTAATGTAGCGAATGTCATGCAGAAACCGAGGCCAGATGTGGAAGTAAAAAGCCTTTATTGGGAGCGCTCTTGGGCGAGGTTCCCTGGTCCGTACGGAAAGGGGCCGGGGAAGTCGCGCCCGGGAGTGGGGTAGTGCGTTTTTATGGTGTTGGCTGGGGGGGTATCAAGTATTGACATGTTTATGTAAGGTGATTTGTTGGTAGCTGTTTCTTGTTCCAGGGAGGACGTGTCCGTTGTTTAGGGCAGAAAGGTTTGATGAATGGTTCCCCTGAAAGTCTCTGGGTGGGGAGTGTTGAGGTAGTGAGTGGTTTCTTGTTATCTGGGTGCCTGAAGGTCACACCCGCCTCCACGGCCAAACAGTGACCTTAGGAAAAGAGAAAAAACAGCAAGGACAGAGTGTGCATTTTAAAATGCAAATCAGGGGGAATTTGGGTGGTTCGGTCATTAAAAGTCTGACTCGATTTCAGCTCCAGTCATGATCTCACAGTTTCGCTAGTTCGATCCCCCCATCAAGCTCTATGCTGACAGTGTGGAGGCTGCTTGGGATTTTTTCTCCCTCTCCCTTTCTGCCCATCCCTCACTCACACTGTCTCTGTCTCTCTCAAAAATAAATAAACAAACTTAAAAAAATAAAATAGGGGCACCTGGGTGGTTCAGTCAGTTAGGCGTCCAACTTCAGCTCAGGTCATGATCTCGCGGTTAGTGGGTTCAAGCCCTGTGTAGGGCTCCTTAATGACAGCTCCGAGCCTGCAGCCTGCTTCGGATTCTGTGTCTCCCTCTCTCTCTGCCCCTCCCCAGCTTGCGCGCTCTCTCTCTCTCTCTCAAAAATAAACATTAAAACTTTGAAAAATATAAAATAAAATGCAAATCAGATCATGTCACCTTATGTTTAAAATCCCTTTGACAGCTTCCCACGGCTTCCAGGATGGAGACCAGCTCCTCACCCAGACCCACAAAGCCCTGCACGGTCTGCCTGCTCTCCACTGTGCCGGCCCCTGTCTGTCTCAGCTGCACCAAGCCCCCTCCCGACCCAGCGCTTTGTCACGAGCTGTCCCTTCTGCACCAACTGCTTCTCCTCCTTGTCCCTCAGAGCTTCTCTCTAGCATCACTTCCTCAAGTGAGCGTTCCCTGACCCCTGACCCCTGACCCTTGAGCATCCCCCAGTCCGTGCCCTCCGTCTCCCTCATGAGCAGCTCGTCCCCTCGGTTCCTCTCTTTGGTGAGGTACCCTTCTCTACACCAACCCTGTCCGACAGAAATGCGGCGTGAGGCATGCAGGTCATTTTAGATTTCCTTGCAGCCACATTTTAAAAAGTAAAAAGGGGTGCGCCTGGGTGGCTCAGTCGGTTAAGCATCTGACTTCCGGCTCAAGTCATGATCTCACAGATCATGGGTTCGAGCCCCGTGTTGGGCTCTGTGCTGACATCTAGCTCAGAGCCTGGAGCCTGTCTTCGGATTCTGTCTCCCTCTCTCTCTGACCCTCCCCTGCTCACACTGTCTCTCTCTCTCTCAAAAATAAATAAAAACATTAAAAAAATTTTTAATGTAAAAAGGAACTGGCGAAATTAATTTTAATAATATATTTTAGTTAGCCCAAAATATTGTTTCAACATGGAAGCAATATGAAAGTTCTTAATGAGATATTCTGCATTATTTTTCTCATATTAAGTCTTCAAAATGCAGCCTGTTTTACACACGCAGGACATCTCCATCCCACTAGCCACATTCTAAGTATTCAATAGCCACCTGTGACCCGTGGCTGCCGTAGGGGACAGTGCAGGTCTAGTCCAACCTCCCGCCCTCAAGGAGGTCCGGTGGGGCCGTTTCACAGGTGATGCGGCTAAGACCCAAAGGGGTTAGTCCAGTGGCTCTCACCCAGGGTGGTCTCTCCCCTAGAGGACATTTGGCAATGTCTGGAGACAGTTTTGATGGTCATGACTCTGATGGGGTCAGCGGCGTGGTAAATGCCTCTGGCACGACATTGAGTGGAGGCCAGGATGTTGCTAAAAGTGCTACCCAGCCAGACACAGCCCCTCAGCCAGCGGTGGTCAGGGTCAGAGGAAGGATTCTGGGACTCACGCACGTGCTCACTGTGTGTCTCCCTCATTCCCTGCTGCCTCCAGAGCCTGTTCCTTCTGTTGTCTACACGGTCAGCCGTGCCAGTTTGAGACTCACGGCTCAGCTCCTGCCCGAGCCCGCCTTTATCCATCGGTCCAGCAGGGCCTTCCGAGGACTGGCAAGCCAGGAGAGGGGACTTGCCCAGCTGCCCCGGGAGGTGGGTAGGGAGCCCAGTGGCATCCGCCTTGGGTTTGTATCCTACACACACACACACACACACACACACACACACACACACCGAGAAGCTGGGGGTGGGATCCAGTGGTGATTTCCATTGCAAACCAATTCTGAGCATCATTAAAAATCTTCACTTGAGTTGGTGCAGGGAGGCCAAGAGCACCAGACCATGAACAGACGCATTGTCTCAGCCAAGCCCTGTCTGCCTGCCGAGTTTGCCTGCACAGGAGACAGGCTGCGATATGCAGGAGACAGCCCCACGTCCCAGGGGAGCTCCAAGATGATGAACATGTGGAGAAAACACCCAGGGCCCGGCCCCCTGAGACTCCCCTTCCCCGGCTTAGCTCTGAGTCAGGAGGCTGGCGCAGCTGACTGCCAGCATCACGGAAACACACTGACCCTTCATCGTCCCATCGTCTAGAAGGAGGTGTAGAGAAACCGCTCCACGGAACTTGCTTTCTAGAAGGGCCAAGACAACATATCTGTAAAGCGAAAGACTGAATGGAAATGTAAAGGGATTTCCCCAAGCCCTCCCCCACCCCCTGCCCTTTTAGGGGGCACTTGCTTGCACGGCCGCCTCCCAAGTCCTGAGAACACAAAGTGGGGGTGCCTGGTACAGGGCCTGGCCCGTATTGAAGATTTAATTTTTAAAAAGAGGTGTTTTTCTTAATAAGCAGTGAGCTAGAGGGAGCCAGAGTTGAACCGCTCGGGGCCTCCAATAGCTCTCAAATCCCCCTCTTCACATATGAATCTCATTTTTGACGGTTGTATTGAGATATAACTGGCAGGCAAAAATGGAAACTATCGAAAGCCTACAACTTGGTGAGTTTTGCTAAATGTATACTCCTGTGAAACCATGGCCACACCAGAGAGTAAATATATCCGTCGCTCCTAACATCTCCTCATGCCCCTTTGGAATCTGCCCCCTTCACTCCTCGCCCCTGGTCCCCAGGCAACCACTGCTCTGCTTTCTGTTGATATGGGTTTGTTTGCATTTCCGATAACTTCCTGTGTTTTATATACCAAACGTTGCTTATCCATTCCCTTAGTGGGCTGTTACCACCAGCTTCTGTGAACGTCCGTGGACACATGTTCCCGTGGATGTGTGCGTCCATTCCCCTTGGATAAATACCCAGGAGCGTTTGCCTGGCAATGGCTGGGATCATAACATAGGGGTCAATTTAACTTTTTAAGAAACTACCACACTGTTTTCCCAAATGATTTTACCGCTTTGTGTCCCAGCCAGCAGTGTATGAGAGTTCTGATTCTCCACATCCTTGTTAACCCTCGGTGGGGTCAGTCCTTGCAATTCTAGCTTATTCTGGTGGGTGTATAGTAGGGTTTGCATTAAAACCATGACGACTGATGTTGAGCATTCTGTCATGTGCTTACAT
This sequence comes from Cryptoprocta ferox, assembly GCA_028646485.1. Taxonomy (NCBI): domain Eukaryota; kingdom Metazoa; phylum Chordata; class Mammalia; order Carnivora; family Eupleridae; genus Cryptoprocta; species Cryptoprocta ferox. Next base: position 70,092,917 of record CM053570.1, on the reverse strand, counting down.
GCCATCCATTGAACTTCTCGGTTGAAGTGTCTTGTCTAAATCTTTTGCCCATTTTTAAAAATTGGCCTCTTTCTTTCTTTGTTGTGGTCTTTTGACAGTTGTTTCTTGTCATCTGGATTCAAATCTCTGATATGGGATATCCCATTGATATGGGATTTGCAAATATTTTCTCCCTGCCCGTTGCTTGTCTTTTTACTCTCTTAATGGTGTCTTCTGAAGGATAAGAGTTCTTCATTTTTAATTAAAAAGAAAGACTCACCTTATTGTGAAGGGGTTTCACAGATGTTGGGGGACCCATTAGGACTGCGTTGCTAAACGTGTAGAATACGTTCTCTCATCTGAAACCAAAGCACCCCCTTGATGAGCAGCCTGCAGTCATATGGGGTGCCCCCAAGAGATTTCCCAGAGACCTCTCTCTGTGCCTCCGTTTTCTCATCTGCAAAATGAAGACAATAATAATACCGCTGTCGTAAGGTTGATGTAGGAACTAAAGTACTTCATACCTGTCAAGCTCTTCCAACAGGGTCTAGCCTAAGTAAGTGTTATCTGGTATTATTACTTCACACTGGAGACTTCCATGCAGGCCAAATGCACCACCTTGGGACAAAACACCTGGACAATTCTGGTTGTTGTAATAAACCTTTGTTTCTAGGGGAACCTGAGTGACTCAGTTGGTTAAGTGTCTGACTTTATTTTGGCTCAGGTCATGATCTCAGGGTCGCGGTATGAAGCCCCGCTCCAGAGGCTCAGTGCAGAGCCTGTTTGAGATTCTTTCTCTCTCTCTCTCTCTCTCTCTCTCTCTCTCTCTCTCGCTCTGCCGCTCTCCCCTGCTGGCACTCTCCCTCTCTAAAATAAATAAACAAACAAAATATTTATTTCTATATGAGTCCTGGGCTAAAAGCGTTACTCATTTACCCACTGAAACAATCCCCAGAAAGGTACAGTTATTATCCCCATTTTACATATGAGGACACTGAGACCCAGCATGGTCAGGGAGTGGCTGAGCTAGAATTCAAATTTAGGTCTGTTTAGCCCGAAATCCATGCTGTTAACCACCAGTCCACAGTGACTTTCCTCCCAAAAAGGATTCCTCACCAATGAGTAGAGTGGCCCATTTCTTCCACCACGTGGGTCTCCTGCTCCAGCCTTGCTTGTCCACCCGTCCTGGTGGGAGACTGCAGACCTGCTCCAGGACCTGTTTCAGGTGGGAAGTGAAGAGGCTCCTCTCTGGATATGGCTCTCCTCTAGGGCCAGAAACGGCACTGCATCAAGGGCCACTCGGATCCAAGTCAGACATAGACCCGCGGGCTCTTAAGAATGGAAATGAGGGGGGGGCCTGGGTGGCTCAGTCGGTTGAGCGCCCGACTTCAGCTCAGGTCATGATCTCACAGTCCGTGGATTCGAGCCCCGAGTCGGGCTCTGTGCTGACAACTCGGAGCCTGGAGCCTGCTTCACATTCTGTGTGTCCCTCTCTCTCTGCCCCTCCCCTGCTCATGATCTGTCTCTTTCTGTCTCTCAAATATAAATAAATGTTAAAAAATTAAAAAAAAAAAAAAGAATGGAAATGAGGGGTGCCTGGATGGCTCAGTTGATTGAGCGTCCAACTTCAGCTGAGGTCATGATCTCACAGTTTGTGGGTTCGAGCCCCGCGTCGGGCTCTGTGCTGACAGCTAGCTCAGAGCCTGGAGCTTGTCTTCAGATTCTATGTCTTCCTCTCTCTCTGACCCTCCCCTGCTCACGCTGTCTCTCTCTCTCTCTCTCAAAAATAAATAAAACATTTTAAAAAAAAGAATGGAAATGAAACGTCAGGGTCACCCAGTTCAGCCTTTTGCTCACAAAAAACTCCCCATCATAACCCTTGGCCTGCTCAGGATGGGAGGGAACCGAATGAGCCCCGTCTCACCAGGGAGCTTTCCACTTCTCCGCTCCAACCATCAGACATCCTCCCTGCCTCCCTTACAATCTTCCCCACACAAGGCACCCCGCATATGTTTTTGAAATAATGGGCTGTCGTGACGCAGGTCTTCCAGGGTGGCGTTGGCCAGGCCATTTCAATAGGATACCTGTGGCCCACCAGGGCCCTCCCTCAAAAAGCATTTACCACCTTGCAGTCAGAACCAGCACCTTAGGGTAATTTGCCAAAGTGACAAACGAAGGAAAAGAGGAAAGGCGGCCACACTGTGCTCTGTAGGCCTTTAGAAAAACACGGACTCGGGGCGCCTAGGTGGCTCAGTCGGTGGAGCTTCATACTTCCACTCAGGTGATGATCTCACCACTCATGAGTTTGAGCCCCATGGTGGGCTCTGTGCTGACAGCTCAGAGCCTGGAACCTGCTTCGGATTCTGTGTCTCCCTCTCTCTCTGCCCCTCCCCCACTCATGCTCTGTCTCTCAAAAATAAGTTTAAAGAAACATTAAAAATTTAAAAAAGAAAAAAGAAAAACATGGACTTGTTCTGCACAAGGACTTGTTCCATGCAAATCTGCAAAGAGGTGATGTCGAGACAGCAAAGGAATGGGCACTCTTCAGAAAGGAAAAGAATTGCCCGTAAACGCCACGGTAGCAAAGCCGGACGGGTCTGTGTCGCCCAGTATGTGGTGCTGGCATTGTTGTAAATAATCAAGTTCAAGGCAAGGTTCTTGCCAAGAGAGCGAATGTACATACTGAGTGTATGAAGCACTCTAAGAACGGAGTTAGATTCCTGAAAGGCCTGAAGGAAAACGATCAGGAAAAGATGGTTCAACTGACACCAGCCTCTCCACCCACAGACACACGCTTGTGAGAAGCAGTGAAAAGGAGCCTGAATTCATGGCATAACAGGTGTGAAAAAAGGAGAAGAAGAGGAAGAAGGAGGAGGAGGAGGTGGAGGAGGAGGAGGAGGAGGAGGAGGAGGAAGGCAGTGAAGGTAGTTTGTGTGACGTTGTAATGAGGGATATGTGTCATTATACGTTTATCGAAACCCATAGAATATTCAACACCAAGAGCGAACCCTAAGATTAACTATAAACTTTGGGTGGTTATGAAATGTCAATAGGAGTTCATCCTTGGTTAAAACACTGTGCCATTGTGGCGAGTGGCATTGATAACAGGGGACGCTATGCACGTGTGGGGACAGAGGGCAGATGGGAAATCTCTACACCTTCCTCTCAGCTGGGGCGTGAACTTAAAACTGCTCTTTAAAAAAGTGTGGATTTTTAAAAAGACCTCCAGGATGTTTTTTTAAAGGCATTTATGGAGCACATTCTTTCTGCCAGCACTGGGTTAGGCCTTCTGCCAGCACATGGGAGATACAAAAATGAATAAAATACAGTCCCTGGCTTTTCTAACTTGCAGCAAATGTGAGGCTTTGAAATGGGCTCATGTATTCCTCAGAGCAATCCTATGAGAAGGGTACTCTTGTCATCCCCACTTTATAGATGAGGAAACTGAGGCAAGGAAGCATTAGGAAGCATGGGGCGCCTGGGTGGCTCAGTCGATTAAGTGTTCAACTTTGGCTCAGGTCATGATCTCGCGGTTCATGGGTTCAAGCCCCACATTGGGCTCTGTGCTGACAGCTCAGAGCCTGGAGCCTGCTTCAGATTCTGTGTCTCCCTATCTCTCTGACCCTTCCCTCCTTGTGCTCTATCTCTCTCTGTCTCTCAAAAACAAATAAATGTTAAAAAATTAAAAAAAAAATAAAGCTTGTTGGAGATGTCACAGTTGGTAAGGGGTAGCGCCAGACCTTGGTGCCAGAAAGGTGGTCAGTAGGTAGAGTCCATCCACCCCACTGAATGGCAGTTTGAGAGCTTCAGCTGGGGAGCAAGGTCGAGTGAGTAATGCACACACAACTGGACAACACGTGGAGGAGAAGAGGGTCCCCAGTATGTTTCACAAGCTAGAAGTGTCTGTTACAAAAGCTTGGTAACCCTAGTCGGAGAATGTCACCTACACCTACACTTTTATTCCAGAAATACTCACTAGGCACGTGCAATGTGCCAGGCACATGCCCATGGGAGGCACACACCATGAGCACACCACACAGGGTTCCTGCCTTGTGATGGAGAAGACACACCCAGGCAGGAGTCGTAAAGGCACTGAGTGCCATGAGGAAGTGCAGAGAGATTTGGGACCATCTTAATGGGGACCAACCTCCTCTGAGAATAAGGACAAGCTTGCCAGAAGGAGGCACATTTTAGCCGAGAGTCAGTTAGGCTAAGTGAGGAGGAGGGATGTTGTAAGCCAAGGGAAAAGTGTCTGATAAGGTCATAGTGTTGGAGACTGTCTGGAGCATCTGCGCACCTGGGAGAAAGCCCACACAACTCGTGTGTAGATGGAGAGGGGAGGGACATGCTTGGTGGAGCTGGAGAGGTGTTCAGGGGCCAGAATTTTCTGGACCCTTCATCCTGAAGCAATGAGGAAGCCACAGAAGCAGTGGAGCACTTTAACTAGGACAAGCCAAATTGCTATTACAAGTCAACTCCAAAATGTATGACAAATTTCTCTCTCACATCACACCCCAAGGCGTGGATTCGTTCCTGGTTGGTAGACTGCTGTATCAGCTACCTCGTGTCGTAATGCTGCATAACAAACAGCCACAAAACTTCAGTGGCACACAACAGTACATGTTTATTGCACAGACATCTGGAGTCAGGTGGGGCTCAGCTAGATAGCTCTGCTCATCTCACCGGGCTCATTCACATGTCAGGGATTGCTGGGTGAAGGATGGGCTAGGCTGGCCTTGGCTGCACAACTGGGGGACTAGGCTTCCTCCATGTGAGCCCAACTCTCAAGTGGCCATTCAGTAGGGAGGCCGGGCTCTGCTGCCAGGCTGCCTGGCTCCAAGGCCTGGCTCTGCTCCTTCCTGACTGTGACATCTCCAACAAGCTTCCTAGGCTCACCTCTTCTCTAGCAGCCTAGTCAGGAATGTTCATGGTCAGATGGCAGAGATAAAAGCAAACACACAGAAGCATGTGGGATTTCATGAGACTTAAGCTTGGGACTTTTGCCTCATTTTACTGATTCCCCATTCCTCTGATTGGTCCAGTATACTTCACCTTTATGAGGGGAACTATGAGTGCACATACCACTAAGATATAGATGCACACAGGGACAAGATGTAAAACCATTCGATGCACTCTATCTGCCATGGACCCTGTCCTGAAGGTGTCGATTTAAGGACCCTGGCTCCTTCCACCTGTGACACTGCCATCTTATAGAGCCTTGTCATCATCTGAAACTAATCAGTAAAAGAGGAAAAAAAGGATGGAGGAGGCATGTTGTCTCTCAAGAGCCTTGAACTTCAAGTGGCCCACATCACTTCCTCACATATTCCAGTGATGAAAGCTAGTTTTATGACCAAGCTGAGTGGCATGTCCCCAGCTAGACAGCTGCTTTCCAGCCATGGCTGTACAGTTTGGGAGGAGAGAGGGAACTTCAACGGACAACCAGCCATCTCTGACCCAGGGAGTGACTCATCACTGTGCTACCCTAAATTCCTGAGAGAATGAGAAGGAGGGTAATAACCTCTTGCATCATAGCACTGTCCCAGGTAGAGGTGATGGCAAACCCACATCACTTGGCCAGATGGTTCAGAGAGACACAGGGAGCAGCGTATGTACTGGGCCATCACTGGGTGGGTGGGTCTTTGCAGACCCTAATGCAGCTGACAGAGACATACAGAGGGACCAGACAGATTACATTGTCCCCGGGCTCCACCTACCCTCCTGAAGTTCACCCAAGCTCCCAGTGGGGCTTATGTGAAGGGATCCCCCTCCTTCCACGCAGATGTCCTCTCCCACAAAGACAATGCAATGCAAATACTTGGGACACACAGCCAACATCAAGCTCAACAGGCTCAACTTCAAGGCAAGGAGGAATCCCGGCACCCCCTGCCTGCTCCCTCTCAGAATGATGCCCCAGGAGCACGTGTCTCTGGAAAGCAGTGGGTCGGCTTGGCAAGCCTCTCTCCAGAAAGCCGAGACATGACGTGAATGCCAATGATCCCCCACGCCCGAGAGGAGGGGGACGCAATTATAGCAAATTCTGCTTACAGTTCAGATTCAATATTTGGAAGGGATAATCCTGAAATAAGAGATTGCCTGATTTCTCTCCCAAGCCTGTGAATGGTTCATTAGCTCCTATTTGACATTTGATGTTTGAGTCTGATTGGCTTTATTGTGGAGTTGGACTTTAAGAAGTCCCCAAGACAGAGCAATCAAGTTTCACAATGATCCCCAACTGCAAATTTTAAAACATAAATGGCAGCTGTGCCTTGGACATCGATCCCCTGAATGCTGTGGGGAATTTGTATTTCATCCCCACTTAATGAAATGCAATCCTGCTTGGCAAAGCTGGGCCCTGACTCAGCACTTAGGATTTCCTCAGCAGTTCAGCCCTGGGGGCTGCAAACAAAGAACCCCCAGACTCAAGCATCGGTAAAGATGAGTGTGTCCTAGTCTTATGTGGGGCCCACCTAGGCACAGGAGTCTCTGAGGAATGTGAAATTGAGGTTGTGCCCTGGAGGGGACACAGTCTAACTGTGGAGATGGGTCCCTTGCACCAAAAACAGAATTATAAAGATAGCAGACACTCGGTTCCACCATGGGGGCCCAAGGACTGCAGAAGTTCCTCAGAAGAGGAAAGAATGGGGGGCCATGGTCTAGGCTGGTGCCCGAGTAGGGTGGGAGAAGGTATTCTAGGCATGAGATGTGAGCAAAGGGCCAGAGGAGCCTGACAGCTCCCCACTTCCTCACTGTTGGAAGGTGGTGCCGTCTTGGGGTTTCTGCACCTCCTGAGCCTCCCCACCCCTGCATCTAATACATGACATTGTCCTCATCAGTCCTTATCGACCATGGGCCCTTTGCAGACAGGGACTGTCTTATCCATTTCCAGGCCCTGGTGCTTATTAAATGTTTGTTGGTCAAATGAAGCATGGCACTTAACCACGTTCTACACTCTCAATATGTTGTTGTGATGTTGCCAGTGGTGTGATTACATGAACCAACATCTGAGTCTATTATTTGAGTAACCAGGGTTCCAGGAATCCAGGAACTTCTGTGGCATAGTAGTGTTCACAGGGGACATGAAGAGGACTCATTTTCTCCCTCAGTTGATTTCTTTCACCCCTACGAGGGACAGAGGGTGGAGGGGATGAGGGGACACCTATGGAGGGTCTGTGATATGCTCAGCACTGAGAGGGGTGCTTCATAGTCACTTATGGCTCATGGAGGCCAAATGTACAGTGCTTAGGACATCAGCCCGGGGGCTCTGCCACTTCAAAGATGTGTGTTCTCATGCAGGTTAGCAAAGCTCTCCGTGCCCCGGTGTTCTAAGAGGAGAGTTTTCTACTGCCTATGGTTGTATGAGGAAGCCGTGAGTTTGCACTTGCAAAGTCCTCAGATGGGAGCCTGGCACATCATCAGCTCCCAGCGAGCGCTAGCAGGCATGACTGCTCTCATTCGCCTGTCACCCCGACTTGGCAGCCAGGGTGTCATTCCCACCTCACAGCTGAGAGCTGACACTTAGAGAAGTGGGTGACTAGCCCAAGACCCGGCAGTAGTGGGACCTCGCTCTGCCAGACTTTAGAGCCATAACGTTCAGATGGCTGCTGGGGAGAGGGAGGAGTGGAAGAAGGGAGAACATTCCAATATGGCTGCCATGGGCTGGACACCTTCTCACTCCTCCATTAATTCCCCAGCTTCAGATCAGCTGCTCTCAGGCCCACTTCCCCCTGGCTCCAGCCTCCATCTCTCCACACTGCAAGCCCTCCCCTCACCCTGGCACCACACCATGGGGTCTCCTGCCTCAGACAGAACCCTTTCAGCCTCTCTCCACAGCCAAACATGCCTGGCCTCCCTTCCCACACCCAACACACTCACACATCCTCACTCGTACACACTCACACCATCACAAAAATACACACATACACATGCCCCTATACGCCACTCACACATATCTACTCACACTCGTGCTCATGCCAACACCTATACACACTTACACACACTCATATATACACACGTGCACTCTCACACCTACAGATACACACATAAACCATACCCATATATAAATGCACACTGTTCTCACACATGCATGCACATGTACACACAAACACACTCACACATATGCACAGTCACAACACATCCTTCTCACCCATGCAGGCACAGACACACACAGACACACTCACATGTATGCACACTCACCCATACACATGCTCATTCACACATGCATGTTCCCGTACACATGCTTTCAAGCATGTGGATGTTCACACACACACACACACACACACACACACACACACACACACCTTGCCACGCTTGTCTTTGACCACAGGGGAAGGAAGGCGGAAATGCCAGGAGAAGTCAGGGTCAGAGACACACACCAGCCCCTTGCACCAGAACAGCCCAGCTCAGGCAATACCAGTCTCTGGAAGCCCAATGTCTCTTTTCAGTTTCTCTTGCTGCCTCAACGTCCCCTTGGCTGTCCCCCAAGACCCGATTTCAGTGCCAGGTCCTCCTCCCCATGGCCAAAACACTTCCCTCCTTCTCCTCCCCGTTTCAGCCTTTTTGTTCACCTCGGCATCTGCTCTCTGGAGACCACAGGACATGGGCATCTGCCAGCAAACAGGAACTCTTCCATAAGAACCTCACGTTTTCCCTCCTGGCACCTCCGAGAAGCATCACTTACGGTGACCATCATGATCATGCTGGTAGGACCCCCCCAACCCAGGCGTACACATGGGGACCAAGTCTTCCCAATGCCCCTCAAATCAGAGAGTATAAATGTCTGCTCACCCATTAACTCTCAAGCAGCGCCTCAGAAAGACAGGGATTCTTTGAGGATTAAGGGCAAGTCGTCTTTCTCTGTCTGCAGTGTCATCTGCCCATCACCAGGGGGCAGCCCTGATTCACTTATTTGTGTTTAAACACCTCTTACCCAACCCCCAGTCCATAAAAACAGTGAAGCTGGTGAGAATATAAACAAGCCCAAAAGGAGTGTGTGAGGGGTGGGTGGGGGGGGTTGGGTTTGGATGAGTGGGTGTGTGTATGTGGGTGTGTGGAGGGGTGTGTGGTGTGGGTGGGAGTGAGGGTGAGTGGGTGAGGGTGAGTGCATGGGTGTGTGGGTGTGTGGCTGGGGTGGGGGTGGGGGTGTGTGGGAGTCTGGGGGGTGGGAGTGGGGGTGGGAGTGAGGGTGAGTGGGTGAAGGTGAGTGTGTGGGGGGGTGTGGGTGTGGATGGCGGTGAGTGGGTGAAGGTGAGTGTGTGTGGGGGGTGTGGGTGTGGGGGGGTGTGGATGGCGGTGAGTGGGGGAAGGTGAGTGGATGGGGCAGTGAGTGGGTGGGAGAGGTGTGGGGTGTGTGTGTGTGGAGAGCAAGATCAGTACAATATGGATAGACTGGGAAAAGAGACAAAGGGGAGGACATAGACTGAATGAGATTCAGTGTGGTTACTACTATTGGGGTACATATCTGATTCTGAGTTTCCTTTTGGCCATAGAAAAAATAGAACCACTCCCTAGGTCACCCACTTCTCCAGGGACAGGACAAAATTTCATTTGGGAGGCTTCTGGGAAATCCACCACACCTTGGCTTATACAGCTCCCCATACAGGGTCTTCTAGATCAATCCTGCTCATGCGTTGGACCCAATATGCTGATCCTTCCTTAAATTTGTCATCTTTCCATTTTAGCCTTGAATTTAAAGCTATAGCTAAAACCCTCACCCTACAGCCACACGTGCACTCCCATTAGGTCCTGTCCCGTCCTCCTGTCTCGATCCCACTCCCCTCAGGTTTATATTCACTTCTTCCCCAAAATTGACCTTCTCAAGGTCACCAGCCACTTCATGTTGCCAAACTCCGGGGCAGTTCTCATCTTCATCTTTCCAGAGCTAACTACAGCATTTGACCCAGGCAATCATGCGCTTGTTCCTAAAACACTTTTCTTCATTTGGCTCTGCAGATATAACTCTCATACTGTTCTCTCTCGATTGCTCCTTCTCTTTCTGCTTTGCAGGTTCCTGCCTCTCTGCCTTATCTCCAAATGTCGCAGTTTCCTGTTACGCTTCCATCTTGGGACCTCTCCTCTTCTCCATCCAGCCACTCCCTCCATCCAGTTTCAGAACTCGAAGTACCAGATACTCCCTGTTGACCACAACGTGTGCGTCTGTGGTCCTCACCTCTACAGATGTCAAACAGCCGTGTCAGAGATAACATGTCAGAATTCTTGATACCCTCACCAGACCTGCACATTTCTGGTTCCCATCTCAATAGATGGCAGCACTGCTGGACTTGGGACAACCTTAGAGTTGTCCTTGACTTCCTCTCTTCATTCACCCTTGACATCCAAGGGAACAGAAAAGAATCCTATGGCTCCAGCTTCAGTGAATCTCTAGACTCTGACACTTTCTCACATCTCGACTCTGACTGCCTGTCCAAGCCACCAGCATGGCTCGGGAGGCAGTGGACTTGTCCATTTTGTTCATTGCTGTATCTCATGTGCTTAGAATGGTGCTTGTCACATGGTAGGCCATCAGTAAATATTTGGTGACTAAGTTAAAGAATGCCTTAGAGTTTGCCAAGCACATAAGACACAAAGAGGATTCTGTTTCTTGATAAACAAACGATTTCACAACTCTGAAAATAATCATCACCAGCATTTTTTGAACACACAGCACGTGCCAGGCTCCTTGCCTATGTCAGGAAGGTGCTAGATGAGATGGATGAGGTTCAGAGAAGTAGGAAACTGTCCAAGGCCAAACATCTAGTGGTTCCTGGAGTAGATATTTCAAACGTTCATTTATTCAACTCATCAGGTGTTAGCTGAGCACCAGCCATGTGCCAGAAACTGTTTTGGGAGAACAAAATAGACAAATTCCTTACTCTAATAGAGCTTACAATCCAGTAGGGAGAGAAATGTAAGAAATAAAATGTATATATAGGACCAGTGCTACAAGAAAGCAAGTTAAGAAAACAAGGATTGATGGGGGAAGTTCTCTGAGGTAGGATGGCTGGGCAAGATCTCTTCAGGGAAGTGGCATTTAAGCAGACACCTGGATGCAAGTGACAGGTGATCTATATATACATGTGGGGGAAGAGCAAAGACCCGAAGTAAGAGACCTTTGGTGTGTTTGGGCGACAGCAAGGAAGCTAGCGTGGCCAGAACCCAGAGAGTGAAGGGCAGAATCTTTGGAGATAAGTTCAAAACCTTTGGAGGGATGCCAAAAGAACCTTGTAGAACAGCAGAAGCCTTTGAATTTACCCTGGCTGGACTCAGACTCAAGACTGCAATACCAACTCTTATTGAATTTCCAGCCTGCCAGTCTGCAGTCTTCCCTACAGATTTCAGACTTGCCAACCCCACTATTAAATAAGCCAGTTTCTTAAAACACATCTAGATAGATAGACAGACATAGATTAGATGACTGGTTGATAGGTAGATGATAGGTGGATAGGTAGATAGTAGAAAGAAAGGAAGGATAAGGTTTAAATTTTATATATATAAATAGGATAGGATATATATATGAATATATAAATAGATATATGAATACATATTCATATTCTACATTCATTCTGTCTCTCTGCAGAATTCTGACTAATACAAGGCTGTTTGAATAATCTGTGAGACCAATGACCAGGAAAGAAAGCTTGGACCTCGGGTAGCAGTGGACATGGTGAGATATGGTTAGAGTCTAGAAATATTTTAAAGGTAGAGTCAACTGGGTGTGCTAATGAATTGAATTTGGCAAATAAAAGAAGAGGCATCAAGGATGACTCAGATTTTCGACCTGAGCAACGAGGGGATGGTAGTACTGCCGAATGTTATGGTAGATGCTGGGCTGGTAAATAAAGGAGTCTGGAACAGAGGGAAGAGGTCAGGTTAGGGATAGAATAGGGTCCTGGTGGCATTACAGTCCTTGAGACTGGATCAGATCACTGGTGACTATGGACACAGGAAAGTGATCCTAGGACTGAGCCCTGGAGCCCCTGGGACATTCTGAGGACACAGAGATGAGGCAATGAGATTGGCAGAAAATCTGGGGAACGCGTGTCCCAGGTGGCAAGTGGAGAAAATGTTTTCTTCCAAAAAAGACAGGGTGGTCGGTTGTGACAAATGCTACTGGGGAAGTGGTCCATTTAGGGGCAGGGAGGGTCACAGGCTCTGGGACACCGTGGTGGGGGGCCTTGAGTGGGGAACCCAGTGTCGATATAGGAGCTCCCAAACACACATACAGGCAAACTGTCACTTACTCTGCCGTTGCATTTGAGGCTTCCACACAGAGACCAGAGTCCAGGCTGGCATGACAGTCACTTCCCAGGTCCCTAAAGAAGGAAGTGCCCTGAGAAACATCAGAGTACGCTGGCAAAACAGGGCGGCAGCCAGGGTTTATGTCTGTGACTGATTTAGTTTTGACGGATGATGGGTCATTCATGGAGCGATTAGGAGGAGCTGGGCTGAAATTCGAAATTGAGTCATGTTAGGCAGATAGGGAAGTCACACGACTTGTTCCCAGGAAAAGAGTAACACATGATGGGCCCTGGCTGGAGGAGCTAGAAGGCAGAGAAGAGAAGGAGGATTGTTCCTCACTCACCCTTTGGTGTGGGGCCATGGGGGCTGAGCTTGCTCTGATTGGAAGAACAAAGATTTGGGAGTCAAAGATCAGAACTGTTCCAGCTGTAGGTTCAGAGATGGGGCTTGTCAGGGAGAGCCCCCTGAAGAAGGAGAGGCAGAGGAACCTGCACTGACTGCGTGACTACCGTGGACCAGACGCTGACTGGGGAGACGGTCAGCTTGGGGACAGGGAGAGTCACCGGTTCCTCTGGGATGGGACCGGCCCATTTTTCCTCCCAACAGCCATGATAAAGTTGTTCATTATTTCACACACTTACTGATGAAGAAACAGAGAGGCATGGAGAAGCTAAGTAAGGTACCCAAGGTCACACAGTTGAGAAGCACTGAGATCTTGCATCCAAGGCCCATGTTCCATTTTCTAGAACACCGTCAGCTGGGCGGCAGATGCAAGAATCCCAGAGATAAAGCCTGTTCTCCCCTTACTCACATGGTGCTTGACCTTGTTAGGCCTCAGGTTACTCATCTGGAAAATGGAGACAACCATTACACCTCTCCTAGAGGATTAGAAGGCATCATGCACATAAACCAGCTCTGGGCCTAGCACACGGTGCATGTTCAAGAAGTGAGAGTTATTGTTGCCGATGACTATTTTCAGTTTGCAGATGAGAAAGCATGTAGGGACTCATTAATCCCTTCATACTCGAAACAGTAAAGGCTGAAGTCTGGATTCAAAGCAAGACACAGGAAATGCCAGAATCACTCAAGCTCTTCTCCATTTCCTCCCAAGTGAAGAGAAAGGGCGATGGGCATTCTAGGCAGGTAGAATGCATCATCAAAAGCACGTGCAAGTCGGGTTTATCTTAGGGCATGTGATGACATCAAAGTTTAGCCACAGGTTGGAGCATGAGCCTTAAATACCTAGCTGGGCCACCTGGGCTTCAATTCAATGCCATGTGTGGGGTTCCTATCACATGCCAGGCTCCCTGTCCAGCAGAAGTGAGCCCTGGCTCTCAAGCACTGTTTACAGCTGCCTGGAGGCGGTGGTGATAACACCCTCGTGGACTTTGCCCTCTTCTTTCTGACCCCACCTTCAGCCATGGATATAGTGGGTTACACATTGCCTAGAAGGAGATTAGGGGGGCACGTATTACTCAGTGGGCCTGACCCCATCACCCCCACGGCAACCCCGTGCAGTGGATTTTGTTATTATGCCCATTTGATGGAAGAAGAAACAGGCTCAGTCCAAGTTGGTGTGACTTGTCCAAACTGATACAGCTGCAGCAGGACCAGGATTTGAGCCCAGGTCAATCTGTCCCCAAGGTCGGTGTTCTTGCCTCCTCTTCTAACTCAGTAGCATGCTGGGTTAGGCGATTGGCTTCTGCAAGGCATGGACAGGTGAGATGGGTCAAACATGGACTGAAGGTACCAAGCACCATTTGCAGGTGGCAAGAGAGGCAGGTTGAGGGCCTGGGTAGGGACTGATCAGAAGGAGGAGCCTTAAACTAAACCTGGTGGAGGGGCAGGAGACAATCGGGTCCAGGGCCCCAGAGAGCCCTGACATCAGTCCTGTGTTGGCCCATCTCGCCCTAGACCAGCCTGTCTATCTGCATTGTTTGTCCAGAGAAAGGACCATGGGCTGACCTGAGTCAAAGACACTTGAGTCCCTGCCATGCCACTGACTAGCCTAGTGACCTGGGGCAAGTTAATTCACCTCCTGAGCCTCACTTTCCCTGTCTGTACAGTGGTCTCTCCATCATTCCATGGGAATAGGTGTCATGGAGCTAAGGAAAGTGGTGTGTCCAGGCCTCCCCCCCACCCCGAGCCACCCACACAGGCGCCTGACACACAGTATCCTGTTTCTGTGTGCGCTGGGCCTCCCTGCCCTCATCACCTCCAGCCCCCTTCCTGGGAATGGGCTCTGGGCTTGTCAGAGAGCCAGCCAGCTGTCAACCCCGCCCCAGCTGGCCAGTTAATGAGTGGCCAGGGCCCTGGAGTTGGGCCTATAAAGAGGTGCTCACTGGGGAAGCAGGTGGGAGCCTGTGGACAGCAGCAGTGGGATACAGACGGTGTGAGACGCGTGGCAGGATGGTGTCAGGGCTCCTGTCCAGGGTGACCGTGTTCCTCCTGGTGCTGCTGCAGGGCACACAGTCAGTCTACATTCAGGTGAGTCCTGCCGGCCAGTGTGCCCTTTGCCTGAAGGTCCCCCCATAAGAGGCTGGGATGGAGAGGGGACGCTAGGAACTTTATGGGATACAGGGGATCAAGGGCCCAGGGCTCAGCCCAACACCTAAGCACAACCCAGGGACCAAGACAGCTGGCAGGAGGGGGCAGCAAGAAGTCCGAAGGCAGTGATGATGGCATTGATAGCAATAATAAACTGCTGCTCTATCAGAAGGCTGGTCCTGGCCAGAGGTCAGAGGGTGGAACAAGACATAGTCCTTGCCCTTCAGGAGCCCAGAAGGAGGGGGCTCTCGCACAGCTCCCTACATTCACCCTTGAGTGGATGGAAAAGCTTCCTGGCAGGTAACGGAGCTGACATTGAAGGACAAGCAGGAGGTAGCCAGGCACAGAGGACAAGACAGTGCAAGGCAGAGGGCACAGCATATGCAAAGGCTCAGAGAGAAGACAGCAGGGGGCCCAGGGCTCCTTCCTGGACAACTGTGAGGCTGGAGGGAGTCGTGGAAGCAGGGTCTGCCTGCCAGACGACAGGATGCCCCTGGCCAGCAAGGATGGGGACGTCTGTGGCCCTGGGTGTCGGTCACATTCCCAACTCTGGGTGGAGCCTCCTTGGGAGGGACAGGGAGAGTCACCTTCCCCCCATGTGGCCCTGGCCTTGGAACCCAGCCAACTTGGGGTTGCCATCATTTTGCCATGTCGGTTCAGGGGTGATCACCCAGTCACCGAGTGTGGCCTGTACTGGTGCCAGGCACTGGGGAGGGGCCATTTGCCAGATGAGGCTCAGAGTGTGGAAGATACAGGCAGCCTATTGGGAAGAGCTGGGATTTGAACTGGGGCAGGGTGGGAGGGGGATTACATTGGTCTCCAAAGCCCGTACCCTGAACCACTCGCTCCCCAGCCCCACCGGATCCTCATCTACAGTTCCTGGGGGCCTGAGGCACAGTGGGGTGTGAAGTGGGGTGTGAAGTGGCAAGCGCCTGCTCCCACCAGCATGGCCTGGACTTCCCTGAGAACACGGAAAGTTCTGCGGGGTCTGAGGCGCTCTGGCCTCCCGGCCCAGGCTTTGATCCCTCTCACCTCCTCTCCCCTCCCCCACCCATTACCCCCTAGTACCAAGGCTTCCAGGTCCAGCTGGAATCAGTGAAGAGGCTGAGTGACCTAGAGGAGCAGAGGCTGCCCAGCCCCCGCCTCCAGGCCCAGAGCCTCGTGCCCTCCGCGTGTCACCACCCGGCCCTGCCACAGGACCTCCAGCCCATCTGCGCATCCAAGGAAGCGGCCAGTGTCTTCCAGGCCTTGAGTGAGTACCCCCACCCCTGCGGAGCTTGCGGCCTCTGGCTCGCTCTCCTCCCCACACCCCACTCCTCCACCCGTTCTTTGTATTAAGCACCCAGTGCCAGTGGCAAGGGCAGGGAGAGTCAGGCCTGACAGGAGGCCCCTCAGGCTCCGGCAACCTGGACCGTTGATTGTCCCACTGGACGTCGCAGATGGGAGGGAAGGGAGCACTGGACAACGGACCCATAAGCCGTGCCTGCAATATAGTGGCTGATGGGGAAGCACAGGGGGACGCAGAGGAGAGATGGCTCTTGTCTCCGGTGGCATAAGGGGTCTGAAAGATTTCCAAGAGGAGGTGACATCTAAGCTGAAATGTGAGGAGGAAGCAGAACTGGCCAGTGACTATAGCGGCTTACTAGCATTTATTGAGCACCTACTAAGTGCCAGGCCTGTGTCAGTCCCTTTGCTGGTCTTCTCTCTTCACCACCACCCTGTCAGTTGATGCTGTCCATAGAGTCAACAGGAAAACTCCAGCCCAGAGACTGTAAGAGGCATGCCCAGGCACTGCTAGGAAGGAGAGGGTCGAGACTTGAACCCAAGCCACTCTCTGCCTCTACAGCATCAGGCTCCTAACCTGTGAGAAGGAGGCTGGTCCTTGCCCCCAGGCCCTCCCGAAAGCAGCCTTCTCTGGCTGCCCGGCCAGCAGCCCCCTGGAACACACGAGTTTCACGGTCAAGGTCAGCTGACCAGTTTTCTCCCCTGCCCAGGGACCATCGCTAACGATAACTGTGAGCTGTGTGTGAATGTCGCCTGTACCGGCTGCCTCTGAGATGGCTGGCTGCCCTGAGCCCACCCTGGACACTTTGTCCCCAGCCTGATGCCATCACAGCCTACACTCCCACCCGAGTTCCGGGGGTATGTGGAGGTCATCACCACCAGCCAGAGGCCCGAGCGGCTAGATCTGGCACAAAGCGGTTGGACGCTTGGATGGAGGAGAGTTTGGCCCCTGAGGCAGCCCTGCTGCTGAATAAAGATTCCCCACCCCACACATGGAGTCAGGAGTCCATTTTTTCATCCTGGGAGCCATGGGCAGAGCCGTGAGGGTAGCAGAGCGGTTGAGGAGAAAAGCTGATCTAATGACATGGTCAGGAATTTCCCAGTTTTCAGCACCTGGGGAGTGGGGTCATCAAGCCCTATTTCACATAGGAGGATGGAGACTCAGGGATGGGGGGCGGGGAGCGAAATGAGTCACACACAATCACAGAGCTAAGAAACTGCAGAGCACCTGTTCCCATCTGACCCCACAAGCCGAGTTCAAGGGCTGGCCCAGCTGCAGAGCCAGTGCAACATCCAGGGTGCCGGGAGGGCAGGGAGCGTCCCCAGGAGGTGGGGCTGTAGGAGCGGTGAGTGCAGAGAAGAACCACGTGGTGCCCCCTCCCCAGGCCTGTTGTCTGGGCTGCCTCCACCCCAGGGCTCCTGAGAAGGTGGGCCTTGGCCCTTACACTTACCTTCCTGAGCGCCCTCTCTTCTCAGGCTCCCCAGGACCATCTGGCCAGCTCTAGATGGAAGACCTTTCCTTCCTCACTCCATCCTGGCAGCC
Source organism: Cryptoprocta ferox (assembly GCA_028646485.1). Classification (NCBI taxonomy): domain Eukaryota; kingdom Metazoa; phylum Chordata; class Mammalia; order Carnivora; family Eupleridae; genus Cryptoprocta; species Cryptoprocta ferox. Next base: position 70,075,327 of record CM053570.1, on the reverse strand, counting down.
CTGAGGAATAATAGTAACAATAAGAGCCAACATCAATTGGGCATTTCCTATACCCTTGGTGCTATTCTAAATGCTTTGCCCATATTAACTCACTGAGTCCTCAAAACCATCTGATGAAGCAGGTACCATTATAAATACTCCACTTTACAAATAGAGACCCAGGTACAGAGAGAGAACTAACTAGGCCAAGACCACAGGCTCGGCAAAGTGCCAAAGCGGACTTCTTCCCAGGCAGTCCGGGCCAGAGCCCCTGCTCTGAACCGTCACATTGCTGCCTCCCCTGTGATTCGGGCCACGCTGGTGACACCTGATGGGAGGGCAGGGCCTGCACTCTCACAGCTGCAGCCACCTCCTTCACTCAGGGCAGGGGCCGCATTGGGCATTCCCTGAAGAAGGGCTTTTCCACAGGGTGGGCTCCACCACAGCCCCTGTCCCGGGCAGCCAGGGAGGAGAGCCAGGCATAAGGGGGCAGTGTTCTCTGAACTCAGCTCACCCAGGGCCAAAGCCATGGTGAATTTCCCCAGACCAGCTACACGTCCCGACCTCCCAGCTCTGCTCATGAGTCCCATGGCCCCACACCCCACCAGGACACAAACCCCGGAGCTCTAGTTCCTTCCTCTCCCTCACCCCACGGGCAAGGCCAGCTGGGGCCTTTGCAATGCTTCCTGTGGCTCTCGGGCCCCTCTTTTCTCTTTCCACCATTAGAGATGGGCCCTGATCACATTTCCCCAGGCTGGGCAGAGCTTCCTCCCTGGCCCTGCGTCCTGCAGACTCTCCGTGCCCAACATGCCGGGGGAACCCCGAAGCCCTGCTCTGATGGGGCCTTTTATCCTTCTGTGGCTCCCCAGCGCCCCCTCTCAGTTCTAAACTGAGCCCAAAGGCACCATTTGGCCTCGCCCCCACTGCTCCCTTCGCTACGCTGGGTCTCCACCTGCCTGGGGAGGAGGCAGAGAAGGAAAATGCCACTGACTGAACACCTACTATGTGGCAGGCTCAAGCTGAGCCATCCACACAGAAATAATAATAATAATAGCAGCAGCAGCAGCAGCAGCAGCAGAGTGCCCACTATGGGCCCTGCGGGGCTCTCAGTGCTTTTCCTTTTTTTTTTTTTCCTCAGGGCTTTTCCTATGGGACCGCATCTACCCTTCTCTCAGTGCTACCAAGTAGGGATTCTTATTATCCCCATTTTACAGATAAGGAGACTGAGGAGACAAGAGGCTAAGTAACTGGCCCAAGTCACACAGCTGGTAACAGGCAGAGACAGGAGTCACACCCAGAGCTCAGCTCCAGAGTGGGAGCATTTCATGATTCAGCCCTGCCATGTGTCGCATCAAATCCCCCTGCAGCCCTGGGAGGTGCTGTCATCATCCGCAGTTTCAGATGAGGAAACCAAGTGTCAGGGAGACTTTTTTGTAGTGTAAGTAACATTACATACACATTTACATGCATTATTTGTACACAACTCGGAAGTGACACGGTCAGGTTTACACCCAGCCCTGGGTGCCTCCCAGGATGCACCCGGTCCAGACTGAACCATTCTAGTGCCATGGACCTACTTCTGTGTCCGCACCTACTCCACCTTCTGAAACACCCTCCAGATTGGTTTTGAATGTCCATCCACCCCAGTGCATATGCTGCCCCTTCCCCTTTGCAGAGCCTCCCCTGACCTGGCCCTGAAGACACCTCACCCTCTGAATTCTGCAGCCCAAGGAATTCTGCCTCAATCACCCCATGGCACTTCTCTATCTGACTCCTCAAGAAATACCCTGGTCACCTCCTCTTTCCCCATTCCCTCTAACTTTGCTAATAAGCAGCCCCCCATGCCTCACCTCACCCCTGTCTGAACTATTCCCAGAACTTGACTCTGGCTCCCCATTTTTTGGCTTATTTGTTTTTACCATTTATTGAAATCTCTGTTGGCATGTGGCCTGAACTTTTCCTGCATCTCATACACATTTACATGCATTATTTCACCCAGCCTGGGTGGCAAGTAGTATTACAGTCCCAGTTTTACAGGGGAGGAGATTGAGGCACAGAGAGGGAAAGTGACTTTTCCTAACATCACACAGTACGTGGTGCGGGGCTGGAGCTGGGTATCTCTGGCTTTTGCCTGCCCTGCGTTACATCCTCATGCTGGCATCGGTGTGGTGGGGCTCACCCACTCGAGGGGCAGAGAGACTTCCCCCTGCACAGAAACCATCATGGCATCTGGGGGTCAGAGCCTTGCAAGGGGTGTGGGTGATCAAAGTGCCCACAGAGCACAGAGGACAAAGTGGGAGCATGAAGACCCCCTGGGAGGGTAAAGAAAGGCTTCTGAGGAGGGGCCATGGGAGCACAACCTGAGTAGGAGTTTATCTGGCCAGGAGTGTGGGAAGAGGAGCGGAGCACAAGTGAGGGGAGCAGAAGAAGGGATGAGGGCCGTGGCTTGAGGTGTGGTCCCAGGGTGGGGATGGCAGGAGGCAACGCTGAGGTGGTCAGGGGGGCCAGGGTACCCTTGGGTACCCTGAACAGTCCAGAGCTTGGGGCCAGTCTCACAGCCACCCAAGCTGGGTTGGACATGCAGACCAGCGACTCCTGAGCTCACTCAGGGCTTAGGGACTTTGGTGCCTCCCCCCACCCCCCGGAATGTGAAAGAAAAGCAGAGGTTCCCCCCCTCCCCCACTCACACTGGTGGCCTACAGATCGAGGTTCCTGTCCGTGCCTGCGTGTGGTGGCAGCCCCAGTTCAGTAGGGAGGGGGGCCTTGCACTTCACACACTAAACTCTGAGCTTGAGGGCAGGGTAGGCACCCATGAAACTGGGTGAGGAGTCGGCTGGCAGATGAAGGAAGGAAGCGACACCAGGAGTACTCTGGGATCTGGTTTATTGGCTGAGGGTCGGAGTGGATCTTGGGGGGCAGTGACAGCTCGGGACGGGTCAGGGGCCGGGCCTGCGCAGGTCGCCCCGGGCCACACCCTCTTCACTCCTCCCCTGGGGGCAGGGTCGGCCGAGCTGCGGGCACGGGGAGCATCTGCAGGGGAGGGGCCAAGAAGCAGCGAGCCGACCGTCCTAGCATCCAGCACAGGCAGCGAAGGCACAGATCTCGCACGAGTCCGGGTCCTCGGCGATGGCCTCTGCGCAGGAGAGATGGGGCGCCCAGAGAGCCAAAGCCCCGCGCTCCCTTGAGCCAGAGCTCGGACATCTGCCCCTGAGTCCCCAGGTGAAACCCAGGCGTGTCCCCTCCCACCGGCTGGTTTTTCCGCCGCAAACAGGTACGGCTCAAGCCCACCAGTCAGGGTGGAGATGCCACCCAGAAGAAGCAATCGCGAAGGCCAGAGGGACCGCGATGCACAACTAGCACTGAATCATCAGAGCGAGGATCGGTCTAAAGCGAGCTCCGCCAATTTAGAACTAATTATCACAGCTTCATCGGACCCACCAATCAGAGCACAGCCCCCCTCCAGCGCTACCAATCAGCGAGTTCCCTGGCCCCACCCACCAGGGAGGGGGCTCCTTACCCAGCCTCTGGAGGATGTCCTGGGCATTGGGCTCCTTGCAGAGAGGCTCGAGTTCTTCCGGAAACTTCTGGTGGCTGCAGACCTTGGGAACCACCGGTCCACCACTCTTCCTACGGTTCCGAATGCCGGGCTCCTGGAGCTCCCCGAGGTCCTTGAGCTTCTTCACTGACTCCAGAGAAAAAGAGAACTCTCCATCCTGAGAGAGACAGGTCCTAGTGGGAGGCCAGGCTACAGCCTGCTCCGGGATGCCTGCGTGGTTCCCAAGACCCAGATCGATGCTCTGGCTGAGAGGAAGGTCTAGAATGGAATCGAGCTCCTTCACTTCCGAGCCATGTGCCTAGGGCCAGTTACTAACCTCTCTGGGGCTCAATTTTCCTCCTCTGGACTAATAATCCCATTTTCCCAGGGTGATCATGGGGCCTCCCTTGAGGAGCTTGGCTCATGGCAAAAGCACTCAGTAAATTGGCTAATCAACCCCCTTTCCCAAACGTGATTTCTCTCCTCTCCAAGTTTGAAGGGGAAGGCAGGCAAGGCAGGACTGAAAAACAGACTCCTGAGAAAGGGCCACACCTGAGACATTGCGCAAGCTCCAGAAAGAGGGGGTGCTTTCTCAGGGCACAGGTCCTGGGAACTGGGGGCAGAGAGCAAGCTGGGCCAGGGTAGGGACAGAGGATTTACCTGCACGGTGACTCCCCCTGCCAGGACTGCCCAGGTCCCAAGGAGGCACAGTGCAGAGAGCAGGAAGGTGTTCATGGCAGCAGTGCCCAAGAGGGAGGAGCGATCAGTTCTGGATGCCAGGGGGAAACAGTGGGATTTTTAAAGAGAGCAAGGTTACTAAGTAACCCGGAGGCCTTGTCAGCATCACATCGCCATGCTTTCAACTCAGGGCTAATCAGATAAGGCTGGAGACAGCCCTGGCCGATAAGAGATCAGTCCCAGAAGCCCGGCAGAACCCTCGCCCCGCCCTGGGCTCCCACTTTAACCCGTAGCCAGGTGGGTCCTGTGTTCATTCACCAACCACACACACTCACTGACACCTGCTGCAGGCCAGGCCCTGGCTGGGGTGGGGCTGCAGGGAGTGGTGTGGGCATGGAGTTCAGAAAGATTTCTCAAAGGAGGTTGTGCCAGGGCTGAGTTCTGGAGAATGGGTAGAACTTTCCTAGAGAAGGGGCACTTCTTGCAGAGGATGCTGCACGCGGAACAACCAGGAGGTGAACAGGTCTGGAATATTCAGGGAAATGTGAGGAGTTCAGTGGGGGCGGGAGTTCCCAAGGGGGCTTCAAGTGATGAGAGATGAATTGCAGACCAAGGCAGGTCCTAGGTTTGGCCACAATGACTTTGAGGGAGGACTCAGCTCTTCCTGTCCCACAGGCCTGGGTTCAAGTCCTACCTACTGCCTGATTTTTAATGTGCATGAACTTGGGCAAATTGTTTCTCCTCTCTGAGCCTCAGTATCCCTTGTGCATCAATAATACTGACACCACCCACCTGGTGGGCTCATTCTGGGGGTTAAATGATGTCATCCAAACGCTCAGATCAGTGCTGGGTTCACGGGAAGCACTCGGTGAAAGGTTCAGCTATTATTATTATTTTGATCAATATCAGCAGCAGCTTCTGGCCCCGGTTGACGCCTCTGGTGACCACCTGGCTCTCCCGCCTGTCCTTCAGTCTCAGATAGTCCTAGTATGAACTCCTCCCCCTCTCCCTCCAGACGCCCTTGTCCCTTCTCCCCAGCTCCCTCAGTCCTGCTGTTTCTGCCTCCCGACTACCCCCACCATGCGCGCCTTCCCCTTCTACTCCCTTTCTTTCGCAGCTAGACCAGCCTAACCTGCCTGCCCTGGCCTTTCCTACCAGGCTCACCTCCCCAGCCCTTCCTGAACACGCTTCCCTGCCTTTGTGCTATTTTATCTGCCATCCTTGTCACTAGGCGAACTCCTCCTCAAACTTTAAGACCCGGACCCAAGAACCCCCACTGCATCCCTAAATAACCTCTTGTAGTTCCCACAGAAGCAGGCACATTCCTCTACCGGGAATGGTGGTCAGGATTACTTCGGTGTGTGTCTCTGCCCCTCTAGACTCTGACCCTCATAAGGACTTCCTGCCGCTCAGGGTGTGTTCGTCATGTTCTGTTGTGAGCAAGGCCTGCAGGACACAGAAGAAGGAAAGCCCTGGGAGCTCCATTGTTCTAATGTACAAACAAACCAGGCTAGAAGCCAGGACAGCTTTAAGGAAGGGGAGACGGGCAGGGACCCTTGGGTGGAGAGAGTCAGTATTGAAGAAGGTGCTGGAGGGGCAGAGCCTGACCAGGAGAGAAGTACAAAGGGGTCTGGGGAGGGAAGGGCAGGAAACACTGGTTCCACCTGCCTTCCCAGGCTGGGCCTCAGAACTGGACTGGACTTCCCTTCCCTCTAGTGTGTGTGTGTGTGTGTGTGTGTGTGAGCGAACATGCACACATTGACATGCGTGTACATATGCGCGTGCCGAAGTGTGTGTGTATGTGTGTTCACCGAGGTCTGCACGTTCAGTCCAGCCACATGGCGGCCTCTGCTCGCTGAGCGCTGGGTGGGAGTGCACACCTGGGGAGGCTCAGAGATGGGACAGGCCCCAGTAGGGTTATGGATGGAGTCCAGGTTGAAGATGAGGCTAGACATTTGCGTAAGGGTAGAGTCCGCTGTGATTGGGACAGAGGTGAACACCAGGTACAAATCCGGGGTACAGCTGGGTTAGGGTGAAGGCCGGTTAGGGTCAGCCTGAGGTTCTGGGCTGGGGTCGGGGCTAAGCTGGGGCAAGGCAGACGAGCAGTTAGTGGTAGGAGTTCAAATCAGGACCCGAGGTGGGGTTAGATGGAGCGGAGGATTGGGAGCGGGACATTAGGGGGAGGTTTGGGATCAGGGCGCCTCTGGGATTAGGTTGATGTCGGGATTGCACACAATGTGGGTGCTGGTTACGATCGGGTTTAGGATCAGGGTTGGGTCAGTGGGAGACTCACGGAGATTGAAATATAGTTTAACATTGAGGATGAGGCTTGGGAGGGGCTGCTGTGTGCTGAAGAGCCCCGTTTCTGACTTGCTTTGGTTTTCAGTCTTTCCCCTCCTGAGGCGGAGGGACTGAGGGGCTTTCGTTCCTAGAGCCTCTTTGTCCCACAGCCCCATAGCTGGGGCCTACCTGGTGCAGGGCGGGACTGGAGTGGGTGGGGATGCAGGAGTGACGTCATTCACGCTGTGGGAAAGAGGAAATGGCTCCAGGCCTCAGGACTTTGGGCCCTGCCCTACCTAACTCCACCTCTGACTTCCCCCTGGGAACTGGGAACCAGCTCCCCTTCCCGTACCCTCCAGCCCAACCCTGGGCCCAGGCATGAACTCAGGCCCCCTCCCTGCTGGGTGCTGGATCTTGGGGCCCTTCTAGAACCCCAGGCCCACACCTGAGTCCTAAGGCATTGGTCCCCAGGACTCCCACACCCCTCTTCATTCCTTATGGGCAGCAGGGGAGGCTGGGATTGATGCATTTTCCACATCCAAGGCCACCTCTTTTGGCAAACTCTTGCTCCTCTATAACCTTCCAGGCCATGCTGCTTCTACGACCTGCAGCGCCACCTGAAAACCTATCAGTGGCTGCCCCAGACCTTCAGAAGAAAGCCCAGACTCCCTGGCCCGGCATTCATGGCCCTTCACGATCAGCGCCTGCTCACCCTTAAACCAGGATCCCCAAAGCACCCCTAAGAACGAACTGGGAAGCCAGGCCCAGACCTGCGGTAGGTGACAAAGCCCCAGCTTCGAAGCTAGGCAGCCCTGGCTGAGAGTCCCAGCCCCATCAGTGAACAGCTGTGTCGCCTTTCCCAGACTCGGTTTCTACATCTGACAAGTGGAGGCAAGAACCCCACCGCGAACTTCCAGTTGTCTAGAACACTTTCCTCCCTGACCCCCAGCTCCAGTAAGCCTGGCTTAAGACCATCTCCACCTCCTCTGGTCTCTACCAGCCTCCTCCCCTTTCCCCTTGTAAACCTGCCAAGCTGTCTGTCCTGCCAGCTCTCCTGTGAGCTTCTGAAGGCAGAGCCTGTGTCATGCTCTGTTGTGACCCCAGTACCCACCTGAGGCCTGGCATTTAGTGAGGCCACTGAGCCCTCAGGAGATCAGGAAAGTCACGTTTTTTGCAATAGCTGTGTTTGGTTGTCAGACACCAACTCTGGACCAAGTGCCCTACAGGTGTGGAAGCCAGCCACCCCTCACCCCCACCAGCAGCCACTGAGGGGCCACCCTCTGGTCTCTGAGAGGACGCCTGATGCTATTCCTTTCTGCCCAGCAGTTAACTCTTATATTTGTGTGACCTTGGCCTGGTCCCAGTGTGCACATTAAAGTTGGGTCCGCTGAGGCCCAGTCCCCCCAGGCCAGGTTCTGACTCCAGCAGAGAGGGCCCGGAACAGAGCCCAGGCAGGAGTCAAGTGATTCTGGTGCTGATCTGTGTGACCTTGAAGAGGGTGTGACTCACATTTCACAGGTGCCCATCCTGTTGTAAACATGTCCTGGAGGGTGTAACAAGTTCTTCCAAGAGGCCAGAACTATCTGAGGAAGACTGGCAGTGTCTGTGAATCTCTTAACAGTTCTGAGAATATGTAAGAAATACTATTTTTAAAAACTTTTTAATTGCGAGAGAGAGAGTGGGGAGAGGGGCAGAAGGAGAGAGAGAAAGAACCTCAGGCAGTCTCCACGCTTCAGCCTGAGGCAGGGCTTGATCCCACGACCCCAGAACCATGCTTGAGCTGAAATCAAGAGCTAGACACTAAATCAACTGAGCCACCCAGGAGCTCAGCTGAGCCACCCACCATAAAAAATAACTGTAGAACCCCACATTATAGATGAATACAGTGAAGGTCAGAAACCCAGAGAGGTTGGGGCATCTGGGCAGCTCAGTCGGTTAAGCATCTGACTTTGGCTCAGGGCATGATCTCGCCGTTCATGAGTTCGAGGCCCGTCAGCTGTGCTGACAGGTCAGAGCCTGGAGCCTGCTTCAGATTCTGTGTCTCCCTATCTGTCTGCCTCTCCCCTGCTCACACTCTGTCTCTGTCTCTCAAAAATAAATAAAATGCTAAAAAAGAAAAAGAAAAAAAACCCAGCATTCCTCTCTTCAAAAAAAAAGAAAAAGAGAAAAAAAGCCCAGAGAGGTTAAAAAACCATGGCTTTCCCAAGGGTGCATACAGGGGTGCCATGTATGGTTTTATTGGTAGTGCACTGCACAGGGCACCCAGCCAACAGAGAGGATAAAGTGCAGACCTGAGCCTGTGGCTACCTAGGCCTAGAGGAAGGCACAACTTTTCAGATTCATTACCACATGGACTTGGCCGCAGCTGCGGTCACAAAGCTAAAAAATTCCAGAACGGAGGTCAGTTCTCACAAATTCCAAAGAAAGGATTAAATGTCTACTCAGTCCATACCTCCGGCACTATCTTCCTGGCCCCAGGGTCCCATCTTTAAAGAAGGGGAAGAAGAAAGGAGCAGCTGTTGAGTCAAGAAGTAGGTCAATGATGCCCATTTTACAGAAGAGGAAACAGAGGCTCTCAGAAGAGAGTGCCCAGTGTTACACAGAAATGATTGCTGCGTTGGCATCTGAAGCCTATTGGGCTGGAGGGCTTCCCCCTCTCCCCCAGGCCCTGGGGTAGGTGGGCTCTTTCACCGATGCTCCAGGAGGCAGCTGGGGAGTGGCCAGCGGGTGTGTCTGGTTGTCATCTCACATCCCTGTGGCCTGGCCAGGAGGCGGCAGTGGTGGAGCTCCCTTCACTGGCAGCTGCCTCCTCACCTCCCAGCCTCCTGTCTGCTCTGGGCACCGGCTACCGAGACACCCTACCTCCCCGAAGACTGTCAGGAAGGAAGGGGACACAGCTGGAGTTCCTGCCACATGCCCCAGAGGCCACAGGCTAGAGGGAGGACCGGACATGAGCAGAGCCTCCCCAGGGCTCAGGGGGAAACAGACTGAGAGCCAACAGAGAAGGTCCCCTGGGGCCAGATCTGGGAATGCTTGTCGGGCTTGGCGGGCATTTGAACTGGGCCTTGATCACTGGGCAGATGTGAGGCCCCAGAGATGGGGGCTGTGGGGCAAAGGCAGGAAGGACAGAGGGGAAGGGGGCGGCAGACAGGGCTGAAGCAGAGGATGTGCCAAGAGGTGCTGTGGGCAACAGCCAGGGAAGGAAGCTCTAAATACCAGGCTAAGGCATTTTGGCCTTCACCTCGAGATGGTGGGACGTCACGGGAGGTTTCAGAGCAGGGGAAGACGACGAGAAGAGCAGTGATTTCAAAAGACTATGCTGGCACCTCGGCGTGGGCGGGCTGCCTCGGTATGGCCACCGGCACCAGTCCAGCAGCCAAGGGATGCATTCTGCCCCTGTCCACGCTCCGGGAGGGCAAGGACGGTGTGCAGGAGAGTCAGCTGGTCTGGGCAGCACAGCGACAGGCTGCATGAAGAAGAGGGGGAGGAGGCGGCAGACAGGGCAGCGCAGTCCTTGGGACCGAGATGCACCGGGGCCGGCGCCTGCTGCCTTCCATCTGGCTTCTCCTGGACTATCTCATCAACACTTTGAGGTAAGGCATTTCATTTCCGTTCAACAGATAAGGAAACTGAGGCTCAGAGAGGACAAAGTCTTGCCCAGATGGAATTGCAGCTTCTTCTGACGGCAGTCTGTGTTCCTACCATTGCCTCTTGTATTTTTCTGGCCTTTGGGGCCTGCAGGGAACATGCTTAGCCACAGGCCAGCAGCTCAGGATGGACCAGCTTCTGGGAAGCTTTGGGTGGGGCAGGGCGGGGGCTGCCTGGGGACAGGAGCAGGTACGGCTAGATCTGGGATCCAGCTCAGATCAGTAAGGGAGGAGTAGCAACAGGGCAAGGCCAGGGCCAAGATGAGAAAAGAGGACGAAGAATTCATGTGTATGGGACTCCCAGTCCTCACCCCTGACACTGCCCGGGATCCCAGCTCTCTCCCAGGCAAGCGTCCTCTGGAACATGGGCCCCCAGAGGGACTCGAGTGGCTCTCTGAGAAGGTTCAGGAAGGGAGGCAGAATTTGAGCGAGAAGCTATCTCCCCCCACACCCAAGTTCTGCTCCAGGTAGCATGCTTTCTCTCCCCTCTGCCAAGGGGCACAAACACATACACAAAGGCACACAGTCACACAAGCACACACATGCAAGGGCTCGCTCACGTAGAGTCTCATATAAGGCCCCGTGGGCACGCGACCACCTGCATCATGCTGTCACCCAGGTGCGGAGCTTACAAATACACCAGAGTCACACAGTTTGTGTGCTCACACTCACACGGAACCAGAGGATTGTTCCCAGGGACGCCTCTGCCACTCAGGTAGGGGAAGGGCACGAAGTATCCTCAGATGTCTTTATTGCCATTGTCCAGGACAGGATGTTGCCTCTTTGACCTTTTGGGGCCTGCGCTGAGAGAGGGGCACCATTCACCCACAGTGACGTCAGCTCAGACCCTGCGTGGAGGTAGGGTGAGGTGGGACGGGGGTGTGGTGACTTGCTGGGAGGGAGGTCAAGGGCACCTGGGAAGAGGCAGTGTGCCTCAGTGGGAAGAGCTGACTGGAGGGAGGCAGAGATGGCTTCCTGATCTCTCACCAGCCTCTCTCACTGGCTGTGACCTTGGGCAAATGACTTCACCTCTCTCAACAGCAATGTGCAGCAGGAAAAGGGAGAGAATGACGCCAATCTCCAAAGCAGTTGGGAGCGTTAACTCAGATAATGGCTGTCAAGCACTGGGCAGAGGGCCTGGCAAATGGTGGCAATAATCATGTTTGTGACTGTCGCCAAAAGAGTGTATGTGGGGACACCAGAACCTGCTTAGGCTGAAGCAGGGCCGGGAGGGCAAGGTGTGTGGCTGGTCCGGCCACGGCCCTCTCCACACCTGTCTGGATAGTGCCAGCCCCCAGCCTCAGCTGGTCTGAGAAAGGCAGAGCCTCAGGACAGTCAGAGTTTGGGGGTGGAGGTGGAGCGACCTTACCCACCCTGCCTTCAGAGTAGGGGGGCAGCAGACAGCAGGGGGGCTGGGACGGGGCAGCCGGCTCAGAGGCAGCTCTGGAGTGGGTCCCAGCAGTATGTTTATTGATGGGAACCAGAGGGGCTCCTGGCTCCCTCCAGCAAGCCGTTATGCGGGAGAAGATCTGAGGGCAGGCCGCCCAGCCCCGATGGGAAAGACACACAGTCGGCAGCCCTCTGCCCTCTGGTGGCTTCTGGTGCTCACTGCAGCCTGGCTGCTTTGTTCTGAGGCCCTGGCGCTCTGGTGGGCTAGCTCCACGAACAGAGGAATCCAAGGGGGCACGTTGTGCTGAAGAGGGCAGACAGTGGGGCTGGGCAGGCCTAGCTCTGCTGCCGCTGCTATTAATATTACCTCTACTACCACCGAGCTGGATGACCCCGGGCCAGTGACTTGATCTGAGTCAAGCTATAAAGCTCAGATTCTACATTTGCAAAATGAGGTTGATAATAGTTATCTACCAAGTAGCTGTTTCAAAGAGCAAATACACTCTACATCAAGCGCTTGGGATAAGTAATATTAAGTAACAGTAAACAGTAGCTGTCCTATTCTGTACTTCTGGGTTCGGTGTTACTTCGGGGCGCTGCTTGAGGCTTGGGGGGTTGGAGACAGCCCTGACTCGGGGGGCCCTGCTGCAGCCACCTCCCAGGTCTGTGCTTTGCACATCCTGACTGGTCACACATCATAAATGGAGGACACACAAGGAGGTTTAGTTCAAAATAACTCTTGAAAATCCTTTAGGAAGGCTGCATATTGGGGATAAAGAGACCATGTTCCAGGAAGGCCAACAACGCCAGTTTTTCTAACTCTCGGTTATAGTAGGTCTTTGAAGTAGCTGGCTTGCACCTAAAAGCAATGTTGCACAGAACAGGTGTCTCTGAATCCACTGGACTCACACTCTGCGACGAGACAGATGCTCACGCAGACAGGCACGTGGAATCAGCTACCACTTAGGGTCTCAGGTTCAGATTTTCCACCTCGTGCTCACAGAGGGGCACACGTTCGGTATTTCCATTCTCTCTTTTTGGCCAAGCGCGTACAACTGGAGAGCTCTGATGGAACACATTCAGGATGTAGCTGCACTGGGCCTGCCTCTCTTCTGGAAAATGGGGAGTAACTGTTCGACAGCATCCGGTTCTTGTGTAGATCAAATAAGAGTGTATGTAGGAATTTTAAATTCCTGCCAAGTAAATGACGTTCTCCACTCTGACCTTCCCCAAATCTTCCTCTAGATCTGTGACTTTGAGCAAGTCACTTCCCTTGCTTGCTAGATCACCACTAGATTTCAAAGGCCCCTTCTGGCTCGAAGACTTCCAAGACAGTTCTGTGATCCTAAGGCGTTTACAGTCGGCCCTCACATGAATGCTAACCGATGCTAGTGTGGCTTTTGCAGGACTGCTTTATCCAACTGGTAAGGGCGCATCTATAAATAGCAGCCCTTTGCACACTGGACCATGTCAAAAGCTGGAGAGTTAAACCTGCATCTTAATGCTGTTTACTTTTTTCATTTGATTCGCCCGAAGTTGCACTTCAGCTGCACCTGAATCAGCACGGAGCGGCCAGACTTAACCGTCCCTGTCTACTACAGTCCTTTGGAGGCCCTGCTGATGACCAACATTTACCTCTAAGGGGAAAACAGCGGAGCTCCTCTCTCCAAGGGACACACATACACTGGGGGTAGGCAGTATCTCTGGCTTTGGGAAAAGTCCATTTTGGAAGGCAGTGGGGCAAAAAGAAATGAGCTTTGGAGCCAGTCCCAGACTGAATTATCCCAGATCCATTGGCTGGGAGAACGCAGGCAAGTTAACCTTTCTGAACCTCAGTTTCCCCAACTGTAAAGTTGCAATAAACAGCTTTTCCTGGCAGTGATGTACTACAGGTTAAGTTAGAAGTGGCAAGAGGCCCTGGGCAAGATTATGGGATCGGCAGGAAGCCCTGCCTTTCCTGAGATAGGCAGACTGCTGCTTCAAGTCCACTTCCACCCATGTTGTTGGTCTGCCCAGTGCTTTGCTTCTGGACCGGTCTCCATGTCAGTCAAGCTGGGCCACCATCCCTTACCTCCTGGGATCGCTGTGCTTGGTTCTTCTCCAGCAAGCCGCAGCTACTCCCGCTTCAATCCTGACCTTTCTGCTGGTCTAACTTTCGTGCCTGGCCCAGTGGTATAAATGGCAAAACCTTCTCCTGTCTGTCCAGGGCCCTTTTAAGACTCAAATGAAACAGCCCATGCCAGCCCGAGGCCTTCCTTAACCGCTGCCTCAGCCCTCAGCATGACCCCCCTCCTCACCAGCAGAACTTTGCTGTGCCGGGGCTGCTCCCCTCAGCTGGTGTCCGAGCCTGTCCCGGAGAAGTCTGCACTCACTAAAGGCAGGGGTTGTGGCTTTCTCAAGGAAAGGCTTGACCCGGTGTGTGTTCAGCAAACCTTAAGGAGCTCCACTTTCACCTTTAGAAGTAGCTCTCTGGGAAGGCTGCCACACGGGGACAGGAACGGGGGCCAAGGATAGGGGGTAAGGTAGGGGAATTTCCTGGAAGTAATAGAAGATGGTGTAAAAGAACATGACATTGGAATCAAATGACCCAGGTTCAAACTCAGCTATGTTACTTCCAACAAAGGATCTGGGTAAGCCACTGTTACCTCTGAGTTGTACCCGTTACGTGAGATGAGGATAACAGTATCTACTCAGCACGTGCTGAGTACTTTTTTATGTTCCAGGTACTGTTCTAAATGTATAAGTGCATTAATTAACTTAATCCCACTACACCTATAGGAGACAGGTATTATTCTCATTTTAGAGGCACTGCAAATGAGGACAATGAGGCTCAGAGAAACTAAGGAAGTTCTCCTTAGAGCTGTATCTCCTTAGAGCTAGTGAGACATTCCTAAAGGCAGCAATACATGGGACATACAATCTCCCAGACCACAAGGACTGACTGCAAGTTTCTGCATCAGGACTGGCTCCAATCTTGTTCCCTCAACTGCAGCAAATGACACAGGCCAACTGGTGTTGTAAATAGAGTTAACATAATATATTTATTTTAAGTGCCATTCATGCATATCAGTCTGGCAGCAACAATCCTAATGACACTTGGGATATTTCTTTACAGCACTAAACAGTTACAAAGAATGGGTGCCGTTCATCATAGAGGCAAAATATGAAATCGTGCAATAGCAAAACTGTAGAAACATTAAAACACTGACTGTCCAACAGCAGTACAGAGAGCAGATTGTGTTTGCACAAAAAGCCAATGCATTTTCATCACATATATACAATATAGATATGTACACATCACCCTCTGAATGAACAATATCAAAATACTCTATTCCATTTGAAATAATCCCCGGATTGATTCCCTCCCACTTCAAAGGACATCTGAGAGACATGTATTTACAAGAACACACATGAATACGTTTACATTTCAAAAACTGCCACAAATGCCAGTCGGATTATTCTCCTGGACAGAGTCTTCCCCATCTGATTATATGCATTTATTACTCTTTTTCCCGAAAGTCCTCAGCCAATTTAAGCCCAAGACAGAGCTTGTTCTGCACTGACAACTACCAACGGGAGCAGCTGCCAGAGGGGGCGCTCTGCACCTCGCCGGGTAGCTCTGGCTGGCTGGGGCCCACCGACGTGGCCTGTCTTGCGCTCCCGGGGCCACCTGAGTCACCAGAGTGAGCTGGGTCCGAGTGAAGGCTCTGCCTCCAGGGCCATGTGTGGTTAAGTTTAAATTCTCCTAAAAATATTGATCACTGCAAATCAGTAAACGATTGCCAAATGGGAAATCCGCTTCACACAATTTGTAAAATCTTCATCAGTGGTTTCTACTCAAATCATTAAATGTAAGACTGCATTCCAATACCCAAATTGTTTAAAGTGCACACTGCCGCCCAAGCAATTTGAAGTTTCAAAACAGTTTCTGTGGTATCTAGAAAACAGTGACTTGAGCAGACTATTGAAAATCACCCCCTTTTTCCAAGTTTTTGCTCTGCAGGCTGCTATCTCCTCTGGCCTCCGATCCGTTTAAGAGGAGCCTGTTGGCTGCCTTGCCAGAATCCTCCGATTTTCACTGAGCCAAGGGGCTGGAACTGAGTTTCCTTTTTCATGCCAAGCAGGGTCCAGACAACAGGAACATAAAAGCCCTTCCTTTCTCCCAACCTCATCAGCCTTTACTGTGGCTGGCCTCCCAGTGATTCATTAAAGGCAACACTCCATTAAAAAAAAAAAAAATACGCACACACACTGACAGACACTCTCACACACACATACAGAAACAAAGATGTCTGTCTAGTTCCAGGAGAGGACACTCAAGCACAGAATCACTAAGGCTAATTGAAGTGATTTAAGCATGGCTGGTAGAGACAAGAGATGCTGAAAAGCAACCGGTGAGCAGTTATTACCCCTTGATTTGATGGAAGAGATCAGTCCCCCATTATAACCGAAAGAAATTCTGCCTTTTTATGGTCTAAACAACCAATTCAAAATCTATTTATTTTAAAAAAATCTCATTTGTTACTTTTATTATAAAACTAAGACAATCAATCCATGCAAAGTAACTATGATATGATATGAAACAAAACAAAAAACAACTAATAAAAACCTCAAAGAAGCAGGCTGCATTTCAAAGAAAGTAACCAAATGTCATGCATACACAGACACACAGGACAACAGAAATGGCAAACCACTTAACGGCATCTGAAGACTGAGGCAAATAAAATCTATGTGTGGTTCTACCCTCCTTTCAGTGCTTCCTAAATGGAAAGAGAATGAGTGAGGAAACCTGCTTTATAAACAGTGCCCTGCTGTTCTATTGCCCAAATGAACTCTGATTCGAATTCCAGAAAAATCCTATTTAGCTAGTAAGTCTCAATCAGCAGGAGTGCTAAGACAGGGAAATGCACTCTCACAGTAAAAGGAGCGCCCATAAAGAGAATGACACAATCTCTCTGATTGTCATGTCTGTAAACTCGTAAGAAAAACAGTTCTGTGCCTTCAAACACCGCATTTCTCCTTAATGAATCCAATAGGAGCTGAGCATTCACAGAAGGTAGCAATAAATATTAAAATAACACTTTTGAACAATAAATACATGAGTGAATATGGAGGCAATGATTTTGTTAAAAAAGCCGAGCAATGCTCAGCTGCTAATCGATCAAAGAAATTTTCGAACTGTTGTAATGCAGATTTAGGAAAACAGACATGGAAAAGGCACAACAGAAACTCTGTAATCCCCCAGGCATCAGAACAAATGTGGTCAGTTCTTTATGCTGCTCAGGAACAACATACCCCTCTGGAAGGTTTGGAAAGCATCGAACTCTGGGTCCTGGGACTTACTGAGTAGAACTCAATGCCCATGTTTCTGAAAAAAAGATTAAATAAGGGGAACTGGGCTTTGAAAAAATCCATTTCCTTTCAGTTGCCTACATCAGTTAAAAGCTTCCTGCAGAAAGTAGCCTAACGAGGAATAAAAACTCACAGTAACTTTCTTTTCAAGACGTAATAATCCAATTAGAAAAACTGAAGCCTTTCAGTAATTTTTGTACATATATTTACACATATGTATCTATAAACTGCTTGCAGCAAAATAGGCTCTGTCTGAAAAATCAGTCTGGCACTTGTGGTCAACATCAAACTGACACAAATATGCAAAAGCTGTTCAAATCACACAACAGTTAGGAGCTACACAGGGCAGCTGGCAGGGAGACAGACATGTAGTACTTGTTTGGGTCAGATAAAAGCAGTAAGTTATCCAGCTAAAATCTTTTTGATTGTCTTCAAAAGAAATTTTGATAACATCGGTAAAGTGATTAGCAACTTTGCTTTCTCAACTGGATTCTCCGAAACCTTTCCCTTCACTGCACAGAAAGGTGACACTGGGGTCTGGTGCCTTTGCAGAAACAAGCTCTACACAATTGAATCCCAATCAAAGTCATCCTGGATGTCATCTGGAGGCAGAGAGCGCCGCATCTGGAAGGCTTGGGAAGGCATCATGTGCTGCTGGTTCATGGCTCCGTGATGGCCTGGAAGGAAGGAGGCAATGTCAATAGTGACTTGGGTAGAGAAGAAAGAAAGAAATGAACATTGACTGAGTACTTCCTATGTGCCAGGCACTCAGTGCACATTATTTCTCTCATCTACTCAAGAGCCTTCACCAAGGTGGCTCTTATGATCCTCATTTTATAAATAACAGGGCCTGGGTTTAACAGAATGAGCAAGTTACCCCAGGTCACCCAACTAGTAAGGGGAAGAGATCTGAACTCCTTTCACTTGACTCCAAAACCCACACCTGCTGGATTAAACCAGGAGGTAGAGTGCCCAAGTGTGGACACAATCCTTTCTCTTAGTCTGTCCTGCATTAACCCGTGTTTCGGTAACATGAATTGGCTCCCATGATAATGGGAAAAGGAGAATGATGTCAGTGTACCAGTGAGGTCACACTGGGTCGTCATGAATTCCCACCCACAAGTTAACTTTTGTGCCACCAACTAATGGCAGGTAAACACAGAGGAATCAGCACGGCTGAGTGCAGGAGGCCCTCCCTGAGTGCAGTGTGGACCGGAGTAGAGGAAAGGGTGCCCGCTCTCCACGTTCCTCTTCTTAGATTCGTGTGGCCGTGCGCAAGAGCATGTGCTCTGCAATTTTGGTGCGTTCTGCCCTTGTCACGGCGGCTCTGACAAACCCCTTTCCAAACCAGACTTATTTTAAAAATAATCATCTGTTTACTTGCAGAATTCATTCTTCTATCAGGAATTAAACATATCCTTTTAATAAAGATTTTTTTCACTGGATGATTACAGTTTTTGTTTGGCTTGCTTGATCTGATTACAAAGTTTCAAGTAGTCTGCTGCTAATCTCATTTTTCTTATAAGCCCTGCCATTTTTAATGTACCATCTTACAAAATGCTAAGGTTTTCAATATATCACAGTATAGCAGAGATGCCTGTTTATTTTTTAACTTACAAGTGTCTTAACTATGTGCCAAGCACTAATTTAAGTGGATTTGCATATAATCCTCATTTAATTCACTTAACAACCCTAGGAGTTAGGCAGCGTTACAAGCTCCCTTGAACAGACAAGGAAGCTGAGGCAGGAGGGTTAGGCAGCCATCACATGGCGAAGCACCAGAAGGCAAGCCTGAGAATCCAGTGCCAGAGACTTCACTACTCTATCTCGCCACCTGCAGGTTCCAGGCGGGTGCTGAGGACAGATAACGCTTATTCCTTCCTGTTCCTCAAAGAACAGACCACCTGGCCCCCAACTCCTCCTTCAGTATTGCCTGGCACACAGTTCTTTGGAGGTTTTAAATTCCTATCTGCACATGACCACTCTGTTCTTGAGCAGCCTAGGTGGAGAGGGCAGTGTGGTACATGAGAAAAACAATGAACTCTAAATCCAGATATCACGGCTTGAGTCTTGGTTTGGCAACTTAGCCAAGCTGGTGGCTCTGCGCAAGTTACCGCCGCTCCTGAGCTTCCATTTCCTCGTCTAGATAATCCTTAAGCTCCCTTCCACCTCTAACCATGTGCCTGCCTTTGCTGCCCTGATAAATGTAACTTATCCTGCATCTAGGAACCTGGGGGGAAAGCTTATGGACTAGTGACTCCTGCAACTTACCTCCTCTGTCTGAGACTTCCTTAGAAACTAGAGGCAGGGGACTTCAGCAGAATGAATGGAGCAGAATATACAGAAGCTAATCAAAGCAAGTTCTTGAAGCCTGCTCAGGTCCCATCAAAGTCAAAAAGCCTCAAAGATTTCTAAGACCCCAGGACAAGCTCTATGCCCCTGGACCTCAACGGAGAGGCGGAACAAAAATTAGAATCATTGCATCAAAGAGACTTCAGGTCAAATGGCCCAAACAGCAAGTGGCACTTGAATCCCCTCTCCAGCACTGAAGCCAAATAACTGTGCACCCCGCACTCCATCCTCCCTCAACAAGCAGTTCACTCCCCCTCAATGGCCTTGCTCACCGCTGGAGCAGCTAAAGCCTTTGCATATTACCCTGAGTACCAAATCCAACACAACACAGCCCAAATTACCCGCAATAGTCGTTCCTGGAGTGCTGAGTGCCTGTGGGATGTGAGGGTAACCAGGGGGCGGCATCACTGAAGGAGGGAGATTTTGCCTGGAGTCTATGTACAAATTTCCTAATTAGATTGAAAAACAGAAGGAAAACATATTGCCATAAATAAACAAGTTAAGCATTAAAATCTTAGTAAAATTGTTCCCTAAAACTAAATTAAGCAGGTAAGGCGAGCAAGAAAAGAGAAAGAAAAATGACTCCTTTGAGATGCTACAACTACCAAAAGGTGGTGCTGGCTTTTCGAACCCGGTGCCAGGCTGGATGTGAGTACACAATGCTAATTCCGGCTCTGCCTCTTTCTTTCTTACTGTCTGGAGGGCTGCAGGCAAGTTATAGGTCTGTTGTTGTTGTTACATACCTCATAATGGTTCAAAAGCATTTTCACATCTATTACCATCTGAGCCTCCCATTAAGTCCAAAATGAGGGCAAGACAGGTATTATCCCCATTTTATGGATGAGGCAACTGAGGCTCAGAGAGACTAAGCAGACTTGCCCAAAGAACATCAGTTTGACAGGGGCAGGGCTAGAATCCAGTTCTCCTAAATCACAGGCTCTTTCTAGTAACCACTGTCCCTATTTTCCTGATTTTCTCACTTTCAAAGCAGACCTATCTGTGAGTGCCCTAGCTGATTAACACAGTGAATGGGGACACAAAATGACAGGAAAGATTTGCACAAGTTTGTTATACCAAGTAAAGGTGATCAAAAAAGTATTATTCAGAAGTGTGAAGATGGGAAACAAATCTCATTTGAATGGCATTTCAGAAGGCTCTTATTATATTTTTGTTGACAGGAGCCATTAAGTGTAACAGCTCTAAAATGTCAATTACACTGCATCCTAAGCAAAGCAGAAAGGTAGGGAAGCAAACATCACAAGCCCACCCCCAATTACTCCTGGGGAAGGAGAACCATAACCCTGGCTCACATTGTATGGACCATCTGGAATTCTGGAAAGGCTATTTCTCCCTTAGGTATTCTACTGTGTCACATGAATTACAATTGCATTCTACCAAAGCTGTAATCAAACCAGAAAACAGCAACCACTGTCCCAGAAGAAACTAAAAAGATACTCAAGGTATTTGGCTGCTCACAAGTTTTTACCTGTCACTGGAATGTCAAACTGTCCATGATTAAAACAGCCCCTGAAACAGTCTAATTCAGGCCTACCTCTAAGACCAGAGAGAAAATAAGACAGAACCAGGAACAAAACCCAGACCTCTGACTTCTAACCACTGCTTCCCAAGATGACATGACTCTTCATAGCAAAGTTTACGGTCAGAACTAAGTTCTTTGGCCAATTTCCCATACTGAAGACGTAGGAAGAAAAGAAAGGAGAAAAGTTATACTAAGCTGCGACTCTACTATATTCGTAGAGGAAAAATCCTGCCCCCAAGAGCTGATCAGCCTTCACATGAGTGCTGGTGCAACTTCTAAACACTGCACGAGGGCGGAGGGGCTATGCCACTTTAAGTAATATTGTCACTTGTTTATCAGCGACTTCTCAGCCTCTGTCTTGTAACATCTTAGCTCTCTTTCAACTCATCCTTAAAAGCTCAAGTCACAATCAAAAGACAACGGATTTTTATGAAGATTCTGTTTTTATATTTTTTTCATTTCTCTTTCTTGGTTTAGTAATTCTTACCTTAAAGGGGGAGCGAGGTGGCAATTAGAGAAGAATTATGGGAATAAACAAGGATCACAGGAATAAACGGACACCCACATTAAGCAAATAGCCTAAGTTTTTGAAATTCTGTCACATTCCTAACACTTCTATTTTCATATAGAAATTCTCATTACTCCTAATTTTTTTCTCATGTTCTCATTACACTCTGAACAATAAGAGTCTATCTGGACTTTCTAAACACAAAATTAACTTCCAAAAGAAAAAAGAAATTAACTTCCGATGCACTTTCCAAAGACTTCTGAGATCCTGTAACATTTAGAATATAGTTATGAGAATTTAAAAATCTAATCGCACAATGTATTTATTGGAAGTAGACTCTTGTTGAATGACCATTCAGGAAGTTATTTATGTTCTAGGTACTGCTCTAGGTGCTGGGATACAGAAGTGAAAAAACAAACTCTCTTTCTGAAGTATATTCTCAGGCTGAGGGTGGCAAAAAAAAGTAAGGTAAATAGTATGTTATACATGTTACAAAAAAAATAAAGCACAGAGAGGGGACAGGGAGTGCTGGACAGTAAGTGTCATTTAAACAGAATGGTTAGGGAAGGTATCACTTGAGTAGGTGCTTTTGGAGAAAAAACTTGAACAAGACAAGGACATGAGTCAGCCATGTGTCTATCTGGAAGAAGACCACGCTGGGCAGAGAAAAGAACAGATACAAAGCCCCTGAGGTAGGTGGAGTATGCCTGGCATGTTCGAAGAACAGGAGGGAGGCCAGTGATGTGGGAGCAGGGGGCTGGAGGGAGGGGAAAGGAGACAAGGTCAGAGAGTAATGGGGGACCACATTGTGGGGGGCCATATAGGCCATAAAAAAACCTTTGGCTTTTACTGAGAAAAGAGCACCAACAAAGGGGTTTGAGCAGAGAAGTGATCAGACTTCTGTGTCTTATAAAAATCTCATTTATCCTGCAAAGTCCAGCTTACAGGTGTCTTCCTCTAGGAAGTTATTCCATCTCCCCAAGACAGTTAAGCCCCATTCTCTTACTCCCACTGCCCTACGGCAGAAGCACAGTCTTCATCACCCCAGGCTCTGAGCTCCTTGAGACCAGGGGATACCTGGACTTACTTCTTCATCCCTAGTGCCCAATATGTAATCAGGCACAGAAAAAGTGTAAGTAAATGTTTGCTGAATGAACGGACATCTACCCTTATTTAATGACCTTTAAGACAAGCGTCACATTATTAAGAACAGCCCAGCTAGAGGACTTAAACATTACTAGATAAGACAAACCATAAACACAGGTAAAGTGATTTAGGTAGGAGGCACACTGTGTACTATAGCATCCTTTTCTCCTTCCCTCTTCCATGCTAGCACATTAGAACACCTCTAAGGAGCCCAAAGAGTATGTTTACCAAAAGGAGAATTTTGAAGACTGAAGCAACAGGGAAAGTTTGAAGGGTATGGAGAGACTATATTCTGGAAGTGAAGATCTATACCCAAATGAACTTTGTAATTTTAGGCAAGTTGCTTTCTCTCTCTGGTCAGTTTCCTTCTCTGTTATATGAAAGGATAAAATTAACAGCTCTCTGAAGTCCCCTCTTACACTCCATGTCTAAGAATATGTGGCAAAGATGTACTGGGGTATAGAGAGAAGGGAAGTGAGATATCTAAATGGATCTGATATAGCAGGATGTGAGAGGGAAAATAAAGGAACGACAGAAAGAAACTTAGACTTAAAACAAAAGGAAGCAGGCTGGGCATGTAAAAAATCTGAATGTCTGTGGAAAGACATCATCAGTGGGCATGAGGTGATGGATACCTCATCACCTCAGAGCTGATCAGAGAAAGTGTTGAGGAAGCCAACATGGCTTGGCAGACCAAGGTTAGCTAAAGTTCTTTTGACTCCAAGAAAAGACTAAAGGGGAAGGGGAGTTGGGAGAGGAATAAGACACTGAGGAAACGCTATAGATCTGCCTTTAACATGCTATGAATGAAGTAGCACTGAGAATCAAGAATGAATTGTGGAGACCCTAGAGAAGGAAGGTGCTGGCAATACAAAAGGAAAGATGGCAGAAAAAATTAAGAGGATCATAGAATACCAGATCCAAATAATCAAGGTGAAAGGTAAAGAAGAGATGACCACAGCAGTGTAGTAACAAAGGGCTTTAAGAAAATAACCCACGATCTCAGTCTGGAGAGAATCCAGAAGAGGTGCTTGGCCACTCTCACAGGGGACAGCAGCAGCTCGACAGTGCTTTTTCCATGACCAAGAGTGCCAAGTTCCAAAACGAAAGGTACACCTGGACCTTACTTAGAAATTTAGGCCAAAAAATTAAAGAGTCTCGTTTGATCACATTAACTAAAAAATTCCAGCAAGGAAAAGCTACTTGCTAACATGTACAATGGTCCTTGAAACGGTCCTCTCTCAAGAC
Organism: Cryptoprocta ferox; assembly: GCA_028646485.1. Taxonomy (NCBI): domain Eukaryota; kingdom Metazoa; phylum Chordata; class Mammalia; order Carnivora; family Eupleridae; genus Cryptoprocta; species Cryptoprocta ferox. Next base: position 70,051,673 of record CM053570.1, on the reverse strand, counting down.
TGACCCACAGCTTCTTCTACTTGTCTTTCTAGAACTTCCTGATCTGCCAAAGCCAATAATCTGTAAGTAACATAGGTTCCCACCTCCACCCCCTTAGTACTTTAAAGGCTGACTGAAATGATTTGAGATGATTTGGCAGAGAACACAGCACCACGTAGAAGGACTAAATGTAATTTATTTAGGTTGAACAGGGGAAAGAAAAGAGGAAAGGAAAACCAAGAGACAAAGAACAGAAGGGATGCTATACCTGGTCTGGGATTTAACCCAAGTTGGAAAAGTAAAAGTAATATATCCTGAAAGAGACAAACTATGGGCTTGGAACCTATCAGAGATCAAAGAAGAGAAGCTGTCCATGTACAAGAAGAGATAAAAAGATGAAATAGAAGTGAAAATACATGCCAAGTTATATACATCTTGATGCTTAAAACTGAACATAGGATTCTGAGATGATGTTGGAGTAAGAAGCATCAGGAATCTGTCTTCCAATCTAGATAACACTGCACTGGCACAACCTGCCTAATACAACAGAACACTGGAGTCTTTGGAACTTTGGAATCCTGCAAGTCTACTAAGGTTTGCAACTTGTGGAGGAAGGCTTAAATGGTAAATGGCAGGTAGTTTTGTCAATTTCAGCTCTTATCCCAGTAGCAGCTATTTATCCCTCCTCCCTAGCCCCATTGCAGGCAGCTATGCATGTGTTCCTTGAACTTACACAGCTGGCCCAGAGCCAGGATGGGGAAAAAGGACACTGTTCTTCACATACTAGGGATCTGTGCTCTGATCACAAAGATACAGACAAAAAGGAGTGGCCATGTTGTACCCTCCTACCAATGCTGCAAGCTCCTCATCTAAAACTAAACATTTCCAAGGGGTTTAAAGGGGGCTACTACCCCTTTCCTCCCTCTTTCATTTTTCTTTTTATCTTTTTGGGAGACAGACATTAAAAACTAGGACAGTGAAAAACAACTGCATATACTGGGAAAATAAGAAAGTGATCACCGAATCCAAGAGAAAAGCACAGGCGCAGAGAAGACCTGAGAAGACTTTAGGGCAAACCTTAGCAAAAGGGACACCTTGCAACAAATCAAGAAAACAAAAACAGTAGGCAAAAACAATATTTAAAAACAGCAAACCCCGGGGAAGGGAAAGAATCTGGTTTTCATAGGTACTACACTATTAGATTCAAGTGTCTAGTTTTCAACAACAAAATCACAAGACATACAAATAAACAAAAAAGTATGCCCCATTCAAAGCAAGAATCAACAAAACTTGTCCTTGAAAAAGATCTGATGGCAGATCTACTACACAAAGACTTTAAAACGACTGTCTTAAAGATGCTCAAAGACTAAAGGAAGATGAGGAGAAAGTCGTGGGTGCATGGGTGGCTCAGCCAGTTAAGCGTCTGACTCTTGATTTCTGTTCAAGTCATGATCTCACGGTTTGTGGGTGGGTTTGAGCCCTGCTTTGGGCTCCAAGCTGACAGTGTGGAGCCTGCTTGAGATTCATTCTCTCTCTCTGTCCCACACCCTCCCCATAAATAAACTTTAAAAAACTTAAAAAAAAACAACAATGTATGAACTGGAAATATCAATAAAGAGAAATAAAACTTCAAAAAGAAATAAAAAAGAAATTTTAGAACTGAAAAATACAATAACTGAAATGAAAAATTTACTACAGGATTCAAAGAAAAATTTGAGCAGGCAGAAGAAAGAATCAGCAAACTTGAAGATAGGACAATGAAAATTATCTAAGTAACCGAAAGAAAAAAAAATTGAAGAAAATTTAAAAACAGAGCCTAAGGACCTTTGGCACAGTATCAGACAGACCAACTCTGCATTGTGAGAGTCCCAGAAGAAGTGGGGACGGGGGGAGGGTAGATAGAATATTTGAAAATATAATGGCCGAAAAATTCCCAAATGTGATGAAAGAGGAATGAAAACATCCAAGAAGCTCAAAAGACTCTAAGTAAGATGAAGTCAAGAGACCCACTTGTCAAGGGACATATTATAATAAAATTTTCAAAAGCCAAAGATAAGGAGACAATCTTAAAAAAAGCAAGAGAGAAGTGACTTGTGACACATAAAGGAACCTCAATAAGATAGAAGATTTTTTATGAGAAATGCTGGGAGTCAGAAGCAGTGGGCCAATCTATTCAAAGTGCTAAAAGAGAAAGTGGCAACCAAGAATTGCTAAACTCAAAAAAACTTTCCTTTTCAAGAGTGTGGGAGAAAATAAGACATTTCCAGATAAACAAAAGGTAAAGAAGTTTGTTATCATTAGACCTGCCCTTCAAGAAATGCTCAAGGGAGTCGTGCAGGGTGAAATAAAAGGACACTAGACAGTAACTCAAAGCTGTATGAAGAAATACAGATCTCAATAAAGGTTAATACATGAGCAATCATAAGAGCTAGTATTACTGTAGCAACAATTTGTAACTTTACTTTTTCTTTTCTACATGACTAAAGAGACTGATATCTTTTCTAAAAACAGTTAGTCTAGAAGCTAATATTATTGTAACTTTCATTTGTAACTCCGCATGTTGTTTTCTACGTAATTTAAGAGACTAATGCATTTAAAGGAATTATTAATATATATTTTTGGACAAACTATGTATAAAGAAGTGATTCTGGGACATCAGCAATCAAAAGGGGTAGACATGGAGCTGTAAAGGAGCTGAAGTTTTGTGTAGTATAGAAGTTAAACTGATACAAATTCATATTAGAGTGTTACAACTTTAAGATGGTAAATATAATCCCCATGGCCAACAACAGAGAGCTATATGCAATATTGACAGAAGGAATGTGAAAGAATCCAAACATTTCACTACAAAAAAAATCCAACTAAATACAAAAGACAGTAATGCAAAAAATAGGTGTCAAAAACCTATAAGGTATACAGAAAAGAAACAGCAAAATGGCAGAAATCACTCATCAATAATTACTTTAAATGTAAAGGGATCAAATTCTCCAATCAAATGACAGAAATTGGCAGAATGGGTAAGAACACATGTCTGTAACATAGAATGAAAGTATAAGGATGGAAAAAGATAAACTACGCAAAAAAAAACCAAAGAGAGCAAGGATTACTTCATTATTATCAGACGAAATAGACTTTAAATCAAAAAAGGTTACAAAGACAAAGAACATTATATATCAATAAAAGTTTCAATACAGCAAAAAGATATAACTATTATAAACACCTTATGCACCTAATAAGAGACCACAAAACATAAGAAGCAAAAACTGACAGAACTGAAAGGAGAAATAAACAACTCTTCAATAATAATTGGTGATGTAAATACTCCACACTCAATAGTGGAAAGAACAACCAGGCAGAACACAAGTAAGGAAACAGAGAACACAACAAACCAACGAGATCTAACAGACAAATACAGAACATTCTACCCAACAACAGTATACACATTCTTCTCAAATGCACATGGGACGTTTCATAGGACACACCATATGTTAGGCTCCACATTAAGTCTCAACAGATTTTAAATGATAAAAGGTACACAAAATACCTTCTGACCACAATAGGCTGAAGTTAGAAATCAGTATGAGAAGTAAAAGTGAAAAATTCTCAAATTTGTGGAAATTAAAACAACACTCAAACAACCAATATAGATCAAAGAAGAAATCACAAGAAAAATTAGAAAATACTTAGAGGCAAATGTAAACAAAACAACATACAGAGACTTATGGAAAACAGCAAAAATAGAGTCAAGGGGAAATTTATAGTCATAAACACATAAGAACAAGAAAAATCTCCGTCAACAACCTAACTTTACAACTTAAAGACCTACAGGGGCACCTGGGTGTCTCAGTCAGCTAAGTGTCCGACTCTTGATTTCAGCTCAGGTCATGATCTCATGGTTTGTGAGTTCAAGACCCACATTGGGCTCTGTGCTGACTGTTAGCCTGCTTGGGATTCTCTCTCCCCCTCTGCCCCTCCCCTGCTTGTGCACACTCAATACCTCTCTCAAAGTAAATAAACATTAAAAAAAAAATAAATCCAAAGCCAGCAGAAAGGAGGAAATCATAAAAATTAAAACAGAGACAGAGAATAAATAAAATCAGATATGAAAGTGGTGACATAAAACTGATAAAAAAAAATGGGGCTCCTGGGTGGCTCAGTCGGTTAAGCGTCCAACTTTGGCTCAGGTCATGATCTCACAGTTTGAGTTCAAGCCCCATGTTGGGCTCTGTGTTGACAGCTCAGAGCCTGCTTGGATTCTGTGTCTCCCTCTCTCTCTGCCCTTCCCCACTCGTGCTCTCTCTAAAATAAACATTAAAAAATTTAATAAAAATGATCAAAAATAAGAAAACAGGATGATATGAGAGTACTATTAGCAACTGTACACTAATATATTGGATAACCTAGATGAAATGAACAAATTTCTAGAAACACAAAAGCCACCAAGACTAAAATCACAAAGAAACAGAAAATCTGAATACACCTAAAACTAGTTAAGATTGAATCAGTTAATCAAAAATCTATCAGCAAACAAAAACCCTGGACCTGCTGGCTTCACTGGTGAATTATACCAAACATTTAAAGAAGAACTAACACCAATCCTTCTCAAACTTTTCCAAAAAAATTGAAAGACAGGAAGTACTTCCCAACTCATCCAATGAGGCCAAATTTAGCTTAATACCAAAGCGAGACAAAGACACCTACAAGGAAACTACAGACCAATATCCTTTATGAACACTGATCCAAAAATCCTAAACAAAATACTAGCAAAATTAATTCAATACCATATTAGAAGGGTTAAACACCATGACCAAGTGAGATGTACTCCTGGAATATAAAAGGATAGTCCAACATATGAAAACTGATCAATGCACACTAACAGAATGAAGGGGGTGGGGAATAAACCTACATGCTCATCTCAATTGATGCAGAAAAAGTAAATGACAAAAGTTTCATAATAAAAACACAGACTAGGAATAGAAGGAAACTACTTTAACATAATAAAAGCCATATATGGAAATCCCACAGCAAACATCATGCTCAATGGTGAAAGACTTGAAAACTTCTCTTCTAAGACCAAGAACCAGCAAAGATGTCTACTTTTACCACTTCTATTCATCATACTACTGGGAGTTCTAGCCAAAACAATAAAGCAAGAAAGAGAAATAAAAGGCATCAAAATCAGAAAGGAAAGAGTATATTTATCTCTGCTCACAGATATGATCTTACATGTAAAAACTTCCAAAGTTTCCACCCCCAAAGAAAGGAAACTGTCAGAATAAGTAAATTCAGCAAAGTAGAGGATACAAAGCCAACATGCAAAAATCAGTTCCATTTTTACACAATGAGCAATCTGAAAAGGAAAGTACAGGAATAAGTCCATTTACAATGGCATAAAAAATACTTAGCAATTAACTTAATTACAGAAGTTTAAGACTTGTACAATAAAAACTACAAGAACACTGCTGAAAGAAATTCAAGATAACAAATTAAATGGAAACATATCTCATGTGCAGACTGGAAAACAATACTGTTGAAATGTCAATACTATCCAAAGTGATCTACAGAGTCAATGTAATCCATATCAAAAATTCCAGTGGGATTTTTTTTGTTTTTGTTTTTGTTTTTTGGCAAAAACAGAAAATCCCATCCTAAAATGTATAGGGAATCTGAAGAGACCCTGAAGAGCCAAAACTATCTTGAACAACAAAGCTGGCAGACTCATACTTCCTTATTTTAAAACTTACTACAAAAATATAGTAGCTGAAATAATGTAGTACTGGCATAAAGACAAATATACTAAGAACACTGCAAGAGAACAGAGAACCCAGGAATGAACTCTTGCATATATAGTCAAATGATTTTTTTTTTAAGTTTGTGTATTTATTTTGAGAGGGGGTGGGGGAGGGGCAGAGAGAGAGGGAGAAAGAATCCCAAACGGGTCCTGTGCTGTCAGTGTGGAGCCCAGTGCAGGGCTTGAACCCATGAACTGTGAAATTGTGACCTGAGCTTAAACCAAGAGTCAGACGCCCAACTGACTGAGCCACCCAGGCACCGCTGGTCAAATGATTTGACAAAGGTGTCAAGACCATTCTATGGGGAAAGGACAGTCTTTTCAGCTAGGAAAAGAGTGGATATACATATGCAAAAGCATGAAACTGGATCTTTATCTAACACCATATACAAAAATTAACTCAAAATGAGTCAAAGACTTAAACTATAAAATTCTTTGACAAAAACATAGGGCAAGAGCTACATAAATGGATTTGGCAATGAATATTTGGATATACCAAAGTCATAGGCAACGAAAGAAAAAACAGAGGAGTTGGACTCTATGAAAAATTTAAAAACTGTGCATCAAAAAGTACTATCAACACAGTAAAAAAAAAAAAAGGATAAAAGAAAATATTCGCAAATCGTGCACCTGATAAAGGGTTAATATCCAGAAATATAGAGAACTACTAAAAACCTGGCAACAAAAAAACCACTCACTTAAAAAATAGATGAAGGACTTGAATAGACAGTTCTCCAAAGAAGATACAAAAAAGGCTAATAAGTAGATGAAAAGCTGCTCAATATCACTAATTATCAACTAATGCAAATCAAAACTACAATGATACCACCTCACACCCAGTAAAATAGCTATTTTTTTAAAAAGAAAGAGAAAACTGGAACCCTTGTGCACTGTTAGTGAGGTTGTAAAATGGTACAGCCACTGTGAAAAACAGTATGGTGGTTCCTCAAAAGAATTACCACAAGATCCAGCAACTCCAGATCTGGGTATATACCCAAAAGAACTTAAAGCAGGGCCTTGAAAAAATATTGGTATTATTCACAACAGCTAAAACATGAAAGCATCCGAAGTGCCCATCAACAGATGAGTGGATAAGCAAATGTGGTGTAGATACACAACGCACTAGTACACAACCATAAAAAGGAAGGAATAACATATGCCACAACAGGGATGGAGAGATGCTAAGTGAAATAAGCCTGTCACAAAAAGAGAAATACTGTATGATTTCACTTACATGAGGTACTTAGAGTAGTCAAAAATCAGAAACAGAAAGTAGAACAGTGGCTGCCAGGGCCTTGGCAGGGGTTTGGTGGATGGTTAGAATGTTTGGGGGGGGGTATTGTTTAATGAGTACAGAATATCCACTTTACAAGATGAAAAGAGTTATGGAGATGGTGCTGACAGTTGCACACTATGAATATATTTAATGCCACTTAACTACACATTTAAGGCTGACTGGGATGGTGAATTTTACATTATATTTTACAATAAAAAATGTTTTTCATAGAGTATACATCAGAAAGATACCAAAAAGGAAGTGACAGAGAAAGAGACAGAGAGAAAGCAAGGAGCTAAAGAGTTATCAAAAAATAAAATTCAGTTGTCAGGCACATAGAGGGCACTCAACAAGTCCAGGTATATGTCAAGCACTGAATGAGGTTCTTGGATATAATTTATGAAATGAGTAAGTCATCAAAATCAAACAGCCACTGAGGTTTCACATTACGTAAGCTATTCAATGGAAGCTATTCAAATGGAAGAATAGAAGATGATGGAAGATTTCTACCAAAAGACACATAAATAAAGATTTCAGAAAAAGAAAGATACAGCCTGGCTGGGGATCTTAACAATATGGGAAGACCAAATATGTGAAATATGCTAGGATAAGGTTTGAAGAAAGCCAGTCAGGAGAGAAAACAGAGGACTTTTTGGGGCACCTAGGTGGCTCAGTTGGTTAAGCATCCAACTCTTGCTTTCAGCTCACGTCATGGTCTCACAGTTTGGAAGGTTCAAGTCCTACCCTGGACTTTGGGCAGATAGCGCAGAGTCTGCTTGGGATTCTCTCTCTCTCCCTCTCTCTTTGCCCCTCCCCTACTTGCATTGTCTCTGTCCCTCTCAAAATAAAAAAGAAACTTAAAAAAAAAAAAAAAAAGAAAGAACTTTTTAAAAATGCATCAAATATAAAACCAAAATAACAAACAGAAAAAGAAGTCAACTTGGAGATAAAAGGTGGAAAGAAATTAAAATGAAGAAAGAACTTGGATATTAAACACCTACAGAATGGAAACTTGAGAAAAGAGAAGGCAATGCAACCAGAGATGGCTACAAAGGTAAAGAGAAAAGAAGAAACTGAGATGAAAAATACAGAGCACAAATTTTGAATCAAGAGTAAAACACCAATGAGACTATTTACCATTATGTGCTCTTCAGGTATAAACTTTGAACTTTAAATCTTAACATTCTTAGAAGATATATAAAATAAGACCTGTTGATTTTCTTTGCAAGTCTATACACATTTAAATTGATATAACTTCATAACTTTGTTCTTATAAAAATGTATCTTTAAGACATTTAATTCTTGTTTGAGAACTTAAAAGGTTAAAAGATCACAAAGGAAAGTCAATTGTAAATAATAAAAGACTCATATAAATGACAGAAAAATAGTCTCTTTATCTCAATTTTTCTAAAATATCCCTTAAATACACATATTATTTGAGTTCATTTCATTTCTTAAAAATAAAAAGATGCCAACAGATCACTGTCACCATGAACAACATAACAAGTTGCCTCACTTACTGAATTTCACACCAATAAGAGAGAAAACCAAGAAGATAATTAAATCCATACCTGTTCCAATGTGTTGGGAAGGTTTTGTTGGATGCATGGCACCATGGCAGACATTTTGCTGAACATTACTCTGTGAGTGGATAAGGCCAGTTTGTGTAAAGAACTGATTAAGAGAAGAACAGAGATCAGCAAACTGAACCTGATCCAAAGACCAGTTCTTGAGATCTGCCTGTCTCATACTCTCCATCAAGCCTATGAGAAGAGCATTAGAAATACAGTTAGCATAGTTTGTTCTGCAAATATTGCAAAGAAAATAACAAGACACAATTTTTTTTCAGCTCTCAAAATTTCCACTGGTAGTGATTTTCCCATGCATTCAAAAATGACATTTAAAACTATTCAAAGCCTAATTACTTCTAAATGTAGCCAAACTTCCTTCAGAACTCTTGTCCAACCCTCTGCTATATCAACTGACTAAATTTCTGAATTTTACAGAATTTTTAAGCATACTACCAACTGCAAAAGAAACACTTTATTAGGAGATATTTATTTCTACCGCGAAGAAACTTCTATCTATGAGAGAAAACAGGATCATGTGTATTTGGTTATATGTCAAAAAGAACCAATACTCACCTTGGAACTGTGAAAGGTCTACATCTGACCAATTAACACTGCTGGCAATTCGACAACTTTCTTTTAGCATATCAAGTGTTGCATACCAATCATTCGAAACACCTATAAAAATAATATTGACAATACCATAAATCTTGGATAGTGGAAGTGTGAAGTTTATGGTAGAGGAAGACAATGAGCTGGGCTTATTCCTGACACTGGCAGATTCCAGGTTTACAAATGGGATTCGCACACATTAATATCATGTACTGCTGGGGCAATCAGCTCTGTGAAACAGGCAGAGGGGTCTTATTTCCCTTCATTTTATAAATTTAAAAAAAAAATGACCCAGAAAAGTGGCATAACTTAGCAAGGTCACTACGATGAATCCAAAACTTGAACCCTGTGCTTTTAAGCGCTAGTCTGACAGCTTACAAATCGCCCTGTCACCTTATAATGTCAAACTTGATTAGTGCTCTTTACATTTGTACAGTACAAATGAATGACCAGGCACTGCAAGTCATGTAAATCAATAACACATCCGCCCTCCCCACTACATGAAGTTCATTTTCCTGTCTTGTTATGACATTAAGAGATATGTTCTTTATAACTCAGAGGTAGGTTCCCATTTAGAAGCAACACACAGTATAATGTAAAGCACTGACTTAAGTGACGTAAGGGAGGTAAATGAGGTTGTATAGCAAGTGAACAAATTTCTTACAAGGCAACCTTAGGAGAGAGAAATGCCTTAACACAGTCCTCCTGGCAAAGTAGCTAAAGAAAGGGCTGAGACCTCCCTAAGAAATGCTGATGAATCCAAACCAGGGCATTTCTAGTCAGGAACAGTGTGCTCTGATGTGACATCATCAGGAGGGTTAAGACTCCACAGTCTGTATGTCAGCAAAGTGGTTGCCACTCAGGGGTATGGGGCAAGAACTACACTCAATGAGACAGTGCTGAGTAAAGGAAGAAAATGCTCCACTCAGTGACTGTTGCACAAATTATTGTTATCAAAACCACTCGAGAATAAATAAATAAATGAATAAAACTAAGAACTAGTAAAAAGGATTTTTTTCTTTTTGCTGTATCACAGATAACTATCAACTACTGGTTACTTGATTTACAAAAATCTTACAATTATGGTTTGTTTTCTTTTTTTTTTTTTGAGTTCTTAAAAATAAATTTTTTATTTTTTTGATTAGGTAACATATACACAGCACAAAATTCAAAAGGTACAAAAAGGTATTCAGTGAATATTAAATCTCCGCCCCATTCCCTGGCCACTCATTTTCTCCTCTTAGAAGCAACCACAGTACCCATGCTCTGTGTTATCTTACCAGCGATATTTTTTTAATATATGCTGACAATTCACCCACTTTAAACCTTAATGTATTTGAAACACTGTTCTTGGATGCAAGACTTCAGTTTGAGTCCTCTTTACTATGGGATCCAAGGTGAGGGGCTGGACCTCCCTGGGTTCCAATTTTCTCCTGAAAATAATTAAAATGATTGCCATAGGTCCTAACTTTCCTCACGACCTAAAGTTTACAATTCTTCATGAGAGCACAGACTGAGCCCTGCTTGCGGATGATGTACATATTTAAATGAGTGTGATCCTTTTGAGTTTGTTTTCAAATAAACAATGACCCAGAGACAACATGACTCTGCCTTTAGGCAATTCATAACTTAGTGAGAAATTTGTAGGTGAAAAATAATGCCCCAAGTGAGCCACAAACTTTCAAGTCCATCAGACTTTCAAGTCCATTGCCTATAATAAATGCTGACTTGGCAACACAAAGCAATCTCTGCAAGAGACAATGGCTAGGCAAGCCCTACCCACTCAGTAAATGTTTACTGATTTTAGTCCTTTTGGAATTACTGGTGTTACAGTCTTTGAAGTCCTGACAAGTCACGATATAAATTCCAATTCTACCACTTATTAGCTCTGATCTCAAGCAAACTACTTAATTTGAGTTATACTTTTCCAATCTATTAAATGTGGCAATTTATACATGAATTGGGAAGATAATATGAAATGATGTATCTACATTGCCTAGCACATAATGGGAACTCAAACTGTTAGTCTCTTTCATTCCTTCCCTATTTAAGACAACCTGCTTAGTCTCATCTTGTAAATGATAAATTTTTAATTTATTATTTATTATCACAGCCAAAATGATTATTCCTAACACCCCCAGGTGAATGGCTATTTTCCTTCTCTGGCGAGTGACCACTGGTATAACAACAGGTCACTAAGACCACAAGATAGAGTGTTTTCAGCTGTAATCATACTTTTTTCTCCCCAGCAACCATTAGATTTAATAGAAAGGTATGACCAGAGCATCAGACTTCTGATATCAAATCACTACAATCACTAGTCAATACTTAAAATCATATTCAAAATGAGGTGCCTGCGTGGCTCAGTAGGTGGAGCATCCGCATCCGACTCTTGATTTCACCTCAGGTTATGATCCCAGGGTCATGGGATCAAGCCCCCTATCAGGCTCCATGCTGAGTGTGAAGCCTGCTTCAGATTTTCATTCTCTCCCCTCCTCCCACTATCTGCTGTTCTCCCCCACTAGCGTGCTAAGTTGTTTTAAGTCTTTAAAAAAACATATTAAGAACAAGCTTAACTTTCTGAAGAGTGTATTGACATTAAAAGGTAGGCAAGTGTAAGTGAAATAAGTCAGAGAAAGCCAAATATCCTAAGACCTCACTTATATGTGGAATCTGAAAATGCAGAACAGCTTGGGGTGCAAAATGGGTGAAGAGGAGTGGGAGGTACAACAGACTTCTAGTTATGGCACGAGTAAGTCACAGGCATGAAAAGTACAGCACAAGAAATACAGTCAATGGTACTGTAGTAGCACTGTATTGTGAACGACGGTAGCTATACTTGTGGACACAGCATAACATACAGTTGTTGAATCATTGTGTTGTACATCTAAAACTAATGTAACATGGCGCATGAACTAGAAGTTCAATAAAAAAAATTGTTTTTAAAGGTGGGCAATAGTGACTAACACTAAAAGTTACTAAAGAGGGCTATATTTATACCTTTTTTTCTAGGCATAAACCTAAAAATAACTAGAAGATGTTTTAGGAGATTTTCTGTCAAGGAAAGAACTATATCAAATTTTCAACTTTATTCTAGAACCTACTTAGTTATTAACTGGGAAAACAAAATAAATCATGAAAAGGAACTTACTAAATTTCAAGTACTCTGATATGCATTTTTGTACCTTATTTAATTCTCCCCCCAAATTATATTTTTCTCACTGTGCAAAAAAGGAAATCATTTCATAAAAACCTAAGCTTTATAGCAAAGTCTGAATATAAGAGACAGTATACATTATCTAAAGGTCATTTCTCCCCAACAGATTTTTAATTGCCTGAAATAATGATCAATTCTAATTGGTAAAAACTAGCACCTTCCAGCATTTAAAAACTGTCCCTCCAGGATAAAATCTCATCAGTGATTTGGCTGGTAAGTGGACAGCCAGGCAAGCTGAGGGAAGGATCTGTACTCTCCACAACTCCAAAGGGCCCCATTCACCTTGCAGTCTATGTCTGTGCACACTTGGGAGTGCTGCAGTGCAGATGCCTGGTTTGTGAGCAATGTCAATTAAGCATCTCACCAGAAACTATCAGGATGTATCTTAAGAGCAATAAATTTTTTAAAAATGAGAGTGTGAAGAATGTTTTCTTCCTTCGCAATCTATCTTTTGAAACTGAGATACTTGGCAGGAATAAGCAAAGAAAGGAAGAGCAGGAGCATTCTCTGAACACTTAAAGGCTAGGAACCAGACAAGGCATTTCCCATTTGTATTCTCAATGCAATCCTCATAACAACACGGTGTACCAGGGTACTTTAGTTCCATATTTATAGATGAGAAAATAATAAGACTAAAACAAGCAATGCACAAAGATCGTAAGAGCCATAATGAGGATTCAAATACAGGTTTTTCCGACACACATCTGTACTCTTTCTTCTATACCACACTGAGTCACAACAGGCTGCAGACAGACTGTGCGTCCCATTCTTCTTTCAGATGCTCACAAAATCACTTATTTTCCAGAAAAACAAGAGTTAAAACCAAAACCTACAAGGTCGCTGAGTCTGCCTATGTTGTGACAGTAAGTTTTAATCACGAAAATCTGATCCAATGGATGAACTGAAAGAATTACAACTACCGGATTACAGCAAGGAAACACAAAAGGAGAAGAGAGGAGAAGAGTTTGGGTAGTAAATATACGTAAGCCCCAGATAACAAAGAACACATCCTAATTCACAGTTAGCCAAACACAAGTCAGGAGACACCAACTTACCAGAATTACAGGATACCTGTTGTGGGGGTGGCGGCGCCTGATGTGTTAACGGCTGATGTTGATGGTTCGGATGGTGCTGTACGTGTTGATGTGGAGAAGGGTGCTGGGGGTGAGGGGGCTGGAGCTGGCTGTGTTGCTGCGGGTGCGATGCCGGGTGCTGGGGACGCTGTGGATGCTGTGGTAAACCATGTGGTCGGTGGGACGGGTGTGGAGACGGCTGTGTATGCATCTGGGAGTGGGGCAGTGAGACCTGTGCGACCGAATTACTGCCTGTGGTGCTGAGGCCACCGCCATGATTGTTGGACAGGTTGCTCTGGTTGCTGTGTGGGTGAGAGCTCACTGTGCTGCTAGGAGAGTGCTGATATGGACACGAGGTGTGGGACTGCTGGGAAGATTCGGAAGGGATGGTCATCAAACCTAGACATAGTCAGAGAAGCAAGAGCATTCAGGGTCAGATTTCAGTTATGTTTCATGGCAGACATTCACTAAATTATTTACAGAGCAGAGGTACACATCCTCAGGAAGCAATGCTAGTTAGGTTTAAAAAGTGTTGATGGAACATCCACTGTACACCAGACTCTGCCCTCGAGTAGCCCATAGTCTAGGAAGGGACAGACACTCACGGAGATTATGTCCAATAACGTAAGCACTGAGGCAGAAGTATACAGAGGGCACATAGGAATTCCACCTCTTGCCTATTCAGTTAGGAAGGGGCCGGAGATATGGAAAAGCTGTCCTTGAAAAGGCATTGTCTGAGCTAAAGTCTTGAAAGATTGAGTAAATGTTAGGGGAAAAGTGGGAAAGGTGCTGGGTCACATTCAGGACGGTTCTCTACAGGCCTGAAGAACAAAGGCTTTGACAGAGGTAGAGAGGAGAAATAAGGCCCAGTTATTTCTGAACTCTCTGACTACTCCAAAAACTTTTAAGTCCAAGGTGGCTAGAATTCTTAAAACGAAAAGAAACAAAACAGCCACCTTCCCTGCTTCTTCATTTGGCTTATGGAGTATTCTTGAGACACGTACACTTTAGGGATTAAGACTACATAATTTATAGCACCAGAAAGTAAGGATTCAAGTCTCTGTACTGCCATCTGCATGCCTGGTAACTTCGAAACGTTATTAACCTCAGCAAGCCACAATTACCTTGATTATAGATATATATATCTATTTCACAGAACTGTTATGAGGATCAAATGCCATGGTGCAAGTGCAGGGTGTAGATGAGCTCAGTAAAGGTTAGCTGCTACGATGATAATGATGATTATTAGGCCAGAAGCACCGAGTGTTAAAAATAATATACTTTTGGTTTTCAGGTAGACATTCATTTTAAGAAATCTTACTGTAATATTTCATTCTACATAATTAGGCTACTTTCATATCCCAAAGAATGGCACATACAACATTTTACTGAACCAAACACAAAAAAAAGTTTATTAAATGAAAAATAAAATCTTGAAGCATAGTGTCAGTCAATAAAAGAAACAAACCTCTTAAACAAAAATGGTATTATTCTCATAGTTCCCATTAACAGTAAAATGCATTGGGGCACCTGGGTGGCTCAGTCGGTTAAGCATCTGACTCTTGATTCAGCTCAGGTCATGATCTCACGGTTCATGGGTTTGAGCCACGTATTAGGTTCTGTGCTGACAGTGTGGAGCCTGCATGAGATTCTCTCTCTCCCTCTCTGCCCCTCCCCTGCTCTCTTTCTCTCTCTCAAAAACTAAAAAAAATTTTAAAAAACAGTAAAATTGCATTAGAGTATACTGTTAAGATAACCTTAAAGCCTAATAAGTTAAGGTTTTATAGATAGAAGAGTTAAGTTCTTGCCTTGGCCCTAGGAAACTGTCATTTACAGGGAATCTACAAGATTATTACAGTAACATGAAAGAAAGCAGTTATTTCATTATCTATTTCCAATAACATCCTACCATTTTAAAAGGGAACCCAGATATGATCTATACCATTTTCAATCCCAAATTGTCTTTAAAATAAAATTTAGTTAGTGTGATGAAATATCATTAGGGGTTTCAGAAATTGTTGCTATTGCTATTTCAAAGCCAGTATTTTTCTTTTTTTTTTTTTTAATGTTTGTTTGTATTTGAGAGAGACAGAGTGAGTGGGGGAGGAAGAGAGAGAGAGAGGGAGACAGAGAATCTGAAGCAGGCTCTCTAGGCTCTAAGCTGTCAGCACAGAGCCCGACACAGGGCAAACTCAGTATTTTTCGAATATGATCACCAGAGCTGGATCTGCATAGCAAAGTCTTGTATTAGTCCTTTTTGTACTTTTCTAGAAAGAAAATTTTAAATAAAATTTGAGAAAAATACACGAATCTTACCTTAACCAGAAAAACCAACTTCTTATACAAGTTACTGATATTCACTGATGTATATAACATGAACTTTCATAGTATCTGGCAATGATAATTAGTAAAATGTAAACTATAAACAGGAATTTTTGTCTATTTTATTCACTGCTGTGAACAGGTAAGCTCTCTGAGTTGGGCTAGAAATAATCTGCCAAACGAAGCAATTAGGAAGTACTTTAATAGTAGAGTTCCCAACAATTTCTGACTAGCAGTTTATGGGGGAAGGACAATGCAACATCTTGATCCTATCACATGACTCTAAAATTAAACCAGCAGCTAAAGGACAGTAACACATACCAGCAACAATCTAACATTTGACTGAGATGCAACCAAAATCACTTTTAGTGCTAAAATATGATTTAAGTATGTTGTATAAAATGGTGACCCAATAGTGTTCACTTATAAGTGCCACACATGAAATTGCAAATTTGGTGCTACCATATTCCAACAGCTATCTCTTTGCTAATAACAGTACAGAAAGGCAAGGCGCATCTATTCCTATAGTGCAACATTTACCACTCAAACACTTCACAGCCAGACGCTAATTAACCATGGCAGCCTCCCCCACAGGGCACAGATGCGGTATCAGAACTCTTCACACAGTACTCCTCCAGGACACCACTAGGAAGTGAAGTAAGTATGCAAGATGAAATTGATCTGCATTCTTGTGCTATTATATAAATATATACAGGGCACAGGAAAGGCACAAAGAATATTCAATCTTGATCATGATGATATTGTTCAACGATTAAAGAAATGTAACAGCTGCTATATGAAAATAATCCTTAAAGATTTTTCAGTAAAAATTTACTTTACTAAAAAGGTATTTTAAAAATACCTGAAACTAAGAGGATATGTATGTCAATTACACTTCAATAAAACAACCCCACCCCCAAGAAAACAAACTCACCTTGTTGACTAAGTGACTGCTCAAAAACTGACTTATAAAGGCTCCGAAATGAGGCACTGAGATCTTCAAAATTATACTCTGAGAAAAGTAGTTGTTTGTCTCGTTCAGGAAGGTTGTACTGTGGCTGCTGTTGAGGAGTTAATGACTGAGAGACTGGTTCTGGGTGGTTTGTCACCTAACATTAAAAGAAAACACCACTAATTTAGTAGCTCTATATATCAACATTGGTTTGTTACATAAAATACAGGACTGAAAATATCTGAATATTGTCCCTGTCCTTGGCTTTCCCATTCTCTGTTAAGTTGGGTACACATAAAGGACACGACCACAAAACTGTTAACTTGGATTTTAAAGAACCATAGAAATCTAGTCCAACCCCCACATTTCACAAAAGAGGGAAAAGAGTTCAGAGAAGTTAAAGGGCTCTCCCAAGATCATACTAATAAATGATGAGCCAGGCCTGGAACCCTTCCAGGTTTTGCAGAATCTTCATCTTGATTCTTCTGAAGCAATTTCATCTCAAAATCCACTCTATTATGGTATTACTAACATTTCTCATTCACTTATTCAATTAATCTTTAAGAATTTAAACTCAAATACCGTGAGTCAGGTTGTATGGCACTGCCCAAAGCAGCAAGGAGCTTCAAGACACCTAACTCTCCATTTCTAGAGAAAAAATTTTAAATGAAACTAAGGGGAAATAAGAAACAGGTAAAGAAGATTCTGAGAAAAAAAGAATATAGCATGGCTTTGAGCTACGCAAAGAAAAAAAAAACACCATAAATACCTAAAAAATAAGAATTATTCTTGAAGGGAGCACAACTAAAAATAAAAAATGATGAGCTGTATCTCTTAAAGATTTTATCAAGAGGTAGTAAACTGCCATTTGTTTAGTGTTTTGTAAAATTAAGATATGAACACTGTAAATTTATGCAGCCATTCAAAACGATGCTCACAAGAAGTCTGCAATAACAGAAAAATGTGAGTTTTGTGTAGGGGAATGCCTCCACCACTGGCACCGGCACTCTGGCAGGATGACCTAAGTCATGGTGATTATCCTGGGACATGGAATACTGAGCGGTCTTATGAGGAGCAAGTTCTCATCCATTACTCATCTGCCTTGCTATTTCGTGGGAGGCAGCCATGGAACAGCTTCTCAACCCCCTCTCTACCTTGTAGGAAGTTGCCAAGGGACAGTTTCTCATCTGCCTCCCTATTGCCCATGAGGCAGAGGACTTTCTACTTTACTCTCCTAGGGTACAGCTGCAAGTTATACAACTGCTTAGCTGCGGTATGGAGTTTGTTCCTGCACTACAGTGACCCACCACTTGTGACGTCTGTCACCTGTCCCCACCCCCAGTTTGGTATCATCCTGTGGGATGTGGACAACTGACACCATACTGATCTGGCTTATACATAAGTAGTAACACTGTCTCAGTTCATCTGGGCTCCCTGTCATTATAGGCTCAATCTATAGACTTGTGACAAGCCCAACCAGCAGCTGGTGCTATACTGTTGCTTAAGGAGTGTTTGATGACCACTTGATGTCTTGTTAAATGAAAAAAAGCAGTCTAGGAGCACCCAGGTAGCTCAGTCAGTTAAACATCCGACTCCTGATTTCGACTCAGGTCATGATCTCACAGGTTGTGAGTTCAAGCTCTGTGTTGGGCTCTGCACGGAAAGTGTCAAGCCTGCTTGGGTTTCTGTCTCCCTCTCTCTGCTCCTCCCCTGCTCGCTCTCTAATTCTCTCTCTCATAATAAACATTAAAAAAAAAAAAAAGAGGGGTGCCTGGGTGGCTCAGTCGGTTAAGCAGCCAACTTTGGCTCAGGTCATGATCTTGCGGTTCGTGAGTTCAAGCCCCACATCGCGCTCTGTGCGGACAGCTCAGAGCCTGGAGCCTGCTTCAGATTCTGTGTCTCCCTCTCTCTCTGCCCTTCCCCTGCTCACGCTCTCTCAAAAATAAATAAACATTAAAAAAAATAATAATAGCAGTCTACAATGTCTGGCTTTTCATAGGGAAGTTTAACCCTCCTATGTGTAAATAATAGACATGTTTGTTCTTTCTTCTGTCACCTAGTTCTACAAATTTAATTTTTTCCTCTTATTTTATTTTGTGATACTGTACTGTGTTCTCTGATTCCATTTGGTGTCAAGATTTTCTACGTTCACATTATTTTAAAAGCAAGTTAAAACCATTACATCTTTGCTTAGTTTGCTTTAATGCTCCAACTAATCCTTTTATATCATGATTTCATCATTACTGAATGTTTTAGTTCATCTCTTGATCAGCAAAGTAATGTTTTTTAGGAAGGGCACATGAAAACAAAGGTAAGATGCTTTTTAAAGCTCCATGTATCAAAGAATGTCGTTCTCTTGACTTCACATATGAATGCAAATTTACCTGGACATAATCTAAACCCATTCCCTCAAAACTCTACATGATGTATTCCATTATCCTCTGATACTTAGCATTACAGAAGTATGATTTGCGTTTTTTTTTAATATATCTTATTTCTTCTACCAGAATATTTACATGGATGATTACTTCTGAAATTTTAAAATGTGTCATGATGTGTCTAGGTATAGGTTTTTCCCTATTAACTTTTCCTATCCCAGCTCAGTATCCCTTTTATAAAACCTCTATTTCTTCTGAAAACTGCTTCTATACTAACTATTCCATCTGCTTCTTCAGGGACACCTACAATTCTCAATTCTCCAGATCTAGTACCTTCTTTTACATAACTGTTATTCCACTATCTGTTCCTTCTGCATTCTGAAAGAATGTTTTTCCCCCAGGGCACTGATAACAGTTTTGCAGAGCCACCTTTTGTTTTCCTACATTCAATGTGAATCTTAATTCTGCTCTCTCAGTTTTGTTTCCCTGGAGTTTTTTCTTACTTGAGGTTCACCCCACCCCTGTATATCTTTATCCTGTATAAGGTTTTGCCTATTTATTCAATCTGGAACAGAGATGATCTAGTAAGATCAAATTTAAACCAATGAACAGCACAGTATACGGCTCTTGGGTTCTGTTCTGTCTTCCAGGGAGGACAGTTGCCAGATGATTTGAAAAGAGCTATCAAATAACAACACAAGGGTCATGTTCTTATAATAGGTAACAAAATCAGCACACACATGTCCCTTAATAGCATAGCTTTGTTTTCCAAACAAAAATTAAAAATATAAGGCTACTTAACAACTGGGTACCAACTCATCCTAACCTTTGTGGTTTGTAGAATCCCCTTCCTGGAAAACAAGGTGATATATACATCCTCTAAACTCTTTTACTAAGGACTGGAAAGTATCATCAAGTATCGTTTTGTCAGACTGAAGTACAATTTTTTTCCTATTCTGATTACTTTTCACTTGGACACAGAACAAAGTAGACCAAAATAATAAAACATCGTACAACCATGTATTTGTATCTAACCTGGTAAAATGTAAGTACCCAATTAAAACACTATCAAGGTAGGAATCTGCTCTACTTATCTAAGCTAATGAATTGATTAGTGAAAAATACACAGGTTCACTTTTTATTTGCACTTCGATGACATTTGGTTTAGTTTTAAGCACTAGAGGAGTACTTAACTATGATGTTAACTTCACCAAGACTTACCGGTGTGTAACTGTGCACACTTCCAACACTGTTCAAGTTAACAGATGCCAAACTCTGGTCTGAGAGACTGTTGTTAAGGCTACTGCGTGGGCTATCACTACCATCCTGATCAGTGTTGTACAATGTTACCTAGAAAAGAAAAAAAAAGTTTGCGTAAGTAGTTCCCACTGAAAAGAGTACTTTTTAAGCAACTCTACAAAAATACAATTAGGCTGGTATATGGCAAGAGGACAAAATGTTAGTGGTCTTTCCTTCGCTGCTTATCTATCCCAATTCCATGCCCTTCATTGCTAACTCCATATTCACCGTGAAATAAATAATTTACTCTCAAACTGAAAAACATATCCTATCCATAAGTACATAAATTCAATATATTTTCAGGTATAATTAGTTCATCAACATTTAATAAGGGGATTATAGATTTTTACTGTTAAATATTTCTACAATGCATACATAAATTTATTTTTACTCAAATCTTAAGCAAAACTGTTATTCCCTTCTGTCAAAATCTTAGGCATCAGGGCGCCTGGGTGGGTGAGTCAGTTAAGCGTCTGACTCCTGATCTCGGCTCGGGTCATGATGCCACATTTTCTGAGATTAAGCCCCATGCTGTCAGCACAGAGCCTGCTTGGGATTCTCTTTCTCCCCCTCTCTCTGCCCCTTCCCCACTTATGTGTGCTCACATGCTCACTCTCAAAAACACTAAAAAAAAAAAAAAAGGTATCAAAAAAACACAAAAAAGGAATTTTTAAAAATCATAGGCATCATAGTGGTTGTTTTATTCAAAACTGGAAACTCAACACATTTGCAAAATCATAGGTATGTGATCTAATTTTTAAAAATAACAAGACGCTAATATATACATTAGATGTTAAAGCCTGTAAATCAAACTGTCAACAATGGCTAACTGGCAGGGTGCTGGGTATTCCTGAAGACTTATCACTGATATTTTTACAACGCTCATGTTTGTTTATAATAAGCATTATAATTCTTAATTAGAAACCAATAAAAATTAGATTTTTTAAAGCCGTTAACTAGCCTAATTATCCTTCAAGGTTGTATTCAGATGCTACTACCAACTTCCCTTTCTATGCTACTATTTCCATGCGCACAATACATTTAGCTTTAGGGTGTAACTAATTTTTATCAAATTTTTATCCACTATTAGACTGTTAGCTCCTTGAGTCCCCAATAATTAATCACAATCAATATAGTGCTTTCTACTCAGTATACAATAAATATTTGCTGATTTAATAACCAATTGACCTATCGCCACCCTTCTGTTTGTGCTAAAAATGGAGTCATGCTAAATGCTACAAATACTTGCCAAGAGGCAAATATGTAGAAAACTGGGCATGTATGCTGCTATACTTAAGGCAAAACCAAATTGTTCCCCATTTGCATCCACTAGGAACAATTACATGCCTAGGAACTAAATAGGGAAAAGAATATAGGAAAAACTAAGAAGAGATAAAGGAAACTCTGGCAAAGATTTTTCTGGTAAATACTTTCAATATAAATTTCATTAAAAAAAAAAATCAACCTTATAGGCTCCTAGCCCAACAAATTACAAGCATCCTATGGTAATTTTCTTAGCCACTCACTCTGTCCTGTCCATGCTCAGTTACCTATCACTCAAGTCAGAAATCTTGGACAAAATCTTATCTGGAAGGAGGATAAACATTTTTATTAAAATGTAACACATACACAGAGTAAAGTGCACAAATTACTAATTTATTACAAAATGGGCTAATTATGTAATCACTACCCAGAACAAAGTATAGAACAGTCCTCAAACTTTGATCTTAGAACACTTTTGCAGTCTTAAAAATTGGAGAATCAAGGAGCTTTTTGTTTGTGCTGATATATCTATTAATAATTGACATATTTTATATTAAAGCACATTTTTTATTAATTTAAAGAAAACAATTATAAACCCAACTAAACATTAACATAAGAAATATTTTCTCCCAATAAACAAATAAAATTAAGAGTTCCTTTAGTTTTACATTATTGTAAATCTCGAAGCCTGGCTTAACAAGAAACCGCTAGATCCTCTTTTCTGCTGCGTTAAGTTGTTTAGGTAGAACTACAGAAAGGAAGTTCAGTTTCACACATATATATATTTGGAAAAGGGAAGAATATTTTAACAGACTTTCAGATCACTGTGGATGGTCTTTTTTGATACTATACCAAAACATGACAAGTGACAATTTTTTAAAGATTAGTTGCAATGTGGATCTGAAAACATACCAATAAATTTTACATACTCTGATACATTAAAGTCCACTGTTCAACCCTGTACTGTGAATGGATCGTTCATCCATGCATGATTTTGTAACAATATCCATTGCCACTTGGAAAATACTGGTTCACTGTTAAATAGATCTTCTAAATACGGACACATTTCATTATACAACATCAAAACATAATACTTGCTAACGTCACCAATGATCTCATCAGAAGCCTTTTCAAAGACTACTTATCAGACTCACTGTGGTAGATACAAGTTTTCCAAACTTCTACTTTTTGCTTAAAAACTCAAATTTTATCATTGGCAAAGGATAGTGCCAATTTTCCTTGAGGTGACAAATGCACTCTGTTCATTGTCAAGAAAACATCTGCCAAATACCCAAATCTGAATAATCAGTGTCAATTCTTCTTTCAGGTAAAAACAATGATCCAGGGGCACAGGGGTGGCTCTGTCCAACTCTTGATTTCGGCTGGGGTCATGATTCCAGGGTCATGGAATTGAGCCCAGCATGTGGCTCTGCACTGAGTGTAGAGCCTGTTTGGGATTTTCTCCCTCTCTCTCCCTCTGTCCCTCTCCTCCAACCCTCTCTAAGAAAAAGACAAAAACAAAACAAAAACAAAAATAATACTATGATCCATGAACAAAGCAGCTGGCTCCACATCCACCTCAAACAACCACACAAGGCAAGCTGCTCTTCTGTGAAGCAACCACTGTACAGATAGGTACTTCAGCATGCAGTCTAAGTGTTTTATGCACACTTCTCATTTTATCACAAAGAATATTAAAAAGACATGTACTCAAAGATCACAACTTACTAAAACTATTTTTCCTGCTTCACCAAAGATATCTTTAAGTAAAACCAGTATTCTTTAATTTGAAGGGTGTAGGCAGCATAAAATACAATGACTACTAATACTTAAGTGTCACTGCCTTGATCTGTGCTAACATTTACATACTACTGCTTTTGCTGCATCAATGAAAATACAAAACTCTAGGAAAAGGCAAATAATATTTTAGTATTATTATAAAAATAGTTTTGACCTCATGGAATCCCTAAAAGGGTCTTAGTTATTACCTAGGTGTCCAAAGTCCACAGAACCTCTGATATAGAACATTACCAGCGTGCCAGAAGGCCCATTCAGGTGCTCTCCCAGTCATTTACCAGTCAGCCATTCATTATCCATCTCCATCTCTGTCACAGGCACCCACTATACCAACTTCTACCACAATTGGCTGGTTTTCCTGTTTTTGAACTAAGTATAAATGTAATCATACAATGTATGATTTTTCTGTCCTTTTATAGTAAAATTAAAAGATTACACAAAGCTTTGTTTTCTAGTACACTAATATCTGATCTTAAATCTTTATTACTTTGTTATATTTGTTAAAATTAATTTTATTCTTTTTCGTCCGAGAGTTTTATGGTTTTATCATTTATATTTGTAGCTCAGATCCATCTGGAACTGATTTTTGTGAATGGAAAATCTGATTTTCCCACTGATCCAGCACCATTTGTTCAAAGACATCACTAAGTTCTGTTCCTTATTATTCTATTTGTGGACTCTTATGCCAATACTACTCTTTCAATTATTATAGGTTTGCTCTTGATATCTGGAAGTATAAATCCTCTACCATTTATCTTTTTCTTCACCATTTTCTTCAACTACCATTTGCCATTTGGATTCCCATTTACATTTTAAAATCAACTGGTGGGGCGCCTGGGTGGCTCAGTCGGTTGAGCGTCCTACTTCGGCTCAGGTCATGATCTCACAGTTCATGGGTTCGAGCCCCATGTCGGGCTCTGTGCTGGCAGCTGAGCCTGGAGCCTGCTTCCGATTCTGTGTGTCCCTCTCTCTCTCTGCCCCTCCCCTGCTCATGATCTGTCTCTGTCTCTCAAAAATAAATAAAAATGTTAAAAAAAATTTTTTTAAATAAAATAAATAAAATCAGCTGGTCATTTTCTACTCCCCTCCCTTCCCCCCAAAAAAGCATCATGGACTTTTTTTTTTTTTTTTAACATTTATTTATTTTTGAGAGACAGAGCATGAGCAGGGGAGGGCAGAGAGAGAGACACACACAGAATCTGAAGCAGGCTTCAGGTTCCGAGCTGTCACCCCAGAACCTGACGCGGGACCCGAACTCACAAACTGTGAGATCACGACCTGAGCCGAAGTCGGCCGCTTAACTGACTGAGTCACCCAGGCGCTCCCATCATGGACTTTTGATTGAGATATTAAATCCAGAGATCAATTTAGGAAAAACTGACTTTATAATAATCTTCTCAATAAAAATTATATATCCGTTTATTTATATGTCCTTTGTTTTCTCTGGGTCTTTTTTTTTATAGTTTTCTGTGTAGAATTCATCTTCCATTTAATCCTAGGTATTTGATGTTTTTGAATGCTAACTTAAGTGTTATTATCTTTTTAATTCTATTTCCTAATTACCTGACTCATAGAGAAATATAATTGATTTCTAAAATCTAACACTGATATCAAGACCTCGTTAATTTATTAGTTGAGTTTATCTGTAGATTCTTTTGAATTTTCCATATAAACAATCATGTCACCTATGAATTTTAGCTTTGTTTCCACTTACTCAAAGTTTGTTTAATACTTCTTTCCTAACACTTCCATTTCTCCTCTACCTGCTTGAGTACTACTGTTGTCCTGTATTTTACTTCCACATGATATAAACCCACAACATATTTTTGTTATCTTTGAACAGTTGTCTTTTAAAGAGATTTAAGTTTAAAAAAAACTTTATTATTTACCCATGTCGTTACCATATCTGGTTCTTAATTCCTTTCTGTAGATCCACAGTTCCACTAGGAACTTCAATTACATATATATTAGGTTGCTCTAAGTTGTTACCACTGCTAATACTCTATGTATGTACTTCTTTTTTTAGTCTTTTCATGTGTTTCATTTTGTCCAACTTTCACTGCTATATCTTCAAGGACAATCATCTTTCTGTCTCATCTGCTGTTAATTCCATCAAGTGTACTTTTCAAGTCAGACATAATTTTTATCTCTAAGTTTGATCTGTATTTAAAAAAAATATCTTCCATGTGTCTATCCATATGTTCAACCTATCCTTTAGCTCCTCCATGGAATACAGTTATAATAACTGGGCTTTTTCCAGCTTTGAGATATAACATGTAAGTTTAAGGTATACAAGGTGTTCATTTGACACACTTATATACCCCAAAATAAATACCACTCTTCCATTCACTAACACCTCACATAATTACCATTTTCTTTTTATGATGAGAATGTTTAAGATTTACTCAGCTAGCCAACTCTCATGTACACATGAATACAATATTGTTAACAATAATCACCATGCTATACAATAGATCCTCCAGACTCAATCATCTTATAACTGGAAGTTTGTACCTTTTGACCACATTTTTCCATTTCCCGCACCCGATAGCCCTCTGGTAACCACTGTTTTACTTTGTTTCTAGGAGTTTGACATTATGACAGCATTTCACTCCTGTGTGAAAGTTAGTATGTCTGGCCCTATAGGAATATCACTAATTGTCCACACTAATCTTTCAGGTGGTTCTTTCCCTTGTCTTCCTTACTCATGCACTCATAAGTACCCAGCTGAAGACTCAGGGGGACCCTTGGTATATCACTGGAATTCTCCCTCGGAGCAACTTTCTCTTCTCTGATATGCTGCCCTGTGACCTCTAGCCATCTTGGAGATTCCATGATCTCCTAGATCCACCTGCTCCACTCAGGGAGACCTCTGTGCCTTGGAACTTTCTCCAGACAGGAAACTAGGACAATCGTAGGGCTGACCTTATTTGTTCAAAATTTCTCAGGGATCACTGTACTATGGCCCAATCTCTTCAAAACCATTGTTTCACATATTTCGTCTATTTTTTCAACTGTTTCAGGTAGCAAAGTAAATTTAGACCTTGTTATCCCACTTTGGCTAGAAGCTCTATTAATCTTTACAAAGAATCAACTTCTTGTTTGCTGGCTTATTTTTTATTACCTTCATCTTCTTCGGATTTATTTTGATCTTTATCTAGATGCTTAAATTATTAATATTCAATCTTTCTTCTATTCCAGTACATGCATTTAGGCTAATACTTCAACTGCATTCCACAGGCTTTCACATTTTGTGTTTCTGTTTTTCGACAACCCGAAGTATTTTCTAATTTCTATTATGATTTTTTCTTGATCCTGGGTTACTTATAACTATGCTACTTAATCTGCAAACTTTGGGTAATTTTCTGATTATCTACTTGCTATTTTTCTACTTTAATTCCGCTGTGCTGGAAAATATACATTGTATGGTGCTGGTCTTCTGAAATTTGTTGAGACTTCCTTTATAGTCTAGCATTCATTAGTATTGCATGATCAATTGATAAATACTCCATGTGCACTTAAAAAATGTATATTCTGCAATCTTTCTCTCTTTCAAAATAAACTTTAAAAAAACAAAAAAATATAATACAGTACTGTAAAAATATATTTTCTCTTCCTTAAGATTTTCTTAACATTTTTTTCTCTAGCTTTATTTTAAGCATACAGAATATAATGCATATAACATATAAAATGCATATTAATCAACTATTTATGGTATCAGTAAGGCTTCCAGTCAACAGTAGGCTATTAGTTAAGTCAAAAGCTATACACGGATTTTCAATTGTTTTGGGGGCCTGAGGGGTGGCCATAAATTTCACATTGTACAAGTATCAACTATATTTCTTCCTGCCTTACCCTACTATTGTCATGTATTTTAACTTCTATAGGATTTTAGACTCAAAGGCATTGTGTTATGTAACAGAAATGCTATTGTTTTAAATATTCAATACACATTCAGATTTATCAGCAGACATACTCTGGGGTGCCTGGGTGGCTAGCTGGTTGAGCGTCCGACTTCAGCTCAGGTCATGATCTCACGGTTTGTGGGTTCGAGCCCCACATCAGGCTCTGTGCTGACCGCTAGCTCAGAGCCTGGAGCCTGCTTCAGATTCTGTGTGTCTTTCTCTCTCTGCCCCTCCCCTGTTCATGCTCTGTCTCTGTCTCTCAAAAATAAATAAATGTAAAAAAAAAAAAAAAAAAGATTGAAAAAAAACAAAAACAGACATACTCTTTTAGTGTTCTCCATTCTTTCCAGCAGAGGATAATTTCCTACTATCTAAAAAATTAGTTCCCTTTGTTTACTACTGATGTATTAGTAACATATTCTAATTTTGTTTTTGTAAAACCTATTTATTTAACCTTCATTTTCCACAGAAATTTTAATTGTAGACAGAATTCTGGATTAGTAGGTTTTTCCTTTTAGCATAATACAAATTTCATTCTCGTGTCTGGTTTTTACCATTTCTATTCAGAAGTCAGTGCTTGGCTTACTGTTGTTCCTTTGAAGTTGCCTGTTTTGCCTCTGATTTTAAGATTTGTTTTAATCTTTGTTTTTACAGCAGCTTGATTTTCTTTGCCTGATAAAGTTTCCTCTCATTAATCCTTCTTGGGGTCTCAGAAATTCCTGAATCTGTACTGTTATCTATCATCAGTTTAAAAAATTTTAAATATTGTTTCTTTACTCCTTTTCCTCTCCTCTGGAACACTAATAAGAAGTTTGTTAGACCTTTTCCTGCATATTCCATTTATCCCTTAAGCTTTTCTGAATTTTCATTCTTTTTCTTTGTGTTTCAATCTTTTTTCTATGGACATTTCTTCCAGTTCACTATTCTCTCCTCTGGTGTGCCTAATTTGCTGCTGAATCTATCTATCAAATTCTTAATTTCAGTTATTATATTTTTCAGTTCTAGAGTTTTGTCTTGATGCTTCCATACATTTTCCAATTCTTGGATAAATTTTCTATAATTCAACTATTTTGAATTAGTCATAGTTATTTTAAAATCCATATCTAGATCACTTGTAGATATGTTTGTGTTGTTTATCCCTATCCATTCCCTTGTCACTTAATTATTTGGTCCAGTTTACTGGAATGTCTGAAATTTTTGACTGAAAGTGAAATCTTATGAAAAATTACAAAAGCTCAGTACGATGCTATCTTCTTCCAGAAAGGATTTAGTTTCCTTTTGAAGTAGAAGAATACTAGCAACCACCGCGATAACCATTTGCAGCTGGTCTACTTTGGTTTGCTCTTCCTCAGGGAACATAACCCTTCTGAGAGGTATTGACTTGAAAGCCTTTACCATGGCTCCCTCCTCCTTGAAGATCATGAACGATAATTTTTGTCCCCTCCTTTTCTGTGAGACTGCTTAATTCTGAGTAGTGAAAAATCCACTTGATTTGTCTAGGCCTGAGCCCAAGTACATAGTTGGGTTAAAAGTTAGCAAATACCTTAAGTGGATATTACCTGCAAGAAGGTGAACTCACTTCTGAGATTCACGAGGATCTAGTCCTCAAGCCCTGGCTGTTTGGTAACCCCAAACTCCAGTTTTTGTCTCCCTAATCCAATGACTGCTTTAGACTTCTGTTTTCTGTTCAGTCTGTATGCCATGTATTGAGAACTGTCCCAAGGCAAAATTTGCAGGACTTATCTCAATGTATATCCCTTTTTTTCTGAGATCTTCATCCCTGAAGGCCTGGCTTTTCTGTTCTCCAGGGCCTCTTCCCTGTTTTTTATTGGTGGTGGGGGATGGTGGTATTATATATAGATAGGAAGAAGGATTAATCTAATACTAGCTATTCCATTGTATCTAGAAGTGCAAAAACTCCACCTCCTTTGACCTCCATATTATTTCGTCATGAAGTCCTGGCATTACTATTTCCTAATTGTTTCCTAACAGCCACAACTACCTAAGTTTAGTATCTCCTATTTGGACTATTACAAAGAACAGTATTGGATACTTCTGAATCTAGCCCATTCTGCTTCACCAGAAATTCTCAAGTCTAGATGGGGACCATAGGGATGATTTCTTCAAGTACAGATTTCTGAACCCTATCCATAAAGTGTAAAACAAATGATCTGGTAGGCCTGCAATAAAACCTTGGAATTACTACCACCAGCTCCACGAAACACTCACACATATGAACCCACATATACCTCTCCTAAGTGATCGTGATGGAATCATTCCATGGACTGGCTATTTGAAAAAAATCAATACACCTCAGCTGCCAGTTTCCTTTCTAAATTGTAAGTCTGATCAGTCACTAAGATGACAAACTGTCTTCTATTGGTTTATTTTCTTTGTACAAATAAAAAGATCCTATGTACACTGTATCAGTATAATTATGTGTGTGTATGCGCGCATATGTGTTTATGTGTATGCATGATAAAGTAGAAGAGAGAGAGACAAAGTAAGAACAAGTGAAAGCAAGGAAGAGAGGAGAGGGTAAAAGCAAGATATGCAAGTTAGATTGAAGGAGAATATGAGCATGAGTGTGAGAACTATATGGCTTCAAGGTGTTCATGGTCTAGGAAGTGAGGAAATGCATGCATAGAACTAAGTTACTTGATAAACCTCCCAGAGCCTTTTTGGATTTTGAGATATGACCTTAAGAAATTACCTTGTAAAAAAGAGACATGTATATCCCACTAGGTATCTGACTTAGCATGAAACAGGAGAGGGAAGGGGAGGTGAGAGGGGAGGGTGGGGAAGGGAGGGGAGGGAGGAGGAGAGGAGAGGAGAGGAGTCATATAGTTATGACATACTATACTTCTGGATATAGGCTGACCACCATTCCAATGAACTCTGTGAGTCTGTCCAATTATTCTGACAATCTTTTCTTTTCAATCACATATTTAGAGGGGTAATCAATGATTTTTGAAAGAAACTGATTCGATAAAATGCGGACTCAAAATTTTATCAATGGGAACTGGCAGTGTCAAGAATTTAAATTAATATAGAGCTTCCCAATAAGCATCCTCCAACTTCTTTAGAGAAATATTTTCTTCTAATTTGTGTATACCTCAAAACATTGTGGATTCAAGCTTTCAAGCTGCCACGGATAGGCTAGCCAAATTTATATCATCTGTAAACTCAATCATATAGAATTCTATTGTTATTATAAAGGCAAATTAAATGTATTATTCAATCACATTTCAAAAGTGTTTAAAAAAACAGAATTACTTTGTTAGTCACAGTGTTGATTGCCAGAGTTGGAGAGGCACTTCCCGAAATAATACACTCCATTCCCAAAGAATCTGAATCTATGCTATATGGAGTTGAGGCCTAAAATACAAGAACAAAATAAATAATTATTAGCTCATATATCCAGCAACTTTAACACAATTTGAAGATATTTCATCAAATCTCCAACATCCAGTTTTGTGCTTTGTTTCTAAAAACATGAACTTAAATCC
Source organism: Cryptoprocta ferox (assembly GCA_028646485.1). Lineage (NCBI taxonomy): Eukaryota > Metazoa > Chordata > Mammalia > Carnivora > Eupleridae > Cryptoprocta > Cryptoprocta ferox. Next base: position 70,020,732 of record CM053570.1, on the reverse strand, counting down.
TTGCTTAAATCTCTTGTACTATATTTTAATATGCTACTGACTTGATACCGCAAAGTCCATTAGTATGGCTACTTCTTACCAGCTCAACTGACTGTAGAATAGTTTAGCAAAAATTCTAAACTTCTGTAGCAGAGACTGCTAATAGTTCTCTAAATATCCATATTCCCCCTTCTTCCTTTTAGTAATAAAACCTTATAGTTACTGACTTATGGCTGCCCAGCTGAATACTACCTTTTTCAGCCTCATTTATAACCATCTGTGGCCATGTGACTAAGGTGTATGTGGCCATGTAACTAACATGTGTAAAGATGTGAGCAAGAGTGATGTGTGCAAGTTCTGGATCATATCTGTGAAAAAAAACCTGCCTGTCTTCCACTGTCTTTCCCTCCTACTACGGGCTGGAACACAGACACAGTGGTGGTAATCTTGCTTAGTCATAAAGCTGAGGGTAATACCCTGGGGAACATTGAAAATACAAGATTAGAAGGAACGTGGACATCTAAATGAACTTGTGGAACACAGCTAGTTATCTGTCTGGTCCAATCTATCTTGAACTTCTACTTGAAAAAGAAATAAATCTGATTTAAGGTTCTCAGTTGTTTTATTTTTCTTCCTTTGTCTATTAGGGCAACTGAACAGCACAGAAGAACTTCATACACAATGCTTACAGAGCTAACATAGGGGTCAAAATTCTGTATTTATAATTTGGGATATAAATTGTGATAACTCCTCTTTCTTCCATCAGAGATGGTGTTTATGGCTTTGATGAGTACTCAAGAGAGTTCAACTATTCAATGCTGGAAATTAAAGACAGGGAAGATATAAACAATTTTTGGCTATGATGCTAGTTCTACGTATATTCCTCTTCTGGCAAAAAAAAAACTGTGCTACACATGATCCCAATTGAACACGCATTTTTAAAAGATCACACTAAATGAAAAAGAGAGCAATTTCACTGAGACACATTTCTAAGATTAATCTATTTATCACTTAATCCCTCATCATGAATATTTCATCAGATATCCTGTGAAAGTAGGGAATAGGCAGCTTATTGAAATGAAAAAAGTAAAAGACAAGAATCACCCCCCAGAAAATAGTATCTATCACTTAGGTGCTGGGTACACATTGAAAATGAGGTTAAAGTGGCAGACGGCTTCAGAAATACAAGTAGAAAGGGACGCCTGGGTGGCTCAGTTGGTTGAGCATCCAACTATTGACTGCAGCTTAGGTCATTATCCCAGGGTTGTGGGATCCAGCCCAGTGTCAGGTCCACACCTGGTCCTGGGATCCAGCCCAGTGTCAGGTCCACACCTCCCTTAAGCAGGGAGCCTGCTTAAGATCCTCTCTCCCTCTGCCCCTCTCCCCAACTTGTGCAGGCTCTCTCTCTTAAAAAAAGAAAGAAAGAAAAGAAAAAGAAAAGAAAGAAAGAAAAGAAGGAAAGAGAAAGAAAGAAAGAAAGAAAGAAAAGAAAGAAAGAAAGAAAGAAAGAAAGAAAAAGAAAAGAAATACAAGTGGAAGAACTACAAAGACAACTGTGCCTATGCCTCAATTTTGGTGTCAACCAATTTAGCTATACCTAAATTAACATTTACTTTGGAACACTGCACATCTCATGTTCCTCTAACTCAACTTAGTCATCTCCATCTCGACTATAATTCTCACTCCTCCCCATTGGGAGGAAGAGGCAAGCCTGTGTGGTGTGACTGCACACAAAATACTCAACCGTTATGCTCTCTTTTATCCATGTATAAAAAAGAGGATTATGTCACTTCCTTTAGAGGTCTGTTAAGAGCATTAATGAAATAGTTTGTGCAAAGCTTTCAGTAAAGTACCTGAAATGCATGCAAGGTAAGGGCTAGCTGTTATGATGACTACTAGAACTTATCTGGTACTGATGCTGAGTACCTTTGATACAGAGGGATATTTAATAGTGATTAAGGAGAAAAGAGCTGGGATATGAGACGCTGTTTTCCTACAAAGCCAGATTCATAGCTTCAGCTATAATAAATGAGATGGTAAAATTTAAACTCTTTTAATTATATATTCTTCATGGATTTGTCAGTCTGGTTCAATCAAGAGAATAAACAAACACTCTCTTTACATGCTTTGATATGCTCAATAGTATGGTATATATTTTTAGTGATAATAGACAATAAACAGTCTGATTAGTAAAGCCAGTCATGTAGGTATCCCAAAATGTATCCTGATAACTATTATTATTGCAGCCAAAACTCAAATTCTGGACAAAGAAAGTATCAATGAGTCTAATCTAGGAGAAAGCAGTCAGCTTGTGAAAGGTCCTTTCTGGAGTTTCCTCTTACTCCCTGTCAAAATCCTATCCATTCAAATTCTACTTTTGGAATGGTGGTGTGATCTCCCCACAGACCAAACTTCTGCTGATAACAACTACAAATTGGGGGGTGGAGGAGGGAAGCCCAGACACATGATGACAACTGCTGAGGATTCTGAAATATATTAGGCAGATATGCAGAGAAGTCAAAACTTGGAGACACGTCCAGCCTCAGTTTCCTGTTTTCTTGAAGCTTTGCCCCAAGGCTGGGCAGTAGATGTGGAACATGAATGGCTGAAGTTACCTTTCTGTCAGGAGGAACTAGAGAAAGAGAAACTGGCCAGGTAAACACTGCCAGCTATCAGAAAGAGGACCGAATCCCATGCGGAGAAAGTCAAAAGAGGTGCCCTAATACTATGTATGAAACACCACAAAAGTCTTCACAAAAGGTTGACCCCTGACCATGCAAATGCAGACTAGAATAAAGCACAGACTTAAAGAATTAAATTGAAATTGGTACTACTGTCCACAGAAGGTAAGAGAGAACTTACCTTTTGAGTCTAACATGGTTACCTGCCAGCTAAAACAAAAATATCAATATCCTATAGAAGATTATAACAGAATTCAGAGTCTATATAACATAACACAGTGTCCAGGTTACAATCTAAAATTACTAGACATATAAGCAACAGGAAAACGTAACCCATTCTCAAAAGACAATCTACAGAAGCCTACAACAAGACTGGAGATACCAGAAATATGTGACAAAGGTTTTAAAGCAGCTATTACAATTATGCTCAATGAGATAAAATAAAAACAAAAACAAAGCACACATGAATGAAAACATAATAAAGGAAATCTCAATGGAGAAATTAAAAATACAAAAAGAAACAAAATAGAAATTTACAAATGAAAAATACATTATCTATATTTTAAAAGTCAATGGATAGGCTTATTAGAATGGAGATAAAATAGTAAAGAATCAATGAACTCAAAGGCAGATCAACAAAAATTACCCACTCTAAAGAACAAAAAAAAAGATTAAAAAGAAAAAGAATGATCAAAGCATCAGAAAGCTATAGGATAATGTCAAATGACCTAACATGTGTCACTAGAATTCCAGAAGGAGAGGAAAAAAATAGAAAAAATATGGAAGAACTGATGTCTGAAAACTTCAGAAATTTATTCAAAGACAAATGTACAGATTTGAGAACCTCATAGTGAACCTCTATCAGTGTCATTTAAAAAAAAAAAAGTCCCACTTAGATACATCCTAATTGAACTATTAAAAAAATAAAGATAGAAAACAGCCAAAGAAAAATGGCATCCATATGTAGAAGAATACTAACTGGAAATGACTGGATTTCTCATAAAAATGATGGAGGTCATTAGACAGTAAACATGTTTAAAGTACTGAAAGAAAAAAATATTCAATCTAAGACTGTATATCTAACAAAAATATTCTTTAGGAATGAAGGCAAAAGAAAGGCCTTTTCAGAGAAAGAAAAACTAAAAGTATCTGTTGCCAGGAGACCTGCAATATAAGAAAGTTCATTAAGATGAAGAAAAATTATAGCACAGGGAAACTTGGGCCTTGAGGAATGAAATAACTAAAACAAAAGAAATGGCAAACATCTGAGTAAAATATAAAAGACTCCTGTTTTCCTGTTATGTTTCAAAAATCACATATGATTATTTAAGGCCCAACTTAAAACACTGTCTTGCAAGACTTCTAATATATGCAGATGCCATAATATTACAATTAGGAGAAATGATGAGGAAAGGGGCAAAAGGGAATTTCTGCATCTTATATGAAACAGTAAAATATTAACTCAGTAGACTGCAAAAGGTTAGGAATGTGTACCAAAATCCCCCCAAATATATTGAAATACCCAAAAAGGTATAGATAAATTAAAACAGAATACTAAATATAGCTAAGTAATCTAAGTAATATCTAATATCCTACAAAAAGGCAGGAAAATGGGGAAGAAAGGAACTAAAAACATAGAGGTCAAACAGAAAACAAAATGTAGACCTAAATCTAACAATATCAGTAATTACATTAATGTTAATAATCTAAACCCTTCAATAAAAAGATCATCAGAGATACTAAAAAAGACTTAGCTAACTGCAGCCTATAAGAGTCACAACTTCATACAGACATAGATGAAAGTAATATGTGGAAAAATATATACAATGCAAATAGCAAGCATAAGTGTGAAATAGCTGTCTTAATATTAGATAAAACAGACTTTAAGACAGAATATACCAGACATTCTACATTTAATAAAAGAATAACTGAAGACATAACAATTATAAATGTAAATATGATTAATAACAGAGCTTCAAAATATATGAAGCAAAAAGCTGACAATTAAAACTCAGTAGGAAAAGAACACTGGGATACATTAGCAAATGCCTTGATCTAATGGATACTGGAGAACACTATACCAAACTGTATAATACATACGCTTTTCAAGTGCACACACATATTCACTAAGATATAGAACATGTTGAGCCACAAAATACATCTGAATAAATGTGTAAAGACTGAAATGAAAAAAAATGTATTCTAAAATAATAAGATATCCAGGAAAACCCAACATTTGGAATATTTGGAAATGAACAGATTTATAAGTAATTCATGGGTCAGATAAGACTCACCAGAGAATTTTTTTTTAGTATTTTGAACTAAATGATAAAAAAGATGCAACATACCAAAATTTGTGAGATGCAGTGCTTAGAGGTAAACCTATGGGTTTATACTCCTATATTACAAGAGGGGGTGGGTTAAATGGGTGATGGGCATTAAGGAGGGTACTTGTTGGGATGAACACTATTATATGTAAGTGATGAATCACTGGGTTCTATTCTTGAAGCCAAGACTACATTGTATAATAACTAACTTGAGAATTACAAGAGAGAGAGACAGAGAGACAGAGACAGAGAGAGAGAGAGAAGTATAATAAGCCCCCAGGTATTCATGAGGGGGGAAAAAAAGAATGGAGTGCATTTTTATAGCACAGCCTTTACATGCAGGTTGGGTTTTTTCCCTAAATATTCCTCTTCATACAATGAGACCATAAAAACAAGAGTAAAAGTTTTTCATGATAATACCTGGAATACTTTTTGGAATTTATCAGAGGATAATGTTGTGAATTATCTTTCTTCTTTCTTGATTTTTGAGATGCTTAATGGAAATAGTATAATCTATAAAACTGCAGAAGAGTAAACAATTTAGGCTAAGTTAAACCTGTAATTATACAGACAATAAATGTTCCACTTTATGTTGAGAAAAAAAAAGAAAATTTGAATAGTCCCATATCAAATAAATTAAATATCAAAAACCTCCCCACAAAAAAACCTACAGGGCCAGATGGTTTCACTAACAAATTTTCTCATTCAAGGAAGAATCCATAGAAACTTTTTCAGAAAATAGAGGAAAGAATACTACCAATACAAGGCCAACACAACTCTAACACCAAAACCTGACAGACATTGCAAAAGAAGAAAATTATAAATCCATACCCTTCATGAACATAGATGCAAAAATCCTTAACAATAAATACAGAAAACTGAATTCAGTAATATATAAAAGGGATAACATATCATGACTTAGTAGGGTTTATCCAAAGAACTCAAGGTTTAACATTTAAAATACAACCAATGTAATTCAACATGCTACCAGAATAAAGAAAAACCATATGATTATTTCAATAGGTATAGAAAAGGCATTTCATTAAATTCTACACCCATTCATGATAAAAACTCTCAGCAAACTAGACTTAAGAGAGAACCTCTTCAATCTGATAAAGGGTATCTACAAAAGCCCTACAGCCTATGTCACACTTAGGGGTGAAATACTGAATACTTTCCCCCTAAAAATGTAATTAAGGGAAGGATGCCCACTTTCATCACTTCTATTCAACACTGTAGTGGAGATTCTAGTCACTATAATAAGGCGGGAAGGGACAGAAGAGCAAGAGGGAGAGGGACAGGAAAAACTATTTGTAGATCACATAATTGTTTATACAGAAAATCCCAAGGCACTATAAAATTATTACTAATAACATGATAACATGATGCAAGGTTAATATATAAAAATTACATTTTTATATACTAGCAGCAAGCAATTGGAAAACTGATTTTAAAATATATAGCCTCCAAAAACAAGATATTCAGTATTAAGTCTAACTGGAAATATCAAAGTCCCCTACACTGAACACTAAAAAACATTCCTGATAGAAACTGTAAACCTAATGAATGGAGAGAGACAACATTTTCATGACTTGCAATAATCAATATCATTAAGATGTCAATTCCCCCCAGATCAGGGCTGCCTGGGGATGAAAATGGGGGGAAGGCATAAATTCCAAAGGGGCATGAGGAAAACTTTTGGGGGTGAGTGCAATGTTCATTTGATACTGGTGATAATTTCACATGTGAGAACTCCTCATATTGTAAACTTTATTTGACAAATTGTCAAATCCTACCCATTCATCCAAATGACCCCTCATGAAACACTTCCTAGTCTACAATCTCTAACTGGATAGGATTTCTCTGACCTTAAAACTCCGAGGAAATTCTAGTCACACCAATCTCTTGGAGGCAGCATGTAGCTCTTCTCACATAATATATACTCAGTACATGTTTGCCCACTTGAAATAAGTGTCTTTTCAGTTCTAGGAGTTCTAAGAGTAGGAGTGTAGATTGCATTCCTTCCTCTGCTCACTTCTACCTTTAAATGAATCCCCCCTTATTCGAACTCATGTAGGCACACAAGGGGGATACCTGAATCAACAAAACCACTCCATATAAGAATGACTGAAACTGCGTCACAAAATAACAACACAATGACAACAATCTGAGATATGCAGCAAATGCAGAATATCCTGCCTAGAAGAATGTCCTCTTTTCTATTTATCCATATCTATCTTTCAGTTATCTCCCTGATTAAACCTGTAATCACCTTTGAACTGTAACACACAACTTCAAGACAAAGTAATGTGTATGCTCCCATCTTTGTTCCAATAAAAGCTGCTAATCGCAGAGTATGTGTTTTTTTGCAGAGTCCAATACACTTAAGGCAGAGTTTACACACTTCTATCTGGCCTTTACTCCTTCAAATAATTTCAACAACAATGCATTAGAAGATTTAAGCAAAACTATCAGAGCAACTTCCTCCTGATTTGCCTGCTTCTAGCACTGTTCTCTCACAATTTATACTCCACACAGCAGCTACAGTGTTCCTATTGACAAGTAAATCACAGGTTCAGGGTGCTGCCAGGAGCTGCCACATCTGAGACCAAGAGCTGCCCACCATCACAGTCATGGTATCAGTAATTAACACTGTGGACACCTCCCATGAGGACATGATTCACGATACCCAGATGGACTACTATAGCAGCCTGGCAACCTGCTCATCAGGTCTGTCAAAATCGTCGGTGTAGAAATGGGAGGACAAATCCTCACCTCAGGGGTTACAAGGGTCCTGTGTGGCAAATGGTCCGGGCCCACCCCACATATGGCAACATCCTGGCATCCTGCTCCTACAACCGGAGAGTCATTATCTGGAAAGAGGAGAATGGCACCTGGGAGAAGACACACGAGCACACAGGACACAACTGCTCAGTAAACTCCGTGTGCTGGGCCCCCCAAGACTATGGCCTAATCCTGGCCTGTGGAGGCTCGGATAGGGCCATCTCCCTGCTGACATACACCGGAGAGGGTCAGTGGGAAGTGAAGAAGATCAACAATGCTCACACTAACGGCTACAATGCCATCAGCTGGGCCCCTGCTGTTGTACCTGGAAGCCTCACAGACCAGCCATCGGGGCAGAAGCCCACCTACATCAAGAAGTTTTGCGTCAGGCGGCTGTGACGCATCCAGCTGTGGGAGGAGGAGGAGGAGGATGGCCAGTGAAAGGAGGAACAGAAGCTAGAAGCGCAGTGACTGGGTTTGGAGGCCCCTCCATTGGCCTGCCCACGAGCACCATTATCAGGCTGCTCCCAGGATGACTGTGTGTTCATCTGGACCTGTGATGACATCTCAAGCAATATGTGGTTACCCAAACTGCTGCACAAGTTCAATGACGTGTGGTAAGTGAGCTAGTCCATCACAGCCAACATCCTGGCTGTCTCAGGCAGAGACACGAAGAGGGCCAGCAGAACGAGCAGTGACAAGACAGGAAAGGCCCAGCTCCCCACCTGCTGACTCCAGGACTGTCCTTTCCCAGACCAACTGACCAAACAGCTGGGAGGAATAGCTCCAACAAGATTCCTTCCCCCAGAAGTAGCTACAAATGCAACCAGATGGATCGTCTGCCTTAACATGATTTGATACGGTTTGTAATTTACTGTCCTGCTGAAAGCATTCACGTTATCAGGAAAAGGCTACAAATGATCTTCAAATCTATTATTTTAAAATATTTTGGGCCATTTTTATATACCTTTTGGGTTTCAGGCATTACTTGGGGGGTTTTGTTTCCAAAATAGTTAAATAAATTCATATTGCTTATAAAAAATTTTTTTAAAATTTAAGCCACATTATTTCACTACTTTGCTTACAGCCTCCCAATGGCTTTCCACACCTCCCTCAGAGTAAAACCAAAGTCTTTATAAAGGCACACAAGGCCCTACACGATCTTCTTCCTGCTCCCACCATTTACTTCTCTGATGTCAAGTCCCAATACTGTTCCCTCCTCACACATAGCCACAGTGACTTCCCTGTTTCTCAAGATGCCAGGTATGTTTCTACCTCGGAGTCTTTGCACTTCAGGGATTTCCTGGGCCTACAGAGCTGATAATACACTTATATTTAAAGAAACCATGGCCAGAAAATTAAACATCTAAGTTTTAGTGAAATAACTTTAAAACTAGGTCTCCTAACTTCCTGGTTAAGTTCTTTTTCCCCTAAATCTTATACTTAATAAAAGTGATACCTCATGACTTTGTAACATGACTTGATTCTGCTCATAATTTTACTATGTTCTTAAAAAGAACTTTGAATAATTAAATGAAGCTAAAATATAACACAGTCTAAAGGGTTGTTTTTGTTTTTATATTTAGAATTTCTATTTCCTACAACCAGCAGCACCCATCCTCCTTCCCAGCTTTGAAATGTTCAGAAATTTTACATTCCTAACAGGGGCATTATTTCCCACTTATAATTATTTCAAAGCACCTTACTTGTGCCAAGCACACAACAAAAACACTTCACTATCCATAAGCAGCAGTTACATACAACCATTTCAACAACTCCTCTAACCATACTACATTTTGCCCACTTATTTTAAAACCCTGAATGAGGCACTTGGGCAAATACTAACCAGTGACTAGGAAGAGTCTCCTTTACTTACAAGAAACAATATACTCCAAAAGATGTACCTTCAATCTACTAATTTAACAGTTGTGCCCATACACACCTTGAAGAGACAAAAGAGTTTTTAAAGGATTTCCTGGATTGGATTCAACCAATGTCTTAAGCCCTAGATCCATACCCCTTTTCTTAGCTCAGGATGGTATGTATATAAGCCTCAAATGCCTTTGAGCTTCATATTTTTATGGGACTTCCATATATACATATGTAATTACATTTGTTTTTCTCATATTAATCTGCCTTTTTATTATGGGAGGGGGGTGTCTCAGCCAAGAACCTAGACGGGTAGAGGAAAAATTACTTTCCTCCACTACAGCATCTTCCTTTTGCGAGGAGTATTTTTATAAAAAGCAAGAATCTTTCCTTTTTTAAAGATTTTTTTCTAATTTTTTTTAATGTTTACTTTTGAGAGAGACAGAGACAGAGAGTGAGAAGGAGAGCGGCAGAGAGAGAAGGAGACAAAGAATTGGAAGCAGGCTCCAGGCTCTGAGCTGTGAACAGAGGCTGACACGGGGCTCAAACTCAGAGACTGTGAGATCATGACCTGAGCCAAAGTCAGACACTTAACTGACAGAGCCACCCAGGCGCTCCAAGAACAAGTACCTTTCTTAACTGTCTGATTCCTTTCTCAATACCACAGGTTATCAAATCAAAGTAACTTCCTTGATCCCAAGGCTTTAGGCTTTCTACACCTTATCTAAATGTCCATACTCTAAATTCTTCACTATTGTTAAAAGGGTTCTCAATTATGCCCACCTGCACTTCTTACTTGCCAGTCAATCATGCACACTGTTTTCTCCACATGGAACAATTATTTCTATTCAAAACAATTCTACACCACGCTTCACTCCTGTTCCCAAAGGCCTTCCCAGGGCAGTATTGCCTATATTGAGTTACTTTAGCTATCCTTGCTTGGTCTAACAGATTAACTAATTAGTACTTGTTCTGTTATTAATAATCACATTTATGCCCCTAATCATCCGCGTGTCTCTCTGTATGTGTATATAGATTATATATGTATGTTAAATGTGAGGGTTCTGTTTTAAAATCAATGACCATTAGCTCACAAGATATGCACACATATAAAGAAATTTGATTCAGTACTGTGGTCTTCGGCGTAGTAAACACTAGTGGCAGGACAGGACAGTTGTAAACAGCCTAGACTCTAAAGGCAGACTACCTGGGTTCATAATCCTGGCCTTGGTACCCATTGGTCTTAGTACCCTTCAACAACTTACTTAACATCTATACCTATCAGTTTCATTATTTGGAGTTACTTATAAACATTACATGAGTTAATATACATAAAATTCTTTAAAACCATCTGGTACATAAACTCAATACAATTGTCTATTATTATTACAATGCTGTCTTAGCACAGATTGCTCTAACAAATGATAAACTGGATGGCTTATCAACAAATGAAATGTATTTCTCACAGTTCTAGAGGCAGGAAGCCCAAGATCATGGTGCCAGCATGGTCAGGTTCTGCTGAAAGCCCTCTCCCAGGTATTCTCATGGGTATTCCCACATGGTACAGACAGCTAGCTAGCTCTCTGGCCTATTCATGTAAAGCCACTAATCCCATTCATGAGGGCTTTGTCCTTTTGACCAAATTACTTCCCAAAGGGCCCACCTCCAAATACCGTCACACTGGAATTAGGGTTTCAAACATGAACTGTGGAGGAACACAAACATTCTGTTCATAGCAACTGTCAAGACTTCTATCTTCTTATTTATAATTGAGGATACTGAAGCTCAAAAAAAAAGTCTAACAATTTGCCACAAGTCACAAGAACAAGTAAACTGTAAAGCCTAAAGAGAAACAAAGGACTCCTAATAAAGGAGCCCATTCATTTCACCATGCTAATAAACTTTATTCAACAACATTTTTAAGGTCTGCAGGTCTATTTTATAATAAAAGTGGTAAGAAAATGAAAGAAATAAGAAAAAGGAAAATGAGAGACATTATACTCAAGGATTAAGAAAAGAAGAAAGGAACACTATAATGATCAAGACAGAACATGGGCTTATGTTCAAGTAAATTGAAGGGACAGGGAGGTGGTCCAGAGAACTGAGTTAAGAATATAGACCGGAGATAATGATCATGCTTCTTTTTTCATTTAGGACATAAAAATATTGTTACTTGCATTTTTAAAAATCCTTTCTCTTCAGCAGTTTAGAAAGCCAATTCTATTCCACTAAAAGTTCATCTCTCTTCAAAAATGTGTGAAACATTTTGACTTTTCACACAAAATTCTGATGTTTACACATAGAAAAAATGACAAATTTCAGAAATTTAGTAAGAAACTTTGAGGGATGTCAACATATTTACCATCTATATTTTAAAATCTTTTTAAAGTTTAGGGGTACCCTGCTGGCTCATTGGTAAAGCATGTGACTCTTGATCTCGGGGTCCTGAGTTTGAGCCCCACATTAGGTGCAGAGATTACTTAAAAAAATAAAATAAAATAAACAAAATAAAATCTTTCAAAAATTTCATTTATGGGTCATGTTTAGTTTTTGAGAAAACTTTAAATATATAAAAATCATATCCAGAACAATCACTATTTGACTATCTTATGCATTTCCTTAGATAAGACCCAATGGTCATTTGAAATATAAACTCTAACAAAAATATTACTACCCCTCTACTCCCAAGAAAACCTCTAAATGAAAAATACAGACATAACCAGTTTGTCAAAGCAATAAATTTTGTTTTGAAAACAGACTATCTTTCAGAGTATTTGTTAAACAACATCGATGTCTCCCTGATTATATGTACTCTGCTTACAGCTAGAATTTTCTATATAGTTTCTCTCCTATAGTAAAAACCAATACACAGCTCAGGCCAATAATTATCAACAGTACTAACTGAAAGGCTCTGGTACTGGATATTTTATGGGACCATACTACAAAGATAAGTTGTTGAAGTTTTTACACACTTTTTAGCTTAAAATGAAGATAAAAAGATAAACAATAGAAAATATATGTCCAAATTTCAAGAACGCACGCTTTGTATGTAAAACATACTTCTGTAATCGGAATCCTTTATTTCTATAAACCTCCCCTGTAAAATGGACAATATGGTCTTCAGGAAAAAAAGGACTCTCGGAAATAAAGAGTGATTGCTCTAAGAACTATGAAACAAGGTAAGAATAAAATTCAAAGCTGATACTCAAAAGAAATGCACAGTTGTCAACCCAACTACCAATTCAAATTTCCAAAAATAATTCAAGTTCTAGGAACTTCAGAAAAAGAGAACAAATGGTTGAGAAGACCACAATTCCTCAACGCTCCAAGATATGCCTCCCTGCCTCTGGATTAACAATGTGGATACCTCTCTCCTTCCTTCACATTCTGCCAAGAGATGCTAAAAGTTTTGTATTCCATGTTCTCACACAATTAAAGTCCACATTCTAAGTTTCTTCTAAAAGGCAGAAGTGGGACGGCAGGAACTGAGGTTTGTTCCCTCTCAAACCATTTATGTGCATAGTTCACCAGCATCTCAATCTTAAAATCATTAACAGAAGTCCATTCCACCAAACGAAACTTTAACTTCTTAAATTTTGGTATGTATAAAACCAAAAAGTGTTCAGGCCTAAGAGTTCACCTCTAATTCTATATAGCTTGGTAACTGAGGTACTGAATTCCCTCTGCTGGCTCCATAAATCTGCCTCACTAAATCCCACTGCAGCTATACTTCATGAGCTCACCTGATCCCAACTTAACTCTCAGCTTAAGGTCCTTATCTTTGAGACTGAAAAGTTTTATCTCTCTACTGAGAATGGGCATAAAACAAATTTATTTGATCAAACAATTACCCAGTTTCCTTTATCTTGTCTTACTCCTTATGCCCTGATTTATTCTGGAAACACTTACTGATACTTATTATAAGCTGTGAGAAATACTAACACTGGAGATACAAATATATTTTCTCTGCTCTTAAGGACAACAGTCGAGCAAAGGAGACAAATATAGAGACAAATAATTTCTACAAAGTGTGAGAAATTCTATAAAAGAACTTTTTAAAAGTTCTATAAGAACACAATGAATTGAGGAAAAGTTTCACAATGTAGTTAACATCTGAAATGAGTCAAAGAATAGTAGGGTAGAATGGGGTCTCTACGTGTTTTAGTTGAGATGGAAATACAGAATGAGGAAAGCCTAAAGGTAAAGTTAAGGTCTGGTGACAGCCAAAGTGCTGACTAGAAGTATGTTACAATAAATATCTTAGGATATCAACTGGAGCTCTTTTTCTCCTTCATTCTTGCGAATTAATTTTAACCATAAATTCCTAAGAATGATCTTACAAACAACAAAGACACATAGATTTTGTACACAAAATAATTATTCCATGGTTGAAAGCAGGAAAAACCATTTTGAAGGCAAATGAGGAAAATTCAATGTAATCAGACTGATTCTCTGCAGTGAAAAGGAACAGTTCTGTTATATAAAACCAGTCCTCACTGTTGGAGATACAGAGGAAAGAATACCAAATTACAATTCAAGAAACCTGGACTCAAGTCTCAGAGCACAGTTATGCCATCATTACAAAACAAACCTTTTACTTAATTCCTAAACTGCCTACCTCACTCAAAGAGTTATGAAGATCAAATAAAATGAGCCTGAAAGTGCTTCAAAAACAGAAATGCTATACAAATAAAATATTACCTTCATTAAGGTTGTACTTGATAAATTGGAAATGAACTTTAAAAAGCTATATTGCTGACCTAAACCCTGCCATATTCAATCTGTGATAAAGAGCTTTTACCCGTTCTACAGATCGTGCTCTCTTCTTTGGCCGAGTAGGCAGTGCATCTTCCTTCGGATTGGTGTCTATTGCCCAGTAGGACCCCTAAAGGTAAACAAAGAAATTATATTATATCACGGCAACTCTATAATGTTAAAAATGGATTTTTACAATCTTCTGCTCCAGAAGCAAATATTTTGCAGATACAAAAGTGGAAAATTAGCATGAGAAGAAATACTAGCTTTGCACTGAGAAAAATAAGGTTTACATGAGAAAAAAAGTCTATTTACAACTAGATTATTAAAGAGGAAAGAAAATCACAATCTGAAGTAGTGAAGTCCAAGAATTTCTGCTACAGCCAAAGATCAAAGGAACACACTTTTTAAATATATACTAATTCTTCAGATACATATGATAATTACACAGCATATGACATTCAAGTCTAGGAGAGTTTTATGTATAAAGATACTACAAATCAAAATGGTAAATGAAACAATTTATAAAAACAAACTACTTGAACACATTTTACATAATAAATGCATCCTGGGGAGCAATGGTCTATACATAAATCTTTTACTGCTTATTCTGTTAAAGCATTTTAATTATTTATCCTCTCTTAGATACAAGTTCTCAAGTCTACTCATTTGAAAATACATATTTAGCACCTACTGTGTTCCAGGCACTCAAGAATTGGGACTCCCTCAAAAAATATTTGGAAAGTATAGATCATGAAGAAACCAAAGCTCAAAAAGAGAAATGGTTGTTCAACCAAGGGTATGAGAATCGGGACCAGAACCAAAGGGCTGCTTCCTTTCTCCCTCAATTAACTTGTTTACACACACACACACACACACACACACACAACGGAGGAGGGCAACGAATGAGGGAGTAAGAAAAGGAAAGGAGGGAGGGAAATATCCATTTCAGAAACAGAATTACAACGCACATCCTAGTTTTACAATTAATTTTACAATTACAATTAATTGTAATTTTCAATTAATCCAGTGTTAAAAGCTGAACCTTTGTCTCTATTATTTCATTAATATTCTCAGGCTGCTTTTTCAGGCAGTATTTGACAATGAGGGGAAATACAGCTCTCGTCTATCATTCCTCATTCTTTGGGTCCAACATGAATTACCTGCTTATAGTTCTTCAAGCATGCATACCATGTTCTTTCACACCACTCTGCCTCCCCTACATGATCTTGCTGCCTATAATAACCACTCTACTAGCACTGACAAACTCACATTCCACCTTCAAAATCCAGCTCAGATCCTGTCAGAAATCCTTCCTCTTATCTTCCTACTAAACTCATCATTCTCTCCCTCTATAAGATCTCCACACATTTTATACATTTAGACCACTGACCACACTTAACTTTATAGACTTATTTAAAGGTCTGTATCCTTCCTGGGCTGAGTTCCTTAATGGTAGAAACTCACTTCTATATGTCAAACACATAGTAAGTACTCAATAAACATTTGTTGAAATACAAAGAAAAGCTTTTGAACTGTGCCAACAATTTTAAGAGTACAGGGTATGATACCAGTTCTTCCCAGATCCTACTCTACGCAGGTACCTGAACTTATCACTCATTTCATCACCCAGCCATTACTGGAGGATTTATCTATGATATCTTTTCAAAGTAGTCACTGTGGTTTCAGCTAATGAATCTAGCAGACCTGATATAAACTTGCCAAGAACCATTAAAATGTAGATAATACAGAAATTAAGCACAAAAATGAAGACAACGATTTTTTGAATAGGTTCAAGCTAGCAAGTTTCAAAATAAAGGAAAAAAGTTTTATATTCAGTCATGATAAAAGTTGAAAATTAAAGTAGGAAGAAAAATACCAACACTCGTTGGACAACAGTTTAAAAACCACTGTTCATGGAAATGACAAATTCCAGTGTTTCATGTTGTTTTCATGGTGTATACTTGTATATTAATCTGGGGAAACCATTTACTGTCCAAACTTCAGACTTATTAAATATTTTAATAAAACTGTTTTTAAAAGGATCCATCTTCCATACAAAATATAAGAATGGCTGTGGTTTGTCACAAATACATCAACAACAAAGAAAAATGTTGGTCAAAAGCCTAACTATTTAGGATATACTCACAAAACCTCGAGTGCCCAAATGCAAACACAAACAGTTGAAATGATTCACAAAAGAAATTGTAAAATTGTCCACCTTAGGTAGCTCTTGCTAACCCACTGACTGAATTTCATCTGCAAAATCACACGTTTGGATTAAATGACCTTAAAATTTCCCTTCACAAATCAAAACCACAAGATACCCCTTCACACCTATTAGGATGTCTATTATCAATAAATAAATAATAAATAAATAAATAATAAACAAATAAATAAAATAACAAGTGTTGGCAAGGAAGTGGACAAACTGCAGCTTTTGTGCATCACTAGTGGGAATGTAAAATGGTGCAGCCACTGTGGAAAATGAGTGACAGTTATCAAAAAATTAAACATAGAATTACCACATGATCTATCAATTTCACTTCGGGGTATATGCCCAAAATAATCAAAAGCAGGGACTTGAACAGATATTTGTATCCTCATGTTCACAGCAGTATTATTCACAGTAGCTAAAAGGTAAATGCAACCCAAATGTCCATCAATAGATACATAAAATGTGGTATATATACAAAATGGAATATTATTCAGTGTTTAAAATGAGGGAAATTCTACCATGTACGCCATAACATGAGTGAGCCATGAAGACATCACGCTAAGTAAGTCAATCACAAAAAGACATGGTAATCCCACTTACATAAAGTACCTAGAATGGTCAAAATCATAGACACAGAAACTAGAATGGTGGCTGCCATGGGCTGGGGGATGGAAGAGGAGGAATTACTACTTAACAGTTTCAGTTCGGGGAAATGAAGAGGTTCTGGAGATGGATGGTGGTGATGGTTGTACAACAATGTAAATATACTTAATGCCACTGAACTATACACTTAAACGGTTAGAATGATACATTTTATGCTCTGTATCCTACCACAAAAGGCCCCTTTCAGCTACCTTTAAAAAGCAGTTACCTTTGCTCTTCCTTATTAAATAGTATTTCCCCCAGAAACTGAACTGCCCAAATACCATCTATCAACACACACACATTTCCTCCAACTTCTTCCTGGAGTAAGGCCTACTACTCTGTACTATCTAGGCTCATATGCAACAGGTAGGAAACAACTTTTTTGTTGTGTGATTTTTAAAACCAACTTTATTGGAGTATATATATTTTTAAATGAAGTACACCCATTTGAAGTATACAGTTCATGGAGTTCTGACAAATGTATACACTCATGTAACACCAAAATCAAGATACAGAATAATTTCCATCACCCCAAAAGGATCCTTTTTGTGGCTCAGCAAGCAATTCCCTTTCCTTTGCCCCCACCTCCATCCCATTCAACCACTAATCAGCTTCCGTTATAAATTAGTGTTTCCTTTTCTAAAATTTCACATAAATGGAATCAACCTGTCAAACTATTTTCCACACCCACTAGCAATGTATGAGTTCAGGTGCTCTATGTCCTTACCAACACTTAATATTTTAAGTCTTTTCAAATAAAACCAGTATAGTGGATATTGTAATTGTACCTCAGTGATTTCCATGTTTACTACCCTAATGAATGATAGTAGGCAGCATCTTTGCATGTGCTTGCTATCCATATATCATTTTATATGTAATAATATATATATATATATATATATATACACACACACACACATATATATATGCATACACACACACAGCACTACTTCCTGGAAAGACTATAACCTTTTCCCACTGAATTACACTGGCACCTTTATCAAAAATCAGTTGAATATATAAATGGGTCTATTTCTGAACTCTCTTCTGTTCCACTGATCTACATGTCTATCCTTATACCAATACCACTGTGTCTTGATTATTGATTATTGTAGCTATGTAGGAAGTCTTGAAATCAGCCACCACAAGTCCTATAACTTTGCTTTTTTCAAAACTGTTTTGCCTATTCTAGGTCCTTTGCATTTCCTTGCAAAGCTTGGTGAGGTGGGATGGGGTGGGATGGGGTGGGATGGGGTGGGGTGGGGTGGGGTGGGAAGGAAGGCAAGGGAAGGAAGAGAAGGGAAGGGGAAAGAAAGAAAAGTCTGCTAGGATTTTTATTGGGATTGCATTAATTTTATAAATCAATTTGGGGAAGAATAACATCTAATAATGAGTCCTCTATTCCACAAATAATGTTGTATCTCTCCATTTACTTAGGTCTTCTTTTATTTCTCTTGGTAATGTTTTACAGTTTTGAGTAAACGGGTCTACATTTGTTTTGTTAAAATGTATCCCTCAAGTATTTTGCTACTGTAAATAGAATTGCTTCTGTTAACTTGCAGTCATTCCTTAGTAATATAAAGAAATTATACTGGGGCGCCTGGGTGGCTCAGTTGGTTAAGTGTTCGACTTCGGCTCAGGTCATGATCTCACGGTCCGTGGGTTAGAGCCCCGCGTCGGGCTCTGTGCTGACAGCTCAGAACCTGGAACCTGCCTCAGATTCTGCATCTCCCTCTCTCTCTCTGCCCATCCTCCACTCACATTCTGTCTCTGTCTCAAAAGTAAATAAACATTAAAAAATATTTTAAAAAATTATACTGACCCTGTATCTTCTGACTTTACTAAACTCTAGTTCTTGGGGCTTTCTCATAGATTAGGATTTTCTATATATGTAATAATGTTGTTTCCAAATAAAGACAGTTTTACTTACTATTTTTCAATCTGGATGTGTTTTCTTTTTCCTGCCTTACTCCATTGGCTTGGACCTCTAATAGAATGTTGCACAACAGTGAATACAAACATCTTTGTTTTCCATCTCAGAGGGAAAGCATTCAGTTTCTCATCATTAAATATGATACAAATTGTAAGTTTCTGATAGATGTCTTTAATCAAATTAAGGAAATTCCCTTTTATTCCTAGTTTGCTGAATGAATGCCAAAATTTTTCTGCATTTAAAATGATACAATTTTTCTGCTATATGGTGAGTTACATACATCAATTAGTTTTCCAATTTTAACCTGCATCACATTCTTGGGACAAATCCCAGTTGATCGTGATGTATTCTTTTTTATGTATCAATAAATTTAGTTTGCTAATATTTTGTAAAAGATTTTTGGGTCCATGTTCAAAAAAGATGTTGATCTATAGTTTTCTTATTGTTTCTTTGCCTGACTTTGGTATCATGGTTATGTTGAACTCATGAAATGAGCTGTAACTGTTACTTCATCCACTATTGTTTAAAAAGTTTCTGGATGATTGGCATTGCTATTTCCTTAAGTATTTCAGCTTCTGGTTTCATTGTTTTTGTTTGTTCATTTTCTATTTTATTTATTTCTAATTTTACCTTTATTGTTTTCTTCCACTTACTTTGGGTTGAATTTGCTGTTATTTTTCTAACTTCTTAAGGTAAATGCTTACACAACTGATTTCAGACCCTTGTGATTTTTCTAATTTAAAGGTTTAAGCTTCTTTCTCAACACTGCATTGGCTGTATGTCACAAATTTTTATATATTCTGCTCTCACCATCACTCAGTTCAAAATACTTTCTAATATCCCTTATGATTTTGTCTTTGACTCAGAGGTACTTTAGAAATGTATCATTTAATTTCTAAACACTTGGGGTTTATAAGGGATACAGAAATGCTGATGCACAGGGGCACATGTACCCCAACGTTCACAGCAGCACTTTCAACAACAGCCAAATCATGGAAAGAGCCTAAATGTCCATCAACTGATGAATGGATCAGGAAGATGTGGTTTATCTATACAATGGAATACTACACGGCAATGAGAAAAAATGAAATCTGGCCATTGGTAGCAAAGTGGATGGACTTCGAGGGTGTCATGCTAAGCGAAGTAAGTCAGGCGGAGAAGGACAGATACCATATGTTTTCACTCATAGGTCTAACAGGAGAAACCTAACAGAGGACCATGGGGAGGGGAAGGAGGAAAAAGAGTTAGGGAGAGGGAGGGAGACAAAGCACAGAGACTCTTGAATACTGAAAACAAACTGAAGGCAGAGGGGGAGGGGGGAAGGGGGATGATGGTCATGGTGAGGGCACTTGTGGGGAAGAGCGCTGGGTGTTATAGGGAAACCAACTTGACAATAAACTATAAAGTTAAAAAAAACATTTGGGGTTTAAAAAAATATTTTTGTTACTGATTCGTAATTTCGCCCTTTAGTTATGTATTGAAACTTGTTTTCTTGTTATTTTAGTGTTTGGGCATAGTAGACTGAGGGGAATGACGAAATAAGAGATGTAATCATTTTAACATTTAGGAAAAATGAGATCAATAAAATCCCATAATGCATGTTACATTTATTAAAGAATCATATGGTAATTGCAAGAGAGAATAAGTTTTATTCTTTTTCTAAATACATTTATTGTTCTTTAGAAGATTTCTAAAAAAGAATAAAAGTCATAAAATAACCATCTTTACAAATTAAAACTGCTCAAAATAGATACTCAACAACTGTACTGGGTCTAATGGACC
Source organism: Cryptoprocta ferox (assembly GCA_028646485.1). Lineage (NCBI taxonomy): Eukaryota > Metazoa > Chordata > Mammalia > Carnivora > Eupleridae > Cryptoprocta > Cryptoprocta ferox. The sequence goes on along the minus strand of CM053570.1, from coordinate 69,999,759 downwards.
CTGATGATATACTGATGATTAAATAAAATATATATGAAATATTTCCTCCTCCAGTATATGACCACATATTGCTTCATATTAATCTTCTAATATTCTTTCTCATCTCCTATAATTTCTATCAAAGAGCAAGCACAAAAATATTTGGCAAATTTTAAGGGCTGAAAAGGACCTTTAAAATAATCTATTACAACTTATTTGATTGCTGAAGAGAGTTCTGCCTACAAAAGTTAAATAATTTGGCTGATCCTAAAATTTTATCTTTTCATTTAATATTTATTTGTACTTTGCACAAAAAAAGACAAAAGACTAATGAAACAGCCAAAATACATTTAGTGAGGCTTATTATCAGAAAGTAAATGCAAGAACAGCAAGCTATACCTAGATACAACCTGAATATTATCTAACCCACCCTTGGTAAAATGACACATGTTCAATCACCCAAACTGGTTAAACTTCTCCAACTACGGGCAGACACCAGAAGGGTGAACAACCTTTCTCTTAATGACAGTTCATAAAGGGCTGATTGTGTGTGTGCTAGTCACAACGTTAGCACTAGGAATACAAATAAAAAGGAAGTCAGTCGTCAGCTGTAGTGAAGGAGACAGAAAAGGTATCTGTATTGTTAACCCTCACCACTTCCATGTCCTTGTTCAAAAGTCATTTTCTCAATGGGCTTACCTTGCTTAATCTTCTGAAAATGGCAATCCATACTGAATCCACTTTATCCTACTGCATACTTTTCTATAGCATTTATAATTATCTAACATTCTATATAATTCCATATAATTTATGTATTTGTTTACTGTCATTCTCCTATAGAGCTGTAAGTTTCTCATGGGCAAGGGTTTTTGTTCAGTTTCCTGATGTATTCCAAATGCCTAGAAGAGTGACTAGCAAATAAAAGACAAGTACATAATCAGCAAGTGCTAATGAGACAAGTGAGCTGAATCTCAGGATGATCATCATCAGATGTGGCAGGAGGAAAAGGGTTTTAAAAAACAATTTTAGGCAGAGGAAATAGTTGAAATAGCATTTTTAACCCGGCATTCATGAACTCCCCGAGGGTCTATGCACAGGATTCAGGGACATTATGAAATTGGGTAAGGAGAAAATGCTGAAAATTCAGCATTTCCTTCCATTATAAATGTAAGCAACAAATGACAAATCAATTTGATTCTTGTCATGTTAATACTTTTTGTCTCAAAAGGTCATTACTTCTCATTACTCATTTCTACTTTTGTTACTTAATATGCTACCACATTCAAAACTAATACTACTAATATGCTACCACATTCAATTTTGTTACTTAATGTTACTAAAGAAGCATGTAGATTACTAAATCATAAATTTGTTATAGTATTTTTATAACTATTTTAATACAACTGCTTATCTTTTTGCATCCTGATTATTCTGGCTTAAGCATTTAAAATTATTATTCTGGGGGACCCTGGGTGACTCAGTTGGTTGATAGTCCGACTCCTGAGCTCAACTCAGGTCATGATCCCAGGGTTGTGGGATTGAGCCCTGTGTTAGACTCCATGCTGTACATGGAGCCTTTCTGGGATTCTGTCTCTCTCTCCCTCTGCCCCTCTCCCCCACTCGTGGAAAATAAAAAACAAACAAAAAAGTTTAATTTAACTTTAAATATTATTCTGAGAGGGGTTTTCAGGCTTCAACAGAACTGCCAAATTATGGTGCTCAAGTCACACAGATCTATGAGAGAATAATAAATTAAATAGGACTAGATTTAAAAAAAAAAATGGCAAGAAAGGAGTCCAGATAGCTAAAGAGATTTTTTTTCTTTTGCTTTACATGAATGCTATTTATTTCCTTCAATATTTTAGGTGGCATGCTGATTCTAAGTTTTCTTGTAATTATTAATTCATAACCCCTGAAAGTTCATTAAAAATGTATTATTGATACTAACAATCCAAAATTCAAAGTCTTAAGAACCTTTACATTACTTATTTTTAACTTCTCTACAAGCTATCACAACTAGGCAAAATTGTGCTAATACACAATTCATAATCACTTTTTTATGTAGCAAAAAGTTTTACACAGTGAAGACTGGCCAACAACTCTCAAGAAATCTTTATCTCTGAACCTAACAGACTATATGAAATTCTTTTTATAAGTGATTTCCTCCCTAGACCAGAAGTCTTAATGGCAGTGATCTCTTAGTCATCCTTGTATCTCCAGAGCCAAGCTTAATAACTAGTATAAAGTTATAACTTAATAAATGATTACCAAACTTAACTCCGATAAATGTCTTATTTGAAGATATACTAAAATTATTAAAATAGTTAAAATATTCAACTTCCAGAGCTACATGGGACTATAGATACTACAGCTCTACTTGATTTTATATATGCCCAGTATTTTATTAAAGTTAAAAGAAATATATATGTAAAAATATATTGTGCTTATGGACTGGAAGATTTAACATTGTTAAGATGGCAATACACCCCAAAGTGATCTAATTTAATGCAATCCCTATCAAAATCACAGTTTATTTGTAGAAATTAACAAGCTGATCCTAAAATAAATATGTATTTGACCTAGAATAGTCAAAACAATCTTAACAAAGAACAAAGTTGGAAGATTCACATCTCCTAATTTTCAAATTATGAAATTACAGTAATCTGAATTAAGAGTCTAGAAATAAACCTGTATATTATGGTCAAATGATTTTTCCACAGAATATTGAGATAAAACAATGGGGAAAGAATAGGCTTTTCAACAAATGGTGTTGGGAAACTGGATATCCACATGCAAAAGTATAAAATCGGGCCTCTTTACAGCATACATAAAAATTCATCCAAAATGGATCAGAGACCTAAATGTAAGGGCTAAAACTATAAAACTCTTAGAAAAGAAGTATAAATCTTCATTACCTGGGATTAGTCAATGACTTTTTAGATATGACAGGAAAAGCACAACCACCAAAGAAAACTTGATAAATTTATCAAAATTTAAAGCCTGTGTTTTATCAATAGACACTATCAAGACAGTGAAAACACACCTGCACAATGGAAGGAAATCTGCAACAAACATATATGATATAGGACTTGTACCTAAAATAGATAATGAACAGTCAAAACTCACTAACCAAAAAACAACCTAATTAAAAAATGGCCAAAGGATCTGAACAGACACTTCTCCAAAAGAGATCTATGAATGGCCAACACACACATGAAAAAACCATCCTCATCATTTACTGTTAGAGCAACGCAAGCCAGCCATAACAGAATGAGATACCACTTCATACCCACTAGGATGGCTGTAATCAAAAAGACACAATCAAAAGGGGCGGCAAGGGTATGAAAAAACTGGAGGCCTCATAATTGTGAGAATGTGAAATGGTATAGTTCCTATGGAAAAGTATGACAGCTCCTCAAAAGATTAAACATATGACCCAGCAATCCCACTCCTAGAAAAATGAAAACATATGTTCATACAAAAGCTTGTAAAAAAATTATCACAGCAGCATTTTTCATAATAGCCAAAGTGGAAACAACCCAAATGTCCATCAACTGATGAATAGATTGTGATATGTCCATACAGTGGAGTATGATTTAGTCACAAAAAAGGGATAAAATACTGTTACACGCTTTAATATAGATGACCTTGAAAATCTTACACTAAATGAAAGAAGCCAGACACAAAAGGCCACATACTATGATTCCATTCATATAAAATGTCCAAACTGGCAAATCCATCGAGATGGAGAGTTTAAAAGCAGAATGAAGGATGATTACTAACGACTACTAACGGGTTTCTTTTTGGGGTGATAAAATAAGGATAAATTATTATTTTTTATTAAATTATTATTTTATTAAATTTCTATTTTATTAAAATAAAAATTTCCTGAAATTAGATAGTGGTAATGGCCCCACAACTTTGCAAATATACTAAAAACCACTCAATCATATGCTTTTAAAGGGTGTGAATTAGATCTCAAAAAAACTATTTTTTGAGAAAAAACAAGAATCAAGAGCTCTAATCTAATAAAGTGGTATGCCTAACACAGTCAAAAGTCACTTTTCACAAAACAAAGTCAGTGGTACTGACCCAAGAGAACTCAAATCTCCTGATTTCCAGCTGTTTCCTGGCTTTCCTTTGGACGATGTCAGTCTTTGATAAAAGTTCTAACTGGTCATTAATGTCAGAGAAAGTCAAGCAATTCACCTACTTGAAGAATAAGAATTCCAAAGATTCTCTCAAATTTGTATTAGTAAATTAATTTTAAGAAATAAAATAAATTGTCTTGACCCTACCTTACTGATCAAAAGAGTAAAAAAATAAAATGACAACTTCTAAACATCTACAAACCACTCAATTTAAAACAGCAAGAGAATTAATGTACAATTAGAAAAGTTTCCTTAAGAAGAATATAACAGCCACTTTTTAGTTAACTAGGAAAAGATAAACATCATTCTTGTGATAAATGTTTATTAAACAGTTACTATGTACAGATACTATGCTAGGTGCTATGGGGATATGAGGATGTCAAAGATCCAATCCTTGTCGACAAAAAACTCACAACAGAGTATAACAGATAAAAATACAGATAGCTACCATCATTCAAGAACTATAAGAGTGGTAGGCTCAAAAAGCTATGGTAATAAAAAGAAGAGAGGTGAAAATAAAGAAAGAAAAGGTGTAACAGGGAGAAAAAGGACTATTACCCACTTTTCAGAGTAATGTAGATATTTTAGTTGGCCACCAAAGGATGAAGATGGAAAGACAGACTATTTTATTTTAAACACAATGAAGATATGAAAATACCTTCAGAAATAAGAAGATATAAAACTGCATCATAGCAAGAAAAATAATGCAGTATAGCTTTAATATAAAGTTTAGGGGCATGAAGCTGGGGGCTGGAGTTGAAAATGTGGCAACTGAGACATGCTTGTGGTTTTACTTGCATATCATGCCTAAATGCTACACTGTAGAAGATAGAGCAGAGGGAAACAGATTAGAGGAAGGAGACCAGTTGCAGGTGACACAGTAATCCAACTTGTCATTAAAGTAACTTTATTTTATTTTTATATTTGTATTATTTTTTAAATTCTCATTTCTTCTAATAACTTTGTTTTAAATAGAAAACCCCAGGATCCAGGGGCACCTGGGTGACTCAGTTGGTTGAGTGTCTAGCTCTTGATTTTGGCTTGGGTCATGACCCCAGGGTTGTGGGATAAAGCCCCACTTTGGGCTCCATGCTGAGAGCCTGCCTGGGATTCTCTCTCTCTCCCTCTGTCCCTCTGTCCCTCTCCCTCACTTGCATGCATTCTCTCTCCCTCTCCCTCTCTCTCAAAAACACAAAACAAAAAAACTCTTTAAAAACCAGGATCAGAAAACATCAAAGATGTAAGAAATCAGATGAAAGAATGAGCTAGACTCATGAGCTTCCTAAACCCTGTACAGATCAGGACAGTACTACATACCTTCTTTTATAAAAAAGAAAAAAAAAAAAAAACACAATGAAGCAGAGGCTCCTGGGCATGTCTCATGTCCAGGAACTGGCTGGGACCAACAAAAAAGCCCTAATGTCCCAGCATCAAAGCATTTGGTTGAACTGATTTCACCAATTATTTCTTAACATACACAAAACAGACAAATGGAAATTTTAGAATTTAAAAATCCAATAACTGGAATAGAAAGTTCACCAGACATGCTTAACAACAGATAGGACAAAGTGAAAGAGAAATCCTGAAGACAGACCAGTAAAAATTACCTAATATTGGGAATAAAAAGGAAAAAGAACAAGCATAAATAAAGCCTCAGTGACCTATGAAACGATGCCAACCAGTCATTTCTGGGGAGGGGCAGAGAAAGAAGGAGAGAGAGAATCCCAAGCAGGCTCTGCACTGTCTGTGCAGAGCGCCATGTGGGGCTTGAACTCATGAAACATGAGATCATGACCTGAGCCAAAATCAAGAATCAGATGCTTAAATGAGTGAGCCACCCAGGTGCCCCAAATAGTCTATATTTTATTTTACTTTAACAGTCTATATTTTAACTGGACTAGAAGAAAAGAAAATGGGGCCCTAATGTTTTGAAAAAACTAATGACCAAAACATTCCAAATTTAGATGAAAACCTCTCTTTGTAGATCCTAGAAGATAAGCAAATCCCATGCAGGATAAATACAAAGAAAATTATACTGTGGCACAAACTCCTTCAATCTAAAAATAAAGAGAAAAATCTTGGAAACCACAAAAGAGGGAGAGGGGAGAGCAAGGGGGCACATTACCATAGCCCCCCTTATTTATAGGAAATACATTCTAAGACCTCCACAGCGGATGCCTGAAACTGTGGATAGTATCAACCCATATTCATACTATGTTTTCTCCTATACACACATACCTATGATAAAGCTTAATTTAAAAATTAGGCACAATAAGAAAAAATAAAAATAAAAATCAGGTACTATTAGAGATTAACAACAATAACAGTAAAATAGAACAATTATACTATAATAAAAGTTACATGAATATGGTGTCTCTCTCAAAATATCTTATCGTGCCACACTCATGCTTCTTCCTGTGATGATGTGAGATAATAAAATGTCTGTATGATGAGATGAAGTGAGGTGAATGACGTAAGCATTGGGACACAGCATGAGGCTATCACTGACCTTCTGACAATATGTCAGAAGGAGGATCATCTGCTTTGGGACCACAGTTGACCACTGAAACTGCTGAAAGCAAATCCATGGATAAGATGGGTCGACTATAGGTGCAGGTGAATAAAAATACAAATGACACTTGACTTTTCGCCAGAAATAAGGGAGGCTAAGGACAACAGAACATCTTCAAAGTTCTGAAAGGTGGGGAAAACCCTGCAAATTCAAAATTCCACATCCAGAAAAAGTATTCAGAGGATGAAATAAAGACCTTTTCAGATAAATAAGAGCCAACAAAATGTGTTTTCTACAGACCTGCACTATAAAAAAAATGCCAAAGGATGGTATTAGGCTAAAGGGGAAAGAGATCAGCTTGAAACCTGGATTTACAGAAAAGGTAAATAATTAGGAAAAAATTTTCTTCAAAATGATTTCCTTAAAACACAGCTAAGGCAAATAAAACAATCCTAAGATGAGACATGTAAGTAGAAGTATAAGATATGACAGCACAAAGAAAGGAATATGTAAATAAATAAAACTGTACTATTCTAAGGTTATTACATTTGTAAAGTGGGTGGAAAAAGGTAAGTAGTAAATGTTATAAAGTATGAAATATGAAGTGAAAGGTGGTATATTATCTCTAAATAGACTTTGGTAAGTTAATATGACATATTAAGCTCTAGCATGACTACTAAAAAATAAAAAGAACACAGTTAAGGAAATAAAAGTACTTTAAACTATTTGATTAATCCCAAAGGTTGCAGAAATGAAGCAACAAAGAAACAAAAGAAAAACAAATTGCAACCATATAAAAAATCATATTAAATATAGACTAAGCACTCCAACTAGAAGGCAGAGATTGTTAGATAAGATTTTAAAAGCAAGAGCCAATGACTACATGCTGTTTATAAGAGACATACTTTAAATACAAAACCATGTATAGGCCAACAGCAAAATACTAGAAAATATATACCATGAAGCTACATAAGAAAGCTGTAGTGGTTATATAAGAAAAAATAAGCTTCCAAACAAAGAGTATTTTAAGAAGAACATTTCATAACGATAAAAGACAAATCAACAGGAAGATTTAACACACCACACACAAGTATTAACTTCAAATGAGTTACAGACCTAAATGTGTAATCTAGAACCATAAAATCTGGGGTGCCTGGCTGGCTCAGTCAGTAGACCATGCAAATCTTGATCTCAGGGTCCTGAGTTCAAGTCCCACGTTGGGCATAGAGATTACTTTATAAAATTTAAAAATTAAAAAATAAAAATAAATAAAACTCTAAGACCTACAAAAGAAAATAGAGGAGAATATCATTATGGCCTTGGCTGATTTCCTCAACCATACACAAAAGTCACTAATGATTAAATTAAAAAGTGGTAAATTCAACTTCATCAAAATCTAAAATGTCTACTCTTTTTAAGACACTACTGTAAAAACAAAAGGCAAACCAGACTGAAAAAAATATTTACAAAACACAAATCTAAGAAAAAATGTATCCAGAATACATTAAAAAAAATACCCTCTTACAGCTCAGTAATGATGACAACCAAATTAAAAAAAAAAAAGGCAAAAGACTCTAAAAGAACCTTCACAAGAGAGAACATGGAAAGATGCTCAACATGAAAAAATTCAAAATAAAACCATAACAAACCCACCTCATACCCACAAAAATGGCTAAATTAAAGAGAGAGATGATACCACCTGTTGGCCAGGATGTGGAGCAACTGAAATTCTCACGCATTGCTAATGGGAATTTAAAATACACAACTACTATGGAAAAAGATTTGGCAGTTTCTTATAAAGTTAATCTTCCACTTACCCTTTGACACAGCAAATACTGTATTATTCTAGAGCAATGAAGGCACACGTCTACAGAAAACCTGTACAAGAATTTCTTAGCAGCCTATTCTTAATAGTCCCAAAATGAAAACAGCCCAAATGTCCATCAACTGATCCATGAATAAATGGAATACTACTTAGCAATAATAAACAAACAACTGACATATGCAGTAACACCACAGACATTACACTGAAAGAAGTCAGATATAAACAGAGGATATAGTTGACCTGAGAACATGCTTTGGGGCACTGAAAAACCCCTACCCATCAAAATTTAACTTCTGACTCTCCCATACCTTAACCACTAATAGCCTATTGTTGACCGGAAGGCTTACTGATAAGAAACAGTCAATTAACACATTTTGTGTTATATGTATTATACACTGTATTCTTAGAGCGAGCTAGAGGAAAAAAATGTTTTAAAAAATTATAAGAAAAAGAAAATACACTTAAAGTACTTTATTTCTCAAAAACTTCCATGTATAAGTGGACCTCTGTTTTCAAGGGTCAACTGTATACTGAATTATTTCATCGATGTGAAGTTCCATTATGTGAGGCTTACGAAAACTCTCTACTATAGGCTTAAAGATCACCATCTAAAACTGGGGTTTATTGAAAGATTGAGATAATACCTGTAAAGTAACTCCCTTATCTGTAAAGTAGTATATAAATGTAGACATTATTAATTCATATCAACAATTCTGGTACAGCAGGTTAATGTCCTCCTAAAGGAGAAAATTGCAATGTCTTAGTGTGCAAAATCACAAAGATCACAAACTAGAATTATACAGCTTTGAACATATCTTCCAAAAATAAATCAACTGCCAACTTCAAGATATCCAACAACCTGGGGTACCTGGCTGGCTCAGCTGGAAAAGCATGCAACTCTTGATCTCAGGATTGTGAGTTCGAGCCCCACGTTAGGTATAGAGATTACTTTAAAAATAAAATCTTTTGGCGGAGCCTAGGAGACTCAGTATGTTGGGTGCACGACCCCTGCGTCGGGCTCTGTGCTGACAGCTCAGAGCCTGGAACCTGCTTCAGATTCTGTGTCTCCCCCTCTCTCTCTCTGCCCCTCCCCGCTCATGTCCTGTCTCTCTCTCAGAAAGATATAAACATTAAAAAAACCTTTTTTTTAATAAAATGGTTTTTAAATGTCATCATCTGGGTTAAATATAAACACAAGAAGTTACTATTTATTTCATACTCCTAGGGAAAACAGTCCCTATCATACATTATTAACCATTCCAAATGGCTAAATCTGTGAATTTTATGTTTTAACGAATCCTACTGCCAAGTATACTTGGTTCACTGGTAAAGTGAATCATCATAGACTATTCTCTGCTCATCCTCAACTCTCAATGCACATAATCAAGAGCCTCAGACACAATACTGGATGCTTTCTGTCCTTGACTTCTTGGGTTTTATACCATGTCTCAATGTTTTACTTCTCTCCCAGTTTAGATTTGCCAATTCAGTTTAAAAGTTTTTTTGTTTTGTTTCATTTACCTTCCAACATCTTAGGATGCTGATAACTGCCTGGTAACTGCCCACGGTTCCATGGTACAGCATTTGCACATACCACATAGAGTGAACATACTTCCCAGTTTGTCTTGGTTTATACATTTCCTAAGCATAATTAAGAATAATGACCCCTTTCATTCTTAGTAGTTTCTAGTTTGGACTGGAAGTTAAACAGTCATTCTACTTAGACCACAAAAATAGACTGTAAGCAGTTGAATACACACAAGGCACTCAAAGGCAGGCAGCTTGGCCGGCTAGTTGGCTAAATGAACATATAGACAAAAATTATCCTGATGCCAGCTCAGGTCCCTGGAATACTCTTGCTGAACAAGTGCAGGTTTTTATTACTTTTAAATATATTGATTATCAAATTAAGCTAAGTGTTGCTCAGGAAAAGACTGTTAAGGAATTTACCCCTGATCCCTGAATTAAAAACAATACTGTAATTAGCATATTGATTATAGTATAGTATACCCTTTAACACTGAGGATACTTAAAACAATATGTTCTATTAAATGATTAATAGTTGACCATATCTTGTTTTTAATCATCAGTGCCCTTAATCCTTCTGGAAATTAATTTTTTAAGCTGGCATAAAGTTTACTATATCACAATTGATTTGCAAGAGACAGAATGCTCATCTATATTTACTATAACCCACAAAGCAGTTTAGTATGTTATTAGTATGTTATTAGTTTACATTAATTCAACATTGTCTTGTATCTCAGTATTTGTCAAATTAATTATTGAGTCTAAGCCTAAAAGAAAAGAAACTGATGGTCAAATGAAATTATGACTGGCAACAACCCACATGTTCTTCAAATGGTGATTAAATGTGGTAAATCTAAACAGTGGAATATATACAATAAATCAGAATGAACTGCTAATACAACAACATAGATGGAACTCAAATGCATTATGCTAAGGGAAAAAAGCCAGACTCAGAAGGCTACCTACTTTATGAGTCCCACTTATATGAACTTCTGGAAAAGGCAAAATTATAGGGATAGAAAACAGATCAGTAGTGACCTGGGAGTGGAGGAAGGGGCTGACTACCAACGGACAGTAACGTTTCATATCTTGATGGTAGTGTTGGTTAAACTGTATGCATTTGTCAAAACAACTAGACTTATACACCAAAAAGTGAATTTTACCATATATAATTTTTAAATTAATTTGTTGCCAAAATACTATTTTTTAAAGTAGTTTAGATATGGAAACGAAAACAGGAGGCCGGCAAAAAAGTGTTACTGCCCACCCTTAAAAAGAGAAGAGAGAATATGACATGATGCAAATGAAAGGCCACTCTAACTAAACTGCTCTAAGTGTACTGTCCAGGCTCTAAGACATCTTTTGATTTCTGCAATGCTCGCTCTCGTGCTCTTTCTCTCTCTCTCAATATGACTCTCATATCTATAACTTCACGCAATCTTTAAAACCTCTTCAAATGCCTGTGCTCGCTCTGGATCTCTAATCGTCGTTTATTTGACGAACTGTATTACATTCATAACTCACCTTTGCCTTAAAATGCACTCATGGTACCAATCCTTTTCTTCATTCTTGGATCTCGTGGGGGGTACACTAGTCCTTCCCTTATCCCCAGTTTCACATTCTGCAGTTTACCACAACTGTGGTCCAGAAGCAGATGACCCTCCTTCTAACATATCATCAGAAGGTCAAGAGGAGCCCAGTGCTACGTATCGCAATACCTGCATCATCCACCTAACTTCATCCACTCATGCAGGCAGGCATTTTATCATCTCACATTCATCACAAGAACAAGGGGGAATAGAGAATAATAAGATACTTGTGGGGGGCATGACATTCACATAATTTTTCTTATAGTATATTATAAAAATTATTATATTTTACCATTAGTTATTGTTGTTAATCTCTTACTGTGCCTGATTTATAAATTAAATTTTATCGTAGGTATGTATGTATAGGAAAAAGACATAGTATATAGTGTTTGTACTATCCACAGTTTCAGGCATCCACTGGGGGTTTTGGAATATATCCCCTGCAGATAAGGAGTGACTACTGTACTTACATTAATTCCCTTAACTCCTGATTCTATCTCAATTTTGTTCTCTTTGGTCCCTCAGCTCAACTTGATCATGTCCTCTTCTCAGCCTTCAAGTGGGGCTCTTACCTACCATGAGTTAAAACCACAAAGATTAGGAATTTCATCTATACTTAAAGTGCTTCAGAAGTGGCAAACTCTAAAATTTCCCTTGGAACCCTATCAGTGTTTTTTTTCCCCCCAATCCAATAAATAAAATGTCCTTATTTTTGTCTAACCAAACTCTTGCTTTTGTCTTTAAATCCTATTTCCTATTTGGTTTTACACAAAGACAAAGATAAGAAGTCAACTTCTTCACAAAAATCATGCATCTACTTTAAGATTAGTATTAAAATTACAGTTGTGTCTTCCTTCTGTAGGGTACACACCTATGATTCCTACAACACTGTTAATCACTTAATATTGTACCTTATGTACTTTCAAACCTCTCCAATTTTTCTACATCTTTTAACAAATAAAGTGACCAAAACAAGGTACCAACAAATAAGAGACAATTTATAAATAAATACAACACAACATTAATGAGGCAAAAAAGAATACCCTTTGAAAAAAAGAGATCAACTAAGCTATGGTCTCCATACTGTGACAGAGGACAAGAAAAGAAAAAAATTACAGTCCCAGAACTTCCAAAAGTTCATGCTCTAACGGCTGAGTTGTTTCCTCGATTTTCACAGCCACCAAGGCTTTACGACTTTCCCATCCCCGGGCAAGAAAAAGCATCACCTCCACCAGCCCCAAAAACCTCTTCTTACTATGAATTCACTGAAGTTCTTTCTCCCAGCACAGGCAGGTGGCCTTCATGGGGTATTCTGAGCTATCACTTCAGTTCTATTAGAACCCACTACTGCTAATTAATTATGCAATTATTGAAATCACTTCCTATTATCTTTCATTTCCTTTAAAATCGAAGTATTTTTCTCAGCTGGAGAAGAGGAAAAAGGGTTGAGAAATGATGAAGGTAGAAAGCAAACTTTTTTTTTTTAAGTGGTTGGTAGGATTTGTTTTCTTATAATGTGAAAATATTTACCTTCCTTTAAGTTAATTAAGAGGCATGTGTGAATAAAAGGCAAGATAAGAAGACTTTAACAACAACAATTAGATAAAAGACAAAAATACAGAAAATAGAGCTAATGAAAAGAGAGGAGGTAAAAGACAGGAATAATGAAAAAAATGTAGATAGACTAAAAGATACAGAAACAGGGTTTTAATCAAGGGAAAAGAGGGGCACCTGGGTGGCTCAGTCGGGTAAGTGTCCTACTCTTAGTTTCGGCTCAGGTTACGATCTCATGGTACGTGAGTTTGAGCTCCATGTCGGGTTCTGCACTGATACCACGGAGCCTACTTGGAATTCTCTCTCCCCCCAGTTCTCTGCGCCGCCCCCGCCCCCCGCCTGCTTGCTCTCTTTCAAAATAAATAAATAATCTTTAACGGGAGGTGATGGGAAGAAAATAGAAATCTGTCCCAAAAAAGACAGGAGAATTATGGATGCAAAATGTTAATTTCATTTTGTGTTTCTTTTTAAAGAAAGCATAATGTGTCTATTGAAATTAGTTTCGGGGAACACAGGAAAATCAATGTCAGCCCATTAATGTACACAGGTGAGATTCAACTATTAAGGGCTTTTATGACAAAGACTTCTAGAAAATGAAGAAGTGAGTCAGGAATAAATAGTCATATAAAAATATCTGTAATTCAACAATACTCTTCCAAGTTTAGGCTGGCCTTCGTATCTCTCTGGTAATCCACTGAACAGGAAGCTATACAAATAAAAATACAGGGAAAAAGATGCTGGATGCACTACTTCTACCTCTACCTCTTAGACCCAAGTGAGTCATGGCAGCAGCTGGTAAAATCCTAAGGGGTTAAAGTCCACCCCATACCCAAGACCAAAAACTACTCCCACCCCACCTTGGCTCAATGGTTTTCTCCCACTGTGGTGAGGGTGGTTTTGGAAAAGCTCCTCAAATGCCAGGAAACACTGTAATACAAAAAGAAAAAACAATTCATAAGTACCAAAATTTAACTAACATTTTGGCCTCCCTCTCAAGGAAGATTGGTATAGCGGAAAAAGTATTAGTCTAGGAACCAAGGAACCAAGAAACCAAGTATGTTCTGCTTGTTCAGTAGGCATTCTAAGATGTTTGCTATATTCCAGGTGACCTGGTGGGGGAGGACACCAAACATTCCCTTTCTGCTAAGGTTAGTAAACTAGCAGAATATAAACCAGAATAAACTAGGAGGATAAGCCAGAACCTGCTGATGGTCATCACTGCCATTAACTGGGATGAAAAAAGAAGCCATCAGAGAAGTTAGCAGAACTAAGGAATGTAAAGAGACATTCATGGTAGAACCAGGCTCCAGCTCGTCCTGTAGATGTTTTCTCCCTTCAGTTGGTCTGTAGTTGGGTTGCTGTGACCACAAGTAAGTCTGGCCAATATACCTTGGGCTCTACTTCCACACTAAACCTGGACAAGTCATTCTTTGTTTCCTGGCCTTAGTTTCCTCTTCTTTCAAATGGGCTAGATCTGAGGTTTTTCAACATGTTTTTTAGGAAATGGGATTTTTAAATAAAAATCGTATTTTGATATCAAAAATTAAAATGACTTGATTCATATAAAACGTTATTTTATATAAGATCAGATTTACAACATTTACTTCTGACCAAAATACATAAGAACAATGGGTATTTAAATCTCACGTTGAGACTGAAAATAAAAATGTCTCTATTATTAGTATACTGTACTTTATAAGATTTAATGTATGGTATTTATTATTGTGACCAAAATCAATGATAACAATGATGTGTTTTGATTAAAACAAACTTTAAAACTGAAGACTAATGGTAAAAGTTGAAATCTGTTATTAACCTCTCAGGATTCTATTTATTTCTGCATTTTGTTTTGGTTGCATGTTAAGACAATTCTGATTCAAAAAGAAATGTTGCAAAGAGTAACATATGTTTTCCACATCTCCCTTATCCCATGATACTATTAAAGGTGGAGAAAAGTTTTAGGTTCTGCACAAAAGAAAATCTGACAGCACAAGCTTTTTAAAATAGATCTCCAACTGGTTAAGACTTAGTACATAATATAGTAAAGCACTCAGGTGTGTTGGTTTATTTTTTTAATGCTTTAAACCTCATGTAAAAATTAAATCTGAACCAAATGTTTATATAATACAATTAGTACCCTCAAAGAATTTTAATAAAAATAATCTCTGGACTCGTAAGAACATTTTCAGTCAGATTCATATATACTCACTGCCCACCAGAAACTGTAATGAAGCAAATATAAAAAGTTATTATTTATTTTTTTACAAATAAGCCTGCTTTAAACAAAAGAAACACAACCTTGGAGAATTATGAACACAGACAAATAATAAATTGGATCAAATAAGCAGACTATAATAATAATTTATTCAATCTCACTGAGAACCAACTTAATGGGGCAGATCACAGAAGGTGCTATAGAAAACATCCATTATTTAAGAGTGCCTGCTTTACAATGAAAATGAGTAACTCTCCATCCCTAACTTCAAGAAGTTAGCCACGTAGCAGAGGATACAATACATTCATTCATTCAACAAGAGTGTGTCCTCAGTGCCACCAGCCACTGTCCAAGCAAGCAGAGCTAAAAAGTGAACAATATACACGATTCCCTATCCTCGTAAGTTTAGACTTTAACCTAAGGACCGAAAGTAAACAATGAAGATTTTAAACACAGAAAACATGTGATTAGGTTAACATTTTTGAAAGACAGCGCTGGCTACTTTGTGAAAGTTACCATACACTGGAGGTAGTAAACCCAAGGATCAACCAGTTAGAAGCTACTGCAATGATGACGAAGTAATAGGAAATCAGATGAGGGAACAACAAACTCAGCTGAAGTATGTGGAAACAAAAAGCTTCAGAGAAGTAATGCTGTAGAGCTCAATCTTACGAGACCCAAGGTGTAGACCAGATAAGCAGAGAAAGAGAGTTTGTGCAGCAAGAGAAGATCATATGAAAGGCATGTCTGAGAAACTAAGTAGTTTCTCACAGTGGGTCTTGAATGTGAATCATAGCTAGAAAGGCAGATCAAGGAAAAGCATAAAGGGTATTTGATAACACAAGGAAACATCTCCAAGACACTGGAGTGCTTTTAAGCAGGGTGGTAACAGAATCAGGCTTACTAAAATTTTAGAAACATTCTTCCAGGGACGGTTAGCTTAAAAATCTGGGCTGATTCCAGCCAAAAAAAATGCGTGTTTGCCAAGAGATACACTCTCTCAAAGTCCTAATCTAATAATTTAGCATGACAATGAAATTATGGTCCAACAAAGTACTCTGAGGTTTAGAAGCCAAGTAACTAGTACCAAGTTCAGGGAACACTGCAGTTGATATGGCTATTAAAACCAAAAAGAAGGGAAGTCTCTGCAGATAAAATACTAGAAGTGTAATGGTGGCAGGATACAAATGGAATGAAAAGGAAAAAATAGCAACTAAGAAAAAGGCGAAATAATAGAAAATTTTCTTTCAGAGTAAGAATTAATTCCATTTGTTGTCAAGATCTATCAAATCTACCTCCTCCTATATGCAATAAATAACAAATTATGGTTCCTAACATGCAGTTGAAAAATGAAATTTAAGTTAATATGCAGTACTTAAGAAAATAACGAACAGAAACTAGATTAGAACTAGTAAACTATAACAGAGGACCAGCTCTACACTAGCTAACTTCCCACTGCTTAAAAAGAATGCTTTCTCTGCCTGATTGGTCCTTGAACATTACCAATTAAAATGGGGATGAGGTAGGGTGAAATGAAAGGATCAGGAAAGATGCTGATCAATGAACTAGACATGTTCTTGAGTGATCCCGTTCCAATTCTCTCTCTATATATATAACAGACATTACTCAGATACAAACATGACGACAGATACAGTGAAAAATCCAACTATTTTATCTTAAGATAATGAATCCTACCTTTCCGGGGTCATCCTTTGATCGAGGCACTTTAAGGAAACACTTGTTCAGTGACAGATTATGTCGTATGGAGTTCTGAAATTAAAGAAGAAAAGCCACAGGGTCATTGGAATCCAAAAAACAAAATCCATCTTTAAAAACAGAATCAGGGGATGCCTCGTTGGCTCAGTTGGTTAAGCATCTGACTCTTAGTTTCAGCTCAGGTCATGATCTCATGCTTTCCACAGTTCGAGCACAGAGCCTGCTTAGGATTCTCTGTCTACCCCTTTCTCTGTCCCTCTCCCACTTGCACTATCTCTGTCTCTCTTAGGATAAATAAACTTAAAAAAAAAAAAGTTTAAAAAAAAAACAGAAGAGAATCAGGAGTCTAAATATTCTTTGTATAGAATATAATTTCAAGTAGAAATAAACTTTTTAAATGCGTTTCAGATTTAAATCTTTCTGGGGGTACCCAGGTAGCTCAGTCAGTTAAGTGTCCATCTTCGGCTCAGATCATGATCTCAAGGTTCGTGAGTTCAAGCCCCGCATCGGGTTCTGTGCTGACAGCTCAGAGCCTGAAGCTTGCTTCAGATTCTGTGTCTCCCTCTCTTTGTGCCCCTCCCCTGCTCGCGCACGTGTAGACGCACTCTCTCTCTCTCAAAAATAAACATTAAAAGAAAAAAATTTTTAAACCTTTCCAATTTTCAAATTGTCAATGCTGCAAAGAAAAAATTCCACTGTCCCATTATAAAATGAGTGTATAAACGCCAATTAGGTTCTTACTACAATGAGAAGATTACTACATGAGAAGATACTGGCTACAGAGGGCTAACGAGGACATCTACATTCCTCAGTGCAGCAAGAAAGAATAACCATCTTGGATGGCAGGAAAATGCACTTGAAGACTTGAAGAATCTGTGAAATAGGAAATCTTTTCGTAAGTAAGTAGGACTGTGCCATAATTTTTACAGAAAATAACCAAAGGTCATTTCTTTTTAATGAAATGCTCCAAAATCCATTCAATAAATTTTGTTCCAAAATGGCCAGGTATTTGGTAGAGACGGGCTCCAACTGCATTTAGTCACTACTTGGAATTTTAGGAGGCATATTTTGGCATAATGTCTATTTTACTTTTTAACATAAAATTCTGAACTCTAACAACAATGCCTATATGAAAATTTCCCTCTCATAGGCTAATACTGGCATTAAAAAAGTTTTTGTTTCTGTAAACATTTTTTTAAATTTTTATATTTATTTTTGAGAGAGAGACAGAGTGTGAGTGGGGGAGAGGCAGAGAGAGAGGGAGACACAGAATGCGAAGCAGGCTCCAGGTTCCAAGCCATCAGCACAGAGCCCGACGTGGGGCTTGAACCCACGAACAGTGAGATCATGACCTGAGCCGAATTCGGACGCTCCTAAAAAAGTTTTTTTAAAATGGCCATAGAATATCAGTTCAAGTCTATCTTATCAAAATATCAACTGAAAACTTATGAATGGGCGTTCCACCTCTGCTTGGGTAAGTCAAAATAAAACCCTATTTTTAGCCACACTGGAGAGCTAAAGCTGCAAGGCACACCAACAAATTAAATTCCTGAGAAGGACAAGCCCATTCAAGGAGAAAGGAGACAAACTGTCTCACCTTTTGGCAGAGTATGGGAGAAATAGGTAGCCACCATCCAAGCATCCAAGAAACTAGCTACAATGTGAAAGGCCAAGCAAAGGCTAGTGTGTCAGTTTAGAGTAGCAAGGGCCCCAAACAACAGAAGTTCCCACTCTCTCTTCAAGCTCTTCTCCATAGGCCTTTACTATATGCTCACAGAAAAAGAATGGGGATAGGAAAGGAGAACAAAGGAAGTCTCCCTAGTGGCATAGGCAGGAAGGAGGTAACAGACAGCTCTAAGTGGAAGACAAAGCCCTACCACCTTTGACAGATTTCATAAAGCCAAAGCTTTAACTGTGAGATAGGAACAGCAAAACTTCTCACCCACAGGACTCTGGCAAAGATGGCTTCTAAGGGAAGAAGAGAAACAAAAACCATTCTCAAGACACAAGCAAAGATCTACTGCTGGCTGGTAAAGGAAGGAAAGAAGCAAAATGCTTTTACCCCCGGGACAACTGTCAGAAACTACCTTGGGCCCAGGACTCTACATCAAAAGCAACTACAGATACAGGCTAGAATGGCTGAAGGAAAGAAACACTGAAAAAGCCCCACTCTAAGTCAAAGGGCCTGAGTTAGACTGACCCTGAATCAAGAAAACAGAGGGGCGCCTGGCTGGCTCAGTGGGTAGAGGATGTGACTCTTGATCTTGGGGCCAGCAGATTAAGCTCCACGTTGGGCACAGATATTACTTTAAAGAAAGAAAAGAAAAGAGAGAAGAAAGAAAAGAGAAGAGAAAACAAGACAGTAAAAATGCACAGTCTCTAACACAAGCCTAACAGTGAACAACAGCAATAATGACATACTGACAGAGGAGCCGCAGGAGCATAGAAAGAGACCTCCATCTGTATAGCAAGGCAGGCAGAGACAACTAAGAGCTGAAGAGAAACGGGGTGCCTGGGTGGCTCAGTTGATTAAACATCCGACTTCGGCTCAGGTCATGATCTCGCGGTTCGTGGGTTAGAGCCCCATGTCCGGCTCTGTGCTGACTGCTCAGAGCCTGGAGCCTGCTTCCGATTCTGTGTTTCCCTCTCTCTCTGCCCCCTGCTCACACTCTGTCTCTGTCACTCAACAATAAATAAATGTTCAAAAAAATTTTTTTGATAAAAAGCTAAAGAGAAGGCAGGAAAAGAGAAAATTCTATAGCACCCAAGCACCTCATTCCAAGCACAGGTAGTAAGAGCCTACTGCTGGAGGAATGTAAAATCTCTAGTACACTGAAGGTGAAGATACCAACAAAAAACCCCAAATCCAACTCAACTATTGACAAATTGAATTCAACTTCCCATAAAAATGGCCTGGGGAAAAGATGTCTGTCCATCTGCAAGTAGAAATACCATTTATCTGAATCTCTACCATTCTTTTCTACACACATAGCTGGCACTCAAAAATTGCAAAACACAGAATTGCAAGGAAAAAAAAACCTATTGTCATGAGATAAAATCATCAATACTCAAATGAAAGGTGTTAGAACTATCAGACATGAAATTTAAAATAACTATGATTAAGATGTTCAAGGACCAAGTAGAAAAAGTAGTAATGTGCATAAAGAGGTGGGAAATTTCAACAGAGATATGGAAACTATAAGAGTCAGATGTAAAAAGATGTCCGGCTGGCTCAGTTGGTAGACTCCTGATATCAGTGTCATGAGTTCAAGCCCCACACTAGGTGTGGAGCCTACTCAAAAAAAATTAAATAAGTGTGTGTGTGTATACACGTATGTGCGTGCGTGTGTGTGTGTGTGTGTGTGTGTATAAATAAAAGCAGGAACAAAAAGTCAAATGTAATGCTATGAATAAAAAAACATGATCAAAAATAATTCCCAAGATGGATTCATCAGTAGACTAGACAACCAGGAAAGTTTCAGATCAACAGAAATTATCCAAATTGACTCACACATGTGCACAAAACTTAAACATACATACACACCATATTTCAAGAACTATGAACAATATATGTAATTTGAGTCCTAGAAGGAGAAAAGAAAAAGTATGGGGCAGAAGAAAAATGTGAAAATAGCCAAGAATCTTCTGAAAATAATGCAAGACATCAAATCACAGATGCAAGAATTTCAGAGATCACCAAGAAGAAGAAATTAAAAATTCATACACATATATTCATTATAGATCAAAATGCTGAAAAACAAAATGAAGAGAGTATTTTGAAGGCAACAAGAGGAAAAAAATTATGTACAGAGCAATAATGATAAAAAAAAAAAACTATGCAAGTTAGGGGCACCTACATGGCTCAGTCGGTTAAGCTTCCAACTTCGGCTCAGGTCATGATCTCTCTGTGAGTTCAAGCCCAATGTCAGGCTCTGTGCTGACAGCCTGGAGCCTGGAGCCTGCTTCAGATTCTCTGTGTCCCTCTTTCTCTGCCCCTCCCCTGCTTGTGCTCTCTCACACAAAAATGAATAAACATTTAAAAAATTACAAAAAAAAACTATGCAAGTTAGAAGACAACAGAATGACAACTTTAAATACTAAAAGAAAAAGAAAACTGCTCTATATGCAGTGAGAATATCTCTCAAAAATGAGGGCAAAATAAAGACTTCCAGACAAGCAAAAGCTGAAAGAATCTATTTTGTGTAGTGCCAGTTGGCTAGTAATATTATAAGGAAGTCTTCAGGCAGAGGTATGATCACAAATAAAAACTTGGATATCAAAAAGAAATAATGAGTTTCAGAAATTGTAAAAATAAGGTAAATTTTAAAAACACTTTTTCTTATAGGGTGCCTGGGTGGCTCAGTCAGTTAAGGGTCCCACTCTTGGTTTCGCATCAGGTTATGGTCTCACAGTTTGTGAGCTTGAGTCCCACATCGGGCTCTGTGCTTGACAGTGTGGAACCCGTTTGGGATTCTCTCCCTCTCTCCTCTCTGCCCCTCCCCTGCTCATGCTCCCTCTCTCTCAAAATAAATAAACTTTAACAATTACATGGTTTGTAACGTGTGAAAGTAAAATGTACAACGATAACACTTAAGATGGGTCAAAAGAATAAGAAATATAAGGTTTATAAAGTTCTTCCACTATACATAAAATTATATATTTGAAGGTAGATTGTGATAAGATAAAGATTTATGTGGTAAATGCTAGAGCAGCCACTAAAACAAAATTTAGGAAAAGGTGTAAGTAATAATATAATGGCAGAGATAAAATGGAATCATAAAAAAATAGTCCAAATCTAAAAGAAGACAAGAAAAAAAGAGCTAATCAGACAAACCAGAGTTCATCTAACCACCTTAAAAGTTCAAGATGGTGGGGAAATCAAGACGGTCATGTTTTTTCTAAATGGCCAAAGAGGAAGAACAAATCTCTACTTGAGGCTTCCTCCTCTACAGTAAGTTTAAATGTTGGAAATCATCAAGGCTTTGGTCTAAGTCCTTTTTTTCATTTCTATATTTGCTGCCTATGAAAATATCATCTTCGACGACCATCTGTGACAATCTATCTAGACCTCAAAACTACACCTGTCTCCTGAGTTCCGAACATACATTTTCAACAATCTACTGGACATCTCCATAAATACCTTAAACTCAGTATGTTTAAAATTAAACTCAATCTTCATCCCCAGTGTGATCTTCCAGGTTTCTCTTCTCAGCTGAGTAACATAACAGCTCCAATCAGAAAGCTGTAAAACATCCTTACTCTTCCTTCTTCCTCACCATCTAAAACAAATCTGTTGCCAGATCTTAAGTCTACCTTTGATCTACCTACTTTATTCCATCTCTGCCATGCTCCTTTCTGAGGCAGTTAACTCTTCATAACGTACATTCAGTATTACTTTTCAATGACTTCCCCCTGCACTTAGGGTAAAATCCAAAATCCTTAACAAAGCTTCCAAAGGTCCTTCATGATCTGACCCCACCTCCCTACCTTGTTGTCCATACTCATCCTCTCCAATGTTCTTTCTCACCTCTAGGCTTTCCATTTGTTGCTCCCTCTGCAAAGATGACTTTCTCTGGTCTTACCCTATCCCCTTCACTTAAATGACTCTACTCAACTTTCAATTCATTCTTGACATAAACATCAGTTCTTTTTTTTTTTTTTTAAAGTAGGCTTCACACCCAGTGTGGGGCCCAACGCGGGGCCTGAACTCATGGCCCTGAGATCAAGAGTCAGACACTTAATTGACTGAGTCACCCAGGAGTCCCAAACATTAGTTCTTTAGGGAAGTCCTTTCTGACTTTTCTTGTCAGGTTAGCTCTCATTGTAATAAATTTATCACCCTGGATTTCTCATCACACTTGTAATTATTTGTTTAATGTCTTCTTCCTATATACTGCATCCTATACCAAAATGTAAGTAGACTCCGTAAGGGTGGGAACCTTGTCTATCAACTTACAACCTAGAATATAATGCTTTTTATATGGTAATCCCAAATCTGTTGGAAAAAAATACCAAAAGCATATTTAAAAAGTAAAAATACCCAGACAGATACCAAAGCCAAGACAAGAATATACACCACATACACAATTAAGAAAAGAGATTACTGGGGCACCTGGCTAGCTCAGTCAGTTGAGCGTTTGACCTCTGGTCAGGTCATGATATCGCAGTTCACAAGTTCAAGCCCGGCATCGGGCTCTCTGCTAGCAGCTCAAAGCCTGGAACCTGCTTCAGAGTCTGTCTCCCTCTTTCTCTGCCCCTCCCCCACTCACACTCTTCTGTCTCTCCCCCCCCCAAAAATAAATAAAACACTTTAAAAGTTCAAAAAAAAAAAAAAAGATTACTGAGATTATTTCATACAACCTGGGCAGACCCTACCTCTAATAATCACATGAAAAGAAGTTGGGAGAGTAGAGAGGTAGACATAATTTAAATGGTCTAGGTTAATGTGGAGAAAAATGGCCCAGGTTAAACAACTAATCGAGGCATATTGCTTGGGCTTGAAAATCCTAGCCCCAAATGTGGTTTCTCAAAAATACCATCTACCTGCACTAGAATCATTTAAGATGAATTTTAATGCAGATTCCTAGGCTCCATCCAAGATAACTATTTCAAAATCTCTGGAGCTGTGACCCAGGAATCTAAAATTTTTAAATATTTTTTTAAAAAAAAATTTTAAGTTTATTTATTTATTTTGAAGGGGTGGGGGGAGTGGCTGAGGGAGAGTAGAGAGAGAGAGAGAGAGAGAGAGAGAGAGAGAGAGAGAGAGAGAGAGAGAGAGAATCCGAAGCAGGCTCTGTGCTGTCAGTGCAGAGCTCTGCATGGGGCTCAAACTCACAAACCGTGAGATCATAAACTGAGCCAAAATCAAGAGTGGGACACTTAACCAGCTGAGCCACTCAGGTGCCCCTAATTTTTAAAAACATTCAGGGCGCGTGGGTTGGTTAAGCATCTGACTTTGCCTCAGGTCACCATCTCACGGTTTGCGGTTCACGAGTTCAAGCCACATCGGGCTCTATGCTGACAGTTTGGAGCCTGGAGCCTGCTTCAGATTCTGTGTCTCCCTCTCTCTCTGTTCCTTCACTGCTCACACTCTGGCTCTCTCAAAACTAAACATTAAAAAAAATGTTTTTAAACATTCTAAGTGATTTTTATTTTAAACTTGAGTTTAAATGGGCACCTCCAGTTCAAATTAACCACATTTCTACCTGTATCTTTTTTTCCCCTGCTGTGAGAACCTTGGTTCCCCCACAACATCAATGTATGTACTCAATTGTTCTACCCTACCATGCACATAAAATAGTTTCAGAATTATTCCAAACTTCTCCACTTCTTTTCTTGGGGTTGTAGAGACTGCCTCTAGTGAAAAATCACTAGACAAATCTATTAAGTAAAAGTCATAATTTCCTTGCAATTCTTTTTGACTTTAGTATGTATCCCACGAAAAGCTTTAAGTTTCTTGAATTTTCTTTCTGTGGTATTTTATCCATTTGATAAGATGTACAGCTTATGTTTCTGCTTATATTCAGTTCCAAGGTTTCCTTTTTCCATCCTTTTTGATTATATATATATTTTTTGTATGTGTAAAACATTTACATGGTTTAGAACTAAACAAAGAGGTATACTTGAAATCTTATTCTCGTCTATATCCATCCTCCATAGTTAAGTATGTTCACTACATTTCTAGTTTATTATTCCTAACTTTTATAACAATAAGCAAATGTATATTTTTCTCCCCCACACACATAAAAGGTAGCATAATACACCCACATACATATAACATTCTTTTGTATTTTTTTTTTTTACAACAGAGAAACTGGAATTTTTATTTTTAATTTTTTAATGGTTTTTATTTATTTTTGAGAGACAGAGAGAGACAGCACGAGCAGGGGAGGGGCAGAGAGAGAGGGAGATACAGAATCCAAAGTAGGCTACAGGCTCTGACTAGCTGTCAGTACAGAGCCCGACGCGGGGCTCGAACCCACAAACCGTGAGATCATGACTTGAGCCAAAGCCGGATGCTTAACCGAGCCACCCAGGCGCCCCTATATTTTTTTATTACTCTAAACTCTAGTAAATAGGTTAATTTTCTTTAGTTACATGAATAGCACAAAAATTTTAATTCCTTTTTCTCCAGGTCAGATTACAAAATTATTCCATCATAGAAACTTAAAAGAGTGTTTTAAAAATTCTTCTGGAATATTCAAAGAGTTATTTTTATTAATGTTTATTTATTTTTGAGAGAGAAAAAGAGACAGAGGATGAGAGGAGGGAGGGGCAGAGAGAGAGGGAGACAGAACCTGAAACAGGCTCCAGGTTCTGAGCTGTCAGCATAGAGCCCGACACAGGGCTCAAACTCACAAAGCACAAGATCATGACCTAAGCCAAAGTCGGACACTTAAATTGACTGAGCCACCCAGGTGTCCCAAGGAGTTATTTTTAATATGTAATCTCCCTTCAATGCCCTGGCACAAATGAAAGGGAATTTTACCTAAATATTAAAATTATACTTGAATTCTTTTAAATAACCATGGCAACATTTCTCCTCTGAGTGATAGAAGAAATAGTGAGCAGCAGACTCTAAGAGGGTGCAAAACAAATCTAAGGACAGCAAACTGTAAAATATGAAAACAGAACCAGGACCTGAGAAAAGGAGAAGATAAACCAGTCTCCATTTGTCTCCATTTGCAATGTTTATTTAAACTATTTCTGTGTTTACAAAAATAAAATTAGAAGCAATCATGGCAAGTTCTAAGCATCTAAAACTGTGTGGAAGACTTTTTAAAAAGAATAATCATGAGGGTTACCTGGATGGCTCAGTCAATTAAACCTCTCACTTGGGCTCAGGTCATGATCTTGCAGTCAGTGAGTTCGAGCCCCGTGTCGGGCTCTAAGCTGGGCATGCAGAGCCTGCTTGGGATTCTCACTCTCTTTCTCTCTGTCCCTCCCCTACTCATGTTTCTCTCTCAAAATAAATAAATAAATAATTTTAAAAATTAAACAAAAGAATAATCATGAGCTGGCAATCTCTGGAAGCATTAAAGGTCTGCCTAAAGCAAGAGACTGAAACAGATAATCTCTTTAGTTTCTAAGAGCAACACCACCCTCCACCTATTTCCATTTCTCCCCTTCCCCATTCTTTCCTCATTAGACCTAAACCATATCTTCCAGATGAAACTGTTATTAGTTACTTCCAAACCAGTTTCAGACCATGATTTGGGCTGGCCAGCAGCATGGAATTCAGCAGACTGGACCTGGCACTCTCAGGTGGACTTACACTTCAGTTGAAGCTGAGGTCAGACAGGTAAATGAGGTATATAACTGATCTCCATGTACTATTCACTACCAAATCTGGACCAAACTCTTCAGCTTGGCATTCATATATTCATGGAATCTCTGCATTCTGGCTCTATCCCAAACTCTTACTGGTCTCTCCCATAGAACTCCTGTAACGAACTGCTTCCTAAGAGTGTTTTCTAATTAAAAAAAAACAAACAAACCACTTAAATCTTACTCTTCTTCAAAATAGAGCTCAATTACACTTCCTCTATACTTTTCTATTGATTCACCTTTCCTGTATTCTCATAACAGTCTTTCTGCCACTCACTTTAGAACCTCATCATACTTCCTATAAGCTCTTCTAAATTTTCACAGCGCTTATTAATTTCACCCTTCATTTAACACTCTTTTACTAAGTCACATACATAGTGGATGTTTTATGGCTTACACATAGTAGGTGTGCCCAGTTAGTCAATTCATCATAGCACAGCATTCTGTTTCTCTATTACAGAGCTGTTTATATACCATTATAATTCCTTGCTTATATATATCCCCCTTATCCAATTAAGATTATAAGCTTCCTTAAGGGCCCTGTGCTATGTTTGTTAGTACTGCCAAAGCCCAATATATTGCTCATAAAAGTATGTAAATAAATCCTTTTCAAATTTAATGAAGGAAAGACTAAATTAGCTGAAAACAAAAGGATATGACCTAGAACAGAGATTGGAAATTTGTAGTCCATAAACTAAACTCACCCAAAAGACGCATGTTTGGCCTGCACGGTATTTAAGAAAACTAGAATTAACAACATTTAAAAATTGGGAAACTGCACACAAAATCCAGATTTCTGGGGGGAAAAAATTGTTAAGACCTGCCATATGCCCTAAAAAGCACAAGAGCCTGCTCCACATTAGACATGCACTCTTCAGTTAGGCATCCTTTTTGCTTTTCTCATTTATGTCACTTCTCTGGTCCCTGCAAGTATATAAATTTACAACCAATGATATAGACCCATGAATCTCTGGTGGGCTTTCTAATAAGCCACTTATTCAAATTTGGGACTTATTCAAATTTCTACTCCCTAGCCATAGTGTTTTTTTCCAATGCTAAACAAGTTTATCAAAATCTGCTAGCCTTCCCTCATCCTAAATCTTGACAAAAGGACTCTACTGAATAGTAGTGCCTAGCAGTAAAGCCAGCAAACACAGCTTAGATGGATCACTACTACTTGGTTAGAATGATTTTTTTTTTTTTTTTGGTTCATGGATTAAATTTTATTTGTATTTCCTCCACTGAAATATTCTGTTAGAAGTAGACTCTTATTCAAATTATACTATTTACAATCACTTCTCATACTGAGTCAGCCAGTTAAGAGACAGTTCATTTTGGCAAATTAAATTCAATAAATATTTATACATTGTTTGCAAAATTACAGGCCCTACATAATGGCTAAGGCATGAGATTTGAAATCTCCAAACCTACCAAGTCTGGTACCAAATATTGGCTCCTCTCTTCTCTAGCTGAGAAATTCTGCAAAGTTACTTCTTCTCTAAGCCCCATTTCCTTACTTTTCAAATTTGGACAGTAACAGTACTTATTTCCTAATACTGTTGTGTGACTTAAAAAGACAAAGATGTAAGAAGGCACTTTGGCATATAGTGCCTGACACACAGAAAATAACAAAAGCAGCTATCATTTAAGTATTTGAGTACAGAAATAAAAACTAATGAAAGAAGATATTTAAACAAAATTCTCTAAGTCTATGATACTGTCATTAATCAAGCGTACGGAAACACAAAAGAGATTAGTTCTATAAGGAGGAGAGAGGTAACTTATGAGCTAAAAGAACAAATAGGATAAATGCCAACTAGAAAAAAAAAGGCTGAAGAGAGAAATTTCAAGGACAGGTAAGAGACCAACAAAAGCAAGAAAAAAAATCAGTTTTTATATCCAGGGGCAGCTAGTAGGTTGGAATAGGCAAAGAAAAAGATACATGAGAAGGAACTGGCAAAATATAAAAGTAGGAAAGAAGGCTAGGGCATGGATTCAGGACTTCATTCAAGTCACATTTACTGAGGCTGATTGGATGGAAGCACTGTGCTAGGACATGGAATAGAAGTGGATATATTAAAAAATCCCTTCCCTTGAGACACTTGATTATCTGGCATCGTGCACAGCCCAATGCATAATAAATCAGTAAATGTTTTTAATAAATCTAGTCAAACAAAAAAGACAAAGATGTTGAGACAGGAAGACTTAAGAAAAACAAGAGTAACTACCATCTAAAGCTCTATAAACTCCCTTTTTTCCACATGCACACGTACGCAGCACACAACTGGGTAATTCCCATATAGGAAAATAAACATAACGTGCGCAGGCACAAAAATAAGTTAAGTTTGAATTATTTGTTGTAGAACATAAATTAGGTAGGAAACCAATGTAACGCTACATCCAAAAGCTCAGATGAGGAACTATGGCTTCTTAAAGAACTGGTTAATTCTAGGGCTAGACAGGAATGATACAAGATGAGCCTGGAACATCTTGTGGTGCCAGAAAGTTAAAAAATGCTAAACAAACAAATTAAGAGGGCCACATGAAAAGAGCACAGGAGCCAACTGCAAGACCCCCTGATGGCCAAAGCTGCAAAAATCTGAATGACAAATAATGACAGCACAAAGATTAAATGTCCATGAGTGCATGGACATCTCATTAATATAGAGAAGGAACTAAGGAAAAGAAAAAAATCACTAGTAGAAAACAATAAACACTGCTATAGTTATGATCTATCAACGAATGCTAAAATCAGTGAGCAGAAGTTTAATAGGGTACTTGCATGCCCTCTAAGTTGCGCCCCAAAACATTTTATAATTTACAAAGTGATAAATAGTAATTTAATGCAGAAACCTGGAAGACATCACCTTCACCAAATAGCCAAGGTTAACATTACCTTGTTATAAGACATACTAACATCAAGTACCTCTTCATACGACATACAGAGAAGGGCACATCATCTCTGTGTCATCCTTCCCCAAAATGCATTACCTTCAATCTAACCATGAGAAAACATCAGATATATCCATACTATAAAACATACTATCCAATACCATTCTACAAAACATTTCCACAAAATACCTGACAAGGACACTTCAAAAGTATCAAGGTCATAAAAAACAAGACTAAAGATGAGAGGAGACTAAGAAGACATGACAACTAAACATAATGAGGGATCCCGGATTAGAACCTGAATTGGATCCTGGAATATAAATGGACATTAGGAGAGAAACTGATCTGAATGAAGTCTATAATTTTCTTGGAAGTGAACAGTACTATTTAGTCAAAAATACTGTACTAATTTTAATTTCTCAGTTTTTATCACTGTACTATGTTTATACAGGTTGTTATCATAGAGAAAGTGAATGAAGAACATATGGGAACCCTTTCTACTATTTATGTAACTCTTCTATAAACCTAAAATTCTTTCAAGATAAAAAATTAAAAAAAAAACCCATAAATGATGAAAACAATACTGGTTACAATACTTTTTTTAAAAAAAAACTATAAACTCACTATCAACTTACCTGAACTGTAGGTACTGTTTTCCAGTGAATGCTACATTATCTCTGTTCTTACTTTATGCTGTCAGTCTTGTAACATAATAAAGCTCTAACAAATTGATATTCTATGAAAAATAAAGTTATTCACTTAATAAAAAACATTTAATTTCCTTTTCTGCCTATCTTAAAAAAGACTACTAATCAGAATTTTTTAATTATATAAGCCTCTACAAAGCTTCATCTTCAATAGAAGCCAATATTGTTACTGTTTACAGCATGAATAATAACTTAAATAAAATCCTTACCTTCCAACCACTGCCAGCCTCTCTATAATATGGGAAGTTATCACAAATCCACTGGTAAATCTCACTTAGAGTCATTTTCTTTTTGGGTGAACTATTAATTGCAAATGTAATGAGGCTGGCATAACTGTATGGAGGTTTCCCATCTTTGTGCTGTTGGACTTCTTCCTGGTCCAGTGTTGTATTTGGGTCAAGGAGCGCATTCTTCTTGGAAATTCCTGTTCCGTGTGCATTTTGTGCAGCATCAGATTTCTGGATGGCTGCTCTCATGGTGAGCTGTGGTAACCAGTCCATAGATGTTAGGCTGCTCTCCAGTTCAGATGTCATCCTGAAGGTAAATAGACTCCTTAGTCAATATCAAGGAAAGAACCCCTGCTTCTCAAAATATCCAATATTCACAAATCTAGGAGTTCCTAAATCTGGAGGAAAAAGATTGAGTATGTTAATGACCAAGCCAAATATTTAAGGGATCAATATTTCCAATCTTTTTTCTTAATTTTTTCCTCTCCCAAAACACAACCAATTTGGTTTTAAAATGTTTAAGATACAGAACAATACATACACACAAAGTGATCCTGATGCCAATGTTTCTAAAATAGACTATCACTTTAAATAGGGCAA
Source organism: Cryptoprocta ferox (assembly GCA_028646485.1). Classification (NCBI taxonomy): domain Eukaryota; kingdom Metazoa; phylum Chordata; class Mammalia; order Carnivora; family Eupleridae; genus Cryptoprocta; species Cryptoprocta ferox. The sequence continues at coordinate 69,968,938 of CM053570.1, read as the reverse complement.
CAAGATTATAGTATGAAAAGTAAGTCTGTAGTCCAGCTCTTTACTCACCAACACCACATGCCCTTTAAAAACTTAAGATTATACATCTGGCATTTCTTTTACACAAATTTTAGGGGAGTCGCACAAACAAAAGAATACCCAAAGTAAAAAGCTCAGAGAAGTAACTGAGAAACAGGCACAGGAATTTGCAAGGAGGAAAGAAGGTAGAGTTGAGCAGGTGGGAGGTAGGAAAAGCAAGCAGAGTAGACAAGAATAGTAAGTAGACAAGCTAGCTGGGGGAGCTGACAGAAAAGAGGAATGCAAATTCAAGGACACTGATGAACAAGAGAAAAGAGGATAGGCAGTACCCAGGCAGTTAAAAAAACAAAACAAAAAACAAAGTCAAGGAACAAGATTAAGAACACTAAAGATCTGGGAGTGTAGGATAGGAGAGATTAAATCATATAAATGGATAGCAAGAAGCATTAAAACCTCAGGACAGGCTGATCTGGATTCTATAATGCATTTCTCTCCAAGGCTAAAAAATTCAGACCATTATCATCCAAAGAAAGAAACAAGAAAAACAAAATCTACCAGTCGACGCATATTCTGGAGAAGGGAGAAAGATGCTCTAAGAATTGAAGATAACAATATAGAAACAAAGCCTGACACTTCACACTGGAATTGCTAACTTTCAATGGAGAATACAAACCTCTCTACCATACGATCAAAGAAACAGGAATAATGACCCTGACAATAGAGTAGAGAAGAATGAAAGACTTCTAAATGATATCAAAATAATGGGGGGGGGGGGCGGAGGGGAGGACAAGAAACTTAAAGTACCTCAGTCAAAAGAAACAATTTGTGGCAAATAAAACCCAGTACAGGCCCTTATCCCAAAAGCAATATATGCGTAGGATATGAACTTCTGGGAAGCAATACAGAACTGATAAAGAACATAGGCTCTCAAGTCAGATCAGAGTTCAGGTACTGATTCCAGTAGTTACTAGCTGTAGGAAATGAAAATGTTAATTAATATCTCTAAGCTCCAGCTTTCTCTTTGGTAAAATGAAACAAAAGTAGTTCTTACAGTTAAAATACTACTTTGAGACTTAAATGTGGTAGCATACACACAGAAGAAACATCCATCATGTGCTAGTTAATAATATTACTCTAGGATTATCTGGCAAGGTAATGCACTATAAAGTAAACCAGATTAAGCAAGAGCAATTATAAATCAAAAAAACAGCTATGAGGATTCTATCTGCCCTGTAGTAGAGTCCTATTATCTTGCTCTTCAGAGATTCTGAGCCACCATTTTACCTTTTTCACTTCCTCAAATTCCCTCCATCTCTACTGTATACATTCCTCTGAAATCTAAACTTTAAATTCCTCTACACAGCACCTTCAGAGATCTAAAAAAAACAAACAAACAAACAAACAAAAACCTTACCATCCTGCTTTATAATCTCAACACTATATGAAATGCTTGTTCCCAGCATGAAATAGGTTATGGGAACTTACGGAATAAGACAAGGTAACTTAGACATCACAGATTGTCAAGTGAGTGGGCAAAGTACCCTAGATATCAAGTTAAAAGACTTGCCCAAATTCACAAAGGTAGTTAACAGTAGAACTAAAACCAGAGCCCAGGTCTACTCATGCTCAATCCAGTAGCTTTTCTACCATTCCTCATCTGTAAAATAAGCATAACAGTACCTACCTCAACTGATGTAAAGGACTGAGAACAGTGACTGGCACACCGTAAGTACTCAATAAATGTTAGCTACTGGTGGTGGTGGTGATGCTAATAGTAGTTGCTGCTGTTATTATTCACATTTCATTCTATAAACATTGGCAATTATTATACCATGCTGCCATCCTATTTGCCTCAATTAAGGCTCCACTGAGTAGCTTTATTTTGTTCAAATTCCCAAAGGAGCCAGTCACATACATATTCAAAGTTAATATAAATGCACATTCCAAATTGGAATATAATTGATATTGCAGATGCCCCCTATTAAGAACCATCTTTAATTTCTGTTTCCTTCCCCCAGTGCCACTGAGACTTTGACTCTGTAATATTAAACATATAATCAGTAGGTACTTAATACATGTTAACAAGAATTTATAATTACATGTGTACAAGCCTGTTAGAGTAAAATTTTGTACATACACACACACATGAAGTATGATAAAATTTCTGTCCTCCAGGAAACTGTAGTCCAATTAGGAAGGTCAAACATAAGGAAGAATAGAAAAAGAAAGCAAGGCTGAGCTCTGGGTGCGGTAACAGTACAAAAAAGGGAGAGGAAAACATGGACCGCAGCCTTCAAAGGTAGGGAAGGAAGACCTTGGGCTAAGAGCTGAAGAAAGTTAAGATTTAAACAAACTAGAAAGAAAATGGTTCCTAGTCATCAAAAACACCATAAGTCTGAATCTTTCCATTGCTGTGCTTATCTTCATCAGTTCTGCTAGATTAAATGTGAAGTACACTATAAAATATCTATCTTAACTTTTAATTTTTTTTAATGTCCTACTTATTTTTGAGAGAGAGAGCACGAGCAGGGGAGGAACAGAGAGAGAAAGGGACAGAAGATCTGAGAGCAGCAAGCCCGATGTGGGGCTCAAACTCACAAATTCCAAGATCATGACCTGAGCTGAAGTTGGGATTATAAACCGACTGAGTTACCCAGGCACCACTTAATAAACTCGGGAAAAGTGGGGCTGCTATTCTGTTTGCAATTTACTAAAGTTTATATATTCTTAGTAGTAAAGTAAAAAGTGCTTCCATCGTTGGTACGTAATCTGGCTATGGCCATGGTTCTCCATTAAACACTAAAGTATACAAAAAATGACCATTAGTTGGCCAGATCATCAGTAACTTTAGAAAGAAACCTTTTAATGGAATGGTGATGACAGAAGTCCACTTGTATAAGAGAACAGATGGTGATACATTTAAGAACAGCATGGGAGGCTCTGAGGAATCTGGTTATGGGAATCTGGTTAAGAAATGTCAAGCCCTCATTACCTCACCTCATTCCAAGAGCTTCGTAGCTGGCCTCCTAGACTCTAATTTCTTACCACCCCTCTCTGCTAATCACCTCCAGAGTCCAAGCATACACTCTAAGAGAAATCTGTGAGCACTGTTTTCATGTCATCGTGCCCAAAGATTTTCAGTGGTCCCCTTTCTCCTATTATACTAAATTTAAACTCCTCATTTTCAACTACAGATACTTTAGTTTTTATTAATCTTTTATTCATCCTTCTCTAAATTCCTGGAGCAATTATAACCTCAATTTGGTATTTACCATACTGTTTCGTATGTTTAACTGCATCATATGCTTAAGCATTCTACCCTCACTCTCTCTTCCCCCACCTCCGTGTTGAGGACAGTGACCACACAACTAATACTTCAGATGTTACCTAACGCCATGCCAGGTACTTGTTGTCCGAAAAACCAAATAGTATTTGGATAAAGAACATTAGTTTCTGGAATGTCTTTTCCTTCTAACACTGCCTAGCTTGCTTCTACTTTTCTTCAAGACTCAGACCAAACACCTCTCTCTCCAGAAAGCCTAGTCAATCCATTCTTCTTATCTTCCATTTCCTAAATTCAACTAGATCCTGCTCCCACAGAATACAAATACTTCTATCCCAGGATTTATATAAGATTATAATGATCTTTATCCATCTCTCCAGAAACCATGAGGTCCTTGGAAGAAGACACTTTTTCTCTCTCTGTCCAATGCCTGGGAACATAACAGGTAAAGGGTCAATAAATAATGGTTAAATGACTGAAATAGTGACTACCCAATGAAGGTGTGGGTTTGGTTCTTCCCAAACAAGTGAGACCATACACTTTTACAAGCTAAAAGACATGAATGAATGAATGAATGAGAAAGGAAGAAAAGAAAGAACAAGAAAGAAGAAAGAAGAAGAAAGAAGAAAGAAGAAGAAAGAAGAAGAAAGAAGAAAGAAGGAAGAAGAAGAAAGAAGAAAGAAGAAGAAAGAAGAAGAAAGAAGAAGAAAGAAGAAGAAAGAAGAAGAAAGAAGGAAGAAGAAGGAAGAAGAAGGAAGAAGAAGGAAGAAGGAAGAAGAAGGAAGAAGAAGAAAGAAGAAGAAAGAAGAAGAAAGAAGAAGAAAGAAGAAGAAAGAAGAAGAAGAAGAAGAAGAAGAAGAAGAAGAAGAAAAAGAAAAAGAAAAAGAAAAAGAAAAAGAAAAAAAGAAAAGAAAAGAAAAGAAAAAAAAAGAAAAAAGAAAAAAGAAAAAAAAAAAGAAAAAAGAAAAAGGAAAAGAGACAGAAAAAGAAAAGACAAGACTCAATAGCACGAGGTAAGGATAATCACAAAATTGAAGTCCTTTATGAACTGGGGGAAAAAAAGTAGGGCTCAGACTGACAAGTAGCACACTACACAGGAACAGAGACTGTTCTGGAAGAGCAGAGAAAGATGGAGCAAAGACCAAAAGATAATGTTACTTATGGGAGAAAGCAGGGCATTCAAACTCACGTCTAAAATTTTTCGATCTATGATATTTATTGCTTAAAAAAAAAGTTTCATAAGGAATCTTTTCTGCATAAAATGAGAAGGTAAAAGAGCATCAAGATAGAACAACTCAGGGTGCCTGGGTGGCTCAGCCAGTTAAGCATGCGACTTCAGCTAAGGTCAAGATCTCACAGTTCTGAAGTTCGAGTCCCACACTGGACTCTGTGCTGACAGCTCAGAGCCTGGAACCCTTGGATTCTGTCTCCCTCTCTCCCTGCCCCTCCCCCACTCACACTCTGTCTCTCTTTCTCTCTCAAAAATAAATAATTTTTTAAAAAAAATTTTAAAGATATGACAACTCAACATTGTCATGAAATGGGGGGAGAGGAGAGGGTTCTAATCCCACTTTATGAAACACCACCACTGATGTGATACCAAATAAGTTTTCTAGCTACTTTAGCACATTGCTTGGACTCCCTCTGCAACTTCCCTAACTCCCAAGAAGTAACCAAGGATTACTCAGGTAAGTTTTCAAGTTTTCAACAGTATCAAAAAAAGGGGGGAAATGGGTGGAGATGCTGCTGGCTTCCTAAATAAAGGTAAGAAGAAAACATCAAGGAAAATAAAATAAAAACAATGAGGATAATGATGTCGTGACCTAGATATTCCTGAATCCTTGCACTCTCTATTCCTGGCACGTGGCATTTCATCATAAAAGACTTAAGAAAAATCCTAAGAAAGATTTATCATAAGACTCATAAAAAAAACTGAGCAACTGAAAAAAGAAATCCTTGTAATTACCACAGCAGTACTTCTGATCACATGCATTTCAAGGTGTATATATATGTATATACATGTATACGTGTGTGTATTTATATGTGTATATTTTAAATCTATAACTCCTGTTACAGCATCTTAGCACCTAAGGCAATGAGAAGTAAGGTCTATGGCAGAAAACTACTAACGGCCACCCAACATCTGTTTTTACCTTCTTCCTTAGGAATACAACCTCAAATTCATTCTGGATGGCACTGCACCTCTTACCATTCCTTCTCTCTTTAATGTGGACACAGTAGCTATAGCTCCAGAAGTCAACTTGGACCACCAGGTGATCTCTGAAAATGGAAGCCATACACTGAGGATATGGGAGCAGAGAGAAGAAATCTGGGTCCCTGATTTTTTTGTGAAGCTGCCATCTGAGCCCTGAACTGCCTACCTTCCAGACTTCTTCTGTCTTTAACTACTACAAAAAGATATCTATCAGCAGATGAATTCAATTCTTAACAAACATAAAATTTGGGACATGAAGTGGGGTGATACAAATAACAGAACCTAAAATAAGATACTCTTAAAGCAGGAGTTGATGAGGCAAACAATAACTCTGATATTGCAGGTTTGGAAAGCTGGTGACCTTATTAAAGAATGAAAAGGATTTAGTCAAATTTGGTCATCTACATAAGTTAGAAAGCAAACCCATATGCCAACTGAAACTAGAGCAAGGAGAGAAATATAGGAAAATTTTAGAATGCTGGCATGTGTTGGCTCCTTCCTTTCACTGAGAACAAAGTCCTAAGAGAGAAATAAACTTCGATTAGAGTTGCAAGCAGAGATGGAGAAAATGTAGATTTGCTAAGGGAGGTAACTCCCTGCCTATGGCCTGCAATTTAAACTAACAGTCCCATAATTTAAAGCTTTGCACATAGCTGAAAAAACACCGTTTCTGAAGTAGCAAAGTGAAGTAATTGAATGGTAGCTGCAAAACTGCAACCCTGGCAGTAGAGAAGACTGATGTCTTGCCACACAAAAGCAATGATGTAAGGGTGTTGTCTTTCCACCCATGATTTCTACCATTGTTTCAAATGGCCTCATCAGAACCATCATTTCTTCAGAAGCCAGAAGAGGTCAATGAACTTGGATGGGGAAAAAATACTCTTCATTTCCACTAACTTGTAACTGAAATTTACCATTCCCTTGAATTATGAAGTTAGACAACAAATTACAGTAGCATTAACAGTACTTGTGACTTCTGCCACCAAAAAAATAACAAATATATTCTTATCACATGCAAATGTTACAGAATCTCACCTATTAACTACTTCAAAATTATGCTAGTGTATTAAACTTGTCACTAGATCTTTTATTTAATGTGTTAAAAGCACATACAGTACGATGTTTTAAAGTTAATATTTTGCCAACCATATTTCAATATAATCAGTTTCCTTTGTAATCCTAAGTATTTTATTTTGTGAATTTTGAGACATTATTCTGAGACAGATCCAACAGGTTTCACCAGACTGTTAAAGGGGTTCCATAGCACCAAAACAAGCATGGAAATTCCTGGGATAAATGGGGCACAAAGGGCACAGTCTTCACACTGAAAAATTCTGTCTGGGCAGGTACTTTGGACCAAAGCAGCAAAAAGTCTATAAACTAAGTATTTTAAGATAACTATGTGGAGGGCAGGAGGAGAGAAAGAGACTAGATTCAAAAGCCTCTTATGTTTCCAAAATAATAGCCAAGCCCATCAATAAGAAGTGACCTATAAAAGCTTGTACATTTCCCAGAAAGGGCATCTTCAGTAACATCCATCTCAGATGTGGCCATGGAAGATAAGGGACAAGGAAGGATCTTTCATAGGGCATAGGGGACAATGGGGGCCCTACCAACGAGCAAAATCAAAGAATTTATACACTATCAGGGAGGCACTGTCAGTCTCACCTAGTAAGACTTTATAATGCATCAATGACTGTTGAGTGTTTCCCATTTTCCTCTTTTCTGAATAAGTTTTTATTGCTGTAATCCTAACTCCTTCTCCACAACTATATGTTAGGTAGAATGTAGACAACTCATCTTTGGTTTACAGATCTTTGAACCACAAGAAGCCACACCAGGATCTGATGAAAGAGACTGCAGCTAAAGAGCTAGGATCTTCAGCTAATTATACCTGGATGAAACTCTAGGTTGTCTCCCTTGGGAAAAAAGCAAGTAAGTTCAAGATATAGGAGGAACAGTACATGAGTATTTGTGTACCCAGGGCAAATTAGCGGTAGAAACCTAAAAAGAAATAAAATAATCTAATATAAATTGACTTTACATTCTATAACCATATGACATAAAATTAATTTTTTTAAGTTTATTTATTTTGCAAGAGAGCAAGCACAGGACAGTTGGGGAGGGGGGAGGAGGGCAGAGAATCTCAAGCAGGCTCCATACTGCCAGCGCATAGCCTGTGCGGGGTTCGAACTTACAAACCATGAGGTCATGACCTAAGCCAAAATCGAGCCAGACGCTTAACCAACTGAGCCACCCAGGATCCCAGACATAAAATTAACTTTTAACTTACAAATGAAATAATAATTTATTTCCAAGCAAAAGTAGCTGATGTTACTTTAGTTTTCATATACCAGAAAAATCAAAGTTTCTTCTCTTAGTTCAATTTCAGCAAAATAACAGTGTCCTACACTGGGAAAGTAAGGACTTAGTGATTAAGAACAAAGATTATTGAGCAAGTCTGCCTGGATTAGACTACAAACTCTTCCACTTTCAGCTATGTGACCTTACACAAGTAAATTAACCTCTTTATGCCTCAGTTTCCTCATTTGTAAGATGAGGATAGAAATAGTACCCAACCCAAAGGATTGCTGTGAGGATTAAATGAGTTAACACATACAAAGCACAAAGAATAGTTTCAAAGAGGGGCACATGGGTGGCTCAATCAGTTAGGCATCCACTCTTGATTTTGTGTCAGGTCTTGATCTCCTTGTTCATGACAAGGAGCCTCACATTGGGCTCTGTGCTGTGTGAAGCCTGCTTGGGATTCTCTCTCTGCCTCTCTCCTGCTCTCATTCTCCCTCTCAAAATAAACTTTAAAAAGAATAGTTTCTTCCATATAGTCAATAAGCACTCAGTAAATGTCCGCACTCAGTTTTTATTACCAAATTCATCTTCTTCAGAATTTTCTAAATTTTAATTTTTTCTAGGTTTTATTTTTAAGTAATCTCTATACCCAACATGGGGCTCAAACTCAAGACCCCGAGATCAAGAGTCGCACTGACTAAGCTAGCCAGGTGCCCCAGAATTTTCTAAATTTTAAATGGTTATCACTCTTACTCAATGGTTTTAGACTTACATGCCCTAAATGACACAACAATCATTTAGCAACCTCAATGGAAATGAGCCCCTCATTCATTATTCTAAAGAACTGACCCAGAAAGGATTACATTTTAAAATTTTATTTGTAGATTGTATATGAAAATTGAGAACATACTTTTCCCCACAGAAATAAGGTGATAGGATGATGATTCTTCAAGCAGCCCACAAAATCCTACTTATTCCATAAAGGAATTCTAGGTTGACAGTTCTTAGAGTATAAAAGCCCCAAATGGATATCTTGCAGCATAGAGACAAAAGAGTTACCCAGAAAAAAATAAATAAGCTTTTCCATTTTCCTGGTGCAGAACCAGCTTGTTCCTGACAAAATTTCAATATGGTTTATATATGGCATACTTCTAACTACTTTCTATACCTTGGATCTCCCATCTCACATGCCCTAAGTCTAATATCGGCCCCCAAGGTTGGTGTTATAAACTCCAAAATTAATTACTTGTTCTTCTCTTCTAGTAAAAACTCCCACCTTTTCAAAACAGTGACCTCTATTCCATTTAGGAGAAAAATGGACATCAAACTAATCTCCACTAAGGTACGAATAACTGAGGCTTTAAACTAAGTTTATGGCCTTTTTAAAAGATAAACTGAAAAGTCCTCAGTGGTGTGAAGTGCAAATACAGGTGGAGAAATCATAACTGAGGAGAGGGAATCCAATACACAAACAGTGAACTATCCAAAACTCTTGATTTTCACTTCTTTCCCCTTATAATTCCAAGAATATTCACAACTAATGCAAAATTCTGGGGGATTTAGTAGTGAGACAACCACGATTTGTAAAACTTACGTGATTTCAGAGCTATTTATCATAAAATCAGAGATGAAAAAGAACCTCATTGGGTCATTTTTTAAAGTCCTGGTATTACCCATCTTGAAGACCAACGATATTAAGATCTTCAAGGGAAGAAAAGTTCACAATTTACTCAATCTGTCCTAAGGTATATAACTCATGGCGTTTTGGTTTTTTGGGGGGTTTTTTTGGTTGTTTTTTTTTTTTTTTTTAAGTTTAAACTGACTAGGGGCACCTATGACTCCGTTGGTAAAGCATGCAACTCTTGATCTTGGGGTTGTGAGTTCAAGCCCCATGTTGGGCATAGAGATTACTTAAAAATATATAAACAGGAGTGCCTGGGTGGCTCAGTCGGTTGACTGTCCAACTTCAGCTAGGTCATGACCTCACAGTTCATGAATTTGAGCCCCACGTCAGGCTCAGAGCCCACTTAGGATCCTCTGTCCCCCCACCCCGCCCCTTCCCCATTTGCATGCGCACTCTCACAAATAAATAAAACATTTAAAAATTTTAACACTAAATAAAAATATTTTTAAAAAATTAACAGTTTGGGGGTACCTGGGTGGCTCAGTCAATTGAGCATCCAACTCCTGATTTTGGCTCAGGTCATGATCCCAGGCTCCTGGGATCAAGCCCTGCATCCAGCTCTGTGCTGAGCATGGAGCCTGCTTGAGTCTCTCTCTCTCTCTCTCTCCCCCCGCCTCCCTTGCTTGTGCTCTCTAAAATTAAAAATATATATAAAAATAAAAAGAAATAAAAAATTAAACGTTTTAACTGGTTAATCTCTTATCCCTTGCTACACAGGAGAAAATTTCTTTAAAACTTCTCTCTTGGAAAATGACAACTGGTCAGAGATCAATTCATGATGATGCTTCACATTATTTTACAGTATTAACACAACTTGTGTTCCTTTTTATGTAAGTTTAAAGTCCAGAACTTCTCCAACAGGACCTGAATTTGAAGACCTTATATATTTACTGCTCTTCTCTAAATAATCTCCAAATTACTTCAAATAGAATCTTAAATTCATAAAACTGTATTTTAAATTAATACAAGCCATACACATAGTTAGAACTCCATTCAGTGTACAAACTTAAGGATCATGCGGTCAAAAGGTATTTCTATGCTGTAAGTGTAATTCTCATCTTAAGTATCTTCTGCTCTACAATGTCGGAAGGAAAAATAAGTATTTTTGGACATTAATCACTCAACTACATTCTGTCATTAAGTAAATACTCTATTTTGCATTTAAATCTCACTTACCTACTGGAATCTGAGTAGTTGGAAAGATTGATGAGCACTAATCCCTTTAGCACAAGAATACCCAAAGCCATCTTTGTAGCTGTTATTTAAAAGCCCTGACAGAATCTGCTATTAATACTCCTTATACTTAGTTTAAAACACATATATAAAATGTACATATACTAAAAGTCCTCTAACACATATTCACTGGTTCATCCTGTCTTATTTAGTGTTTATTTATCCTGACCGCTCTACAACCATACTGCTTACCCTACCATACAACAATACACAAGTAGTTTGGCATTAGCGCTGGCAGCGGGCTAACATCGCGGAAGCTGAGCCCATCTTATCATTTATTATTAAGTATGATGCACAGAAAATGCTGAAGAAACAGCTTGAACTTCTACATGTGAGGTCTATGATTCAGCTGGTCCTCAAAGTGTGTTCCAGACACCCTTTCAGGGAATCTGAAAGGTCAAAACAATTTTCATTATAAGATGTTACCTGCCTTTTTCATTCTCATCTTCTGATGAGCTTTTCAGATGCTATGTGATGACTGATACCACATCAGACTGAATGCAGAGGTGGAGATGAGAATATACCTATCTCTATTAAACCAGTTTTTAAAATTTGCAAAAATGTAAAACCAGTGCCAAACTTCTTACTTTTTTTGTTTTACAAAATATAGTTAATGTTTCTTAAAGCATGTTTATCTATGTTAATATATCATGGACTTTGTTATATCTATGTAAATTAGTAAGTATTTTAATTTTTTCTTAGTTTTAATTCCTAATACAATAAATTTTGATAGATAAAACACATAAACAAAAGCTCTCTGGATACTAAATAATTTTTGAGAAACCAAAAAATTTAAGAACCATGTTATAGTAACTCATTAACTCAAAGACTAAAGATCACAGTTTCCAATATAGTACAATGTAAAGAAAAAGTAAGAGCTTTCATGTCACTCAAAAAGCTTGCATTTTCACTCTTCTACTTATTAACTGCATCCTCGAACAAGTCAAACAAACCTATAAGCCTCACAGATATGCTATGAGTGGTAAATGACAAAATATATGTGAAATACCCTAATAGAGACTTAATGCCTCACACAGTAGACATTCAACAAATGACAACTATTAGAAACCTTAAAAAAACAAAACAAAACAAAACCTTGCTTGTTTTCTCCTTTGTCAATGAAGTCTCTGGTAGTGTACAGCAAACAACAAATGTAGCTAAGAATTCAGTTTCATGTTGTGGATTTTTAAAAATGTTCAGTATTGGTTAAGTTTCCTTGGCCACCAACAGGTAGGCAACATCAGGCCTTTCATGAGATGCACAGAACTTGAAAGGGCCAAAAATCAACCTCTAAATTTCCTGTAACTCTTCTTAAATAGGCAATCTGGCATACAGCTGTTAACAGCAGGAAATGTCTATAATATGTATAGATTACTTGAGTTACAGTTGTTCTCAGGGTATCATAAATGTGTTTTATGTCTACTTTTAGACTCCTGGTTATAATCTCAAGCATGGCTAGGTTCAGTTTTCTTATGAAAACTTCAGTTTTTATAAGAAATGAACCAAGAGTAGAGAGAGAGGGATCTGGGGGAAGAGGACACCCAATTCTAAACTTTAAAACAATAATCACTGAAGAAGAAAAAAATTACAGAACTATTACCAAAGGCATATTCATTGAGGTAATTCAGAAAAATAAGTGAGAATGAGTGAAGCTAGAATCTAAAGGAATTTCACTATGAGTCAACTGACCAAACTATTAAAATCTAAATACAGACTTTCTGTTCTAAGAGCACATCAGTCATTATCAGTGTACATAATACATCAATACTGATTATCATTCCATGGTGTGAGAGGGTCTGAAGAGGATTAACTTCCATAGAAATCCCAGGGCTGTTTAGGGTAAAATGTTTACTAGTAATCTATAAAAAGATACTGCAGCTCAAACTTATTAGACCCTAGTGGAATCTCTCTGCCTAGAGACTTACCTTGCTTATTCTGCTACTGGCTCCTAAAGATTTTTGTTTTTGTTTTTTGTTTCCTGTCATCATCACTTCAAAGTTTCTCAGCTTTGCTGTCTTTAACACAGACTTTATCCCTTTTCTTCTCATCAAGCACGGCAACTTCCTCCATAAATCACCATAATCTCTTCTTAATGGAATAAACTACTTCCATAAACTACCTCCACGTGCTCAAGAAAACCATAGTCCTTACCAACTTCTAAAAAATTATTTGGCAACTTATAAATATGAAAGTTTTTCTTTACCCCAACTTTTAACCCACCACTAAGCAGATACTGGGCTATCAGGTTCTTTTCTCAATAGAGTACTTAAAACTACCAGATTTCAAAACTTACTGTAAAACTGCAATAATTAAAAAAAAAAAAAAACCTACAATAATCAAGACAAATGGTCTCAGAGAAAGCATAGACATATAAATTAACAGAACAGTCTCCAAAAATAGACCCATACATATACGGTCAATTGATTATTATATCATTACTGAAGTATAGTTGACATTCAATGTTATATTAGTTTTAGGTGAACATAGTGATTTGACAATTCTGTATGTTACTCAATGCTCACCACGTAAGTATAATCACCAGTATTAACAACATTATTACAGTATTATAGACTGTATTTCCTATGCTGTACTTTTCATCTCCATGATTTATTTATTTTATAACTGGAATTCTCTACCTCGTAATCCCTTTCACTTATTTCACTGGTCAACTGATTTTTGATTAAAGTCCCAAGTTAGAAAAGGAAAAAGTTCAAAAAATGATGCTGAAACAACTGATTATCTGTATGAAAAAACATGGAATGGCCCTTATCTCATATCATAAATAAAAACCTATAAACTGAATTACAGAAATGTAAAAGCAAAACTATAAAACTTCTAGAAGAAATCATGAGAGAAAATCTTTGTAACATTTGGTTAAGCAAATATTTCCCAGATAGGACATGAAAAAAAATCACAATTCATAAAAGAAAACAACTGATAAGTTCAACTTTATCAAAATTAAAAACTTCTGTTCTTCAAAAGACACCATTAGGAGAATGAAAAGACAAGCCACAGACTGAAACAAAATGCAAAGCATGTATCTTAAGAAGGACTTGTATCTCAAGTCCTTGGTATTCTCAAAACTTAAAAATAAAGAACACCTAATTTTTTTAATGGCCAAAAGATTTAAATATTTATGCCTCCCTTTTTTGTTGACAGTTTGGAGCTCATGCTGGAAAAGTCGAGCAGTGTTTTGCGGTTTATTGAAAGTAGGACAATGTTAAAAGCATTTCTTTAGAAATGGTTGAAATGCTTCTAAAATGTGATTATGAGCATATGCATGATTGTTGTAATGGTTGACATTCCTGTTAGAAGTTGTGAAACGTTACAACTTGTGCTTATGTAGACACAATCTTTTGTCTCAATTCAGAGGCACTGACTTCAATAGTCAGAAAGAACAGAAACAAAGAGCGAGAGAGAGAAAGAAAGGAAAAAGAGAGAAAGAAAGAGGAAGGAAGGAAGGAAGGAAGGGAGGGAAAAAGAGGAATTTAAGGAGGGAGGAGGCCGGGCAAAAGATCTGAACAGGTACTTCAACAAAGATATAAGATGGTAAAAAAGAAGCTCATTAAAAGATGCTCAACATCATTAATCATTAAGGAATCGCAAATTAAAACTACACTGAGGTATCACTACATACATACTAGAATGGCTAAAATTAAAAGACTAACCATATCAAGTGTTAACAAAGATATGGAGCAACTAGAATTCTCACACACTGCTGGTGAGAATGTAAAATGGTACCTTACTTTCAAAAAGTTTGACAGTTTCTTAAACATAAACCTACATGTAATCCAGTCATTTCATTCCCAGGTATTTACCCAAAATAAACCATATGTCCAAAGACACACATATAAATGTTCATAGCATTTTTATTTGTAATAGCTAAAACTGGAAAATAATCCAAATATAGATCAACAAGTAAATGTTGTGCATCCATCCAGTGGAACAAAAAGGTATGAACTATTAAGGCATGCAGTGACATAGGTGAATCTCAAGGTAATTATGCTAAATGAAAGAAGACGACAAATAACAAAATACATACTATTCAGTTCCATTTCTATACAACTCGAGGAAATGCAAATATACGTATGGGGACAGAAACACACATCAGTTGGTATCCTGCAAAAAGTGACAAGAACCACACAAGGACACCAAGAAACTTGGGAGTGATGGATACATTATTGTAATAATTTTATGCGGGGGCAAGCTTATCAAATCATACTATATCTCAATAATGCTGTTTTAAATATACATACAGTAAAACCTTGCTTTGTGAGCATAATTCGTTCCAGAAACATGCTTGTAATCCAAACCACTTGTACATCAGAGCAATTTCTCAAGAAATAATGGAAACTCAGATTCGTCTACAACCCAAAAATATTCACATAAAAATAATTACAATACTGTAATACAAAATATAAAGAAAATACAAAATATATAAAGAAAAATAAACAAATTAACCTGCACTTACCTTTGAAAACCTTCGTGGTTAGTGTGAGAGAGACGAGAGGAGGACTTTCACTAGTACTAACAGAATCACTGCTACCTACTGGCTCAATGGAATCTTTTTCTTTTCATGCAACTTCAACAAGGAACCTATCCAACATACTTTTACTTCCTTTTGACGATTTCGCGGCAATGTGACATTGCATTGTCTTTAAACAGATTCAATGCTCACACTGCTAAAGCCTTATTCAGCTGGTGCTTTTCTACAAAATTTTGCACCATTTCCCACATTTTACACAGCTTCCTAATCTTATTTGAAGTGAGGGATTCCTCCGCCTTTTTCTCCTCCTCTTCTGCAGATGAGATCTCCTCCGTAACCTCTTGCTGTTGCTCATGATACAGATCCATCAGTTTGTCAGTGGTCAGCTCCTGGCTATGTTCTTCCACCAACCCTTTCTTTTGTTTCTTTGCTTATTTTTGAGAGAGAGAGAAAACAAAAGCAGGGAAGGGAGCATCACAGAGAAGAGAGGGAAAAGAGAGATTCCGAAGCAGGCTCCACACTGCCAACACAGGGCTTGACGCAGGGCCTAACTCATGAACCATGAGATCATGAGCTGAAATCGAGTTGGACCCTTAACCGATGAGCCACCCAGGCAACCCCTCCACCAGCTCTTGAATATTGTCCTCATTCACTTCCAGTCCCATGGTCTTCCCTAAGAACACAATTTCATCGACAATTGGCAGCTCCTGTTCATGAGAAAGCCCCTCTAAGTCATGTCCAAGAATGCAGTCAGGCCACAGCTTTCTCCAGGAAGAATTGAGGGTTTTCTTGTTGATCCCATCCCAGGCTTTATCATGAACTGAGGCAGTTCACGATGTGGAAATGATTTTTCCAAACTCTCGGAGGGTAAGGTTTGTTCCTTCGGTCACCTTGAAGCATCAGTGAAATAGTGCTTTGGTGTAAAGTTTTTTAAAGTTCGAAATGACCTGCTGATCCATGGGCTGGAGGATTGGAGTGGTGCTGGGAGGAAAGAACTTGACCTTAATGACATCGAAATCCTCCAGTAAGTTATCCTCAAAGCCTAGAGGATGAGCAGGAGCATTATCCATACCAGCAAGGTTTCAAGTGGCACCTTTTCTAAAAGGTGTTTCTTCACTGCAGGAGCAAAGACCTCATTGATCCACTCAAGGAACAAGATCTAAGTGACCCAAGCCTTACTGTTGGACCTCAACATAAAGTTTAACTGGCTCTTCTGCACCTTGCATTTCTTGAAGGCTTGTGAATTCTCATGATGCTACATGAGCAGGGGCCTGACTTTGAAATCACCGCTTGCATTAGCACAAGAGAGTGAGACGGTCTTTCATGGGCTTCTGATGGGGTACTGCATTCTATTCTTCTGTAAAGCAGGTCCTCTTTGGCATCTTTTTCCAAAAAAGCCCTGTTTCCTCACAGTTAAAAACTTGCTCTATCAGGTAACACTAGGAAACCGTGAGCTTCTGGAACTTGGTAGCAAATGTCTCAGCAGCTGCCTTAGCGTCCAAACTCACAGTCTGTGTTGTGAGGCGCAGAGACAGACTCTCTGCGCCTCACAACACTACAGATGTCATTTCTCCTCTTAAAGTTACCAAACCATCCCCTACTTGCCTTGAAGCCTTCTTTGTTTTCTGTTGACATACCTGGCGGTTTACTTACGAGGTTGGTGTACATGGCCTTTGTATTACATATACAGTTCTCTCTCACAGTATCACCTGCTACTTGCTTCTCATTTAACCAAACCAGAAGCAATTTCTCTACATCTCCCAGAACATGTGGCTGTTGTTTTGACATTCTCATTGAGTCTTTTTGTTGCATCTAGCCCCCTTATTTCTTCTTTCTTCTTTAATATTGTGCAAATGGTCAATGTAGACTTATAAAATCCTGCAATATCAGCCACTCACATACCTCATTCGTACTTCTCGATTTCCTTCTGAACTTCCACCGTAATCATCTCCTTCTTACCACCTTTCTTTTCAACCTTTTTCTGCATGAGAGCCACTGTACACACTTGCACAGATGTTGACTATAGTACAGTATTAATAAACTCTTGCCATATACTGTATTTAATGTAACTGGCAATAAGGCAGCAGAGGAAAGGGTCTATATCTGCAGGCAGCCTGACCTAGAATGAAGCAAAGCAATCCTAAGCTTACTCTGTATGGAAAAGCAAAGGACTGTCTATAGGTGCATTAAAGTGACCAAAAATACACTAATGCCAGATGTGGGCACCTTCTAATGTTCTGAAAAATTAGATTTCTGCCAAATACCTTGGCCTGAGACCAGCATCCAAGCATGGGAGACAATCACCCACAATCCTGCAGCGAGAGAGAGAGAGAGAGAGAGAGAGAGAGAGAGAACCACTGAACTCAGTTGTGACCGCGTGATGTACTATTTGTATTGCAAGACATTGCTCCTTTATCAAGTTAAATTTTATTAGAAATGTTTGCTCGTCTTACAGAACACTCGCAGAACAAGTTGCTCACAATCCAAGGTTTTACTGTGTGTGTGTATATGTGTATGTGTGTGTGTGTATAAAATAATTTTGAATAAATCACATTAAAAAAATAAATTGGAAGCAGAAAATTTAAAACCCTTTTTAACTCTAACAAAAAATTTGTGCCCAGAATATTTTAAGAACTCTTACAATGCAATAAGACAACTATCCAGTTTTAAAATGTGCATAAAGTATGAATAAAGACAGACAAGTAGTCAATGAGCATATGAAAAATTGTACAACATCATTAGTCAATAGGGAAAGACAAATTAAAATCACAAATGAGATACCACTCTATACCCATTAAAATGCCTAAAATCAATTTGAAAACCAGCAATATCTTCCTTTATGAATTTAAACCCCATAGGTTTTGTCTTGATATCAATAACAAAAATAACTCTATCTGTGCTGTAGGACAAAGCATGAATGATTATCCCCACTTTCTATGGCTTCCAAACCAGTAATCCTCTGATTACACGATGTGGGCTTCTCAGGTTTTTATTTTTCTTGAATTACCTATAGGCCTACCTGTAATAAAGTAAGCAGTGTATTTTTCTCAGGCTCTATTTACTCAGTCCCATATTTCCATAACCCCCATGAATTATACTTTTTTATAACTTCTTATATAGCTAATATATCACTTTCCAAGTTGGGCGGGAGGTGGGGAGTGGAAAGAGTGTTAACTGTGAGGAAATGGGTTCCTATGCTTAAAATTTCCATTCAGCACCATAACCTTCAACAGGGACCTGTTCATCAGCACCTATCCCTCAGGTTCTCAAGTAAGCATCAGTATGGGACAAAATCATCTTTCTGCTGCCCTTTTCTTTTGTTGATTCTATGACAATCTTGAATGCTTTAAGCACAAAATGAGTATGGATTCAATATGTATCTGTCAAAACACAGAATTGGGGTAAGAGTCCAATTCCAAATCCACAATTCTAAAGATACTCTGTTCCAAAAGGAAGGTGGAAATCAAGTCTCCTGCTCACTACCCACATGACTATTAGGAAAGGGTTTGAATCTTAAAATCATCCTCACTTGAACTCCTAATTCTTCTCACCCAACACTAGATATAAAGTATCTGCTTTATATCAGACACTTCCTGTACTATTTTTCCTAGCTCACAATGCCCTTTCTCAGAGGTGTCTCCAACCCCACGGCCCTGAAAGTCTTCTCTACACTGTATCTGTATGAGTACTACAACAACAAATTAAAGGATGAGAACCAGGGTTGATACTTGACCTAAGTTGTTCACCTGAATTCTCTTCCTTAGGAATTCAGAATTAGGACTGAAGTGGTTTGGGCTGGTCTCCGGAATGAAGAAGCTATGAACTTGAGAGGTATGGGATGACCACGTGCCAGAAAGACAAAGAAAGCTGATTTGCGGAAATGAGGAAATAAATTACAATCAAAGAAAAGCAACAGAGAAGAGAGTATACTGCCTAGTTTCCTAAGAACCTAAGTTCTATTCCCTCAAGAGATCCAGTTATCCCTGGGTTCTGTGAAATACCCCAGTATTCTCCATAAATAAATTCCTTTTCTTTTTTGACATATCCAGTGCTGGTTTCCTTTACTTGCAGCCAAGCAAAGTTTGACTAAAATAAGCTTACTAAATCAAATCATATTTCTTTTTTATTTTTCAGTATTATTTTATTCCATATACACTGTTGACAGGCACAGATTTTACATTTAACTCCTTTTTTACTTTGTCAGTATACCCAGTGATGCTACTTATTCCCTATTACCTCTGATATTATTTCCCCCATGTATATGAATTCATGACAACTCAAATTTCTCCACCATCTCCCCATAAAAAAAAAGCTGCTTTTCATAACAAAATATTTTTTCAATTTTAGACAACACATTTCAAAATTAAATCACCAGTTTTCTATCACTATTTTCTAATTTCCTGTATTCATATTTCCCTTTTACAATTATTTTTTATAATATCCTCAATTAAGTGGAATATTTTTTGTATCCCTCATTTTAATAAAAAGCCTCAAATAATAAATACTGAGAGCCAAGAGGCAGAACTTGGTGATTCAGAGCATGGGTACTGGAGCAAGACGTACAATATGAATCCCAGCTCTACGCATTTATTCACTGCATGTCCTTCAGTTAAG
Source organism: Cryptoprocta ferox (assembly GCA_028646485.1). Taxonomy (NCBI): domain Eukaryota; kingdom Metazoa; phylum Chordata; class Mammalia; order Carnivora; family Eupleridae; genus Cryptoprocta; species Cryptoprocta ferox. Next base: position 69,949,098 of record CM053570.1, on the reverse strand, counting down.
CTCAACTTTTGTATCTCCATTTCCTCATTTGTGAAATGAAGATAATAATGGTACCAACCTCACAGTGCTGTTGGGGAGTGGATTTAATTAATATACTTTAAAATGCTTAAATAAGGCCTGGTCTAGTAGTAAGAACACTATAAATGCTAGCTATTAAAGTCAATATTCAGTCACAAAAGTAACTTTTAATAGTATGTCCTTAAGTCAATGACTAATCAATGGTACTCTTCAATACCTAATGCTCAGAAATGGAAGCCCTAGGGTATTCCGTCATCTTAGATCAAAGATTAAATTACATTTAGTATGCTCTAGGCCAGCACTGTCCAACAGAATTTCCTGCAACAATGGAAATGTGTGCGCTATACAGTAGGATAGTTACTAGCCATGTGTACTTATTGAGCACTTAAAACGTGGCTATTAAGCACTTAGTGTGCCTAAGGAACTGCTTTTTCTTCTTGTTTTTATTTTTAATTAATTTAAATAGCCACATGAGACTAGTGGCTACTATATCAGACAGTGAAGCTTTAAAAAATAAGCTAGAGGGCCACATGGGTGGCTCAGCTGGTTAAGTGTCCATGATCTCGCCATTCCTGAGTTCGAGCCCCTTGTCAGGCTCTGTGCTGACAGCTCAGAGCCTAGAGCCTATTTCAGATTCTGTGTCTCCCTCTCTCTCTCACTCTCTCTCTCTCTCTCTCTCTCTGTCCCTTCCCTGCTCATGCTCAGTCTCTCTCAAAAATAAACACTAAAAAAAATTTTTTAAGCCAGAAAAGTTCAAAACATAGTTAGAAAAGTTTCTATAATTATCAAAATTAAGAGGATTTCTCATTACTCTTCATTTAATTGGAATATGCCACATCTAACATGCAAATTAACAATTCTATCAATTTCCTCAAAAAGTTTGATAAAGATGGTAACAATGAGGGGCGCCCAGGTGGCTAAGTTGGTTAAGTGCCCAACTCTTGATTTCAGCTCAGGACATGATCCCAGGGTCATGAGACTGAGCCCCACGTCAGGCTCTGCACTGAGCATGGAATTTGCTTAAGATTCTCTCCCTCTCAGGGTGCCTGGGTGGCTCACTAATTTAGGTGTCTGACTCTCAGCTTCATCTGAGGTCACGATCTCACGGTTTCATGAGCTCAAGCCCTGCATCGGGCTGTGCGCTGATGGTGCAGAGCCCGCTTGGGATTCTCCCTCTCTCACTCTGCCCCTCCCCTACTCACGCTGTCTCTGTCTCTCTCAAAATAAATAAACTTTAAAAAAAATTTTCTCCTAAATAAACTTAAAAAAAATTTTTTTTCTCCCTCTGCCCCTCTCCCCCACTTACTCACTCTAATTTAAAAAAATTTTTTTTTAATTTCTTTAAAGATGGTAACAATGATAAACTATGGCATGATCATGCAAACGCTGTTTCTGCCACCATGTGGGAGAGACCTAACAGCATAAAATTATAGATAAAACAAACATATGATATTCAATGTCAACAAACATCCTTAACCTGAAGGCCAGTTGCAAACCTGAACGCTACTGGTAGATACTCTAGAATCTACAAATTCAAAGTGAAGGAGAAATAGAAGGGAGAAAAAGGAGCCCCCTATGTTCTTTGGCCGACAGCAAAGGATACAAATTTTCCTCTTTTATTCTAAAAATGAAGACCACTTTTGCTTCCTACTATTGAAAAAGAGGAAAAAGGAAAAAACATGCCACGTGACCTATGTATACGTTTAATCCCATGAATCTTAACAGACCAGTGAGGTAAGCATTAATAACCCTATTATAGCAAAACTGAGAAAAGTAAAACAACTGTCTAAGATTATATGGGTAATATATGGCAGAGATTTAAACCTGTAGCTACTTAATGCTAAGACTATGTATCAGAGCTGCCTTATCAATACCAAACCTATTAATAGAAACAAAGCAGCAAGAGGCCTTAAAATAAATCTACCTTTCTCTGGCCATTCTAAATAGCAGGATCATCAATATCAAGAGAAGAGAAATGAGGAAATGAGGAAACAGATGGACAGGAAATACATCTGGGACACTAACACATTAGCTCCTCTGGTGCTAAAATATCCCTATGTGTTTCCTAGTATATCCTAAACAGACAGCCTGGATCAATAATCCTCTTTAACGGAGAGGCATAACAAAAAGGAAAAAACAAGTGCAAAAAAGGGGTAAAAACAGGAAAAAAAACACAACAACAAAAGGACAAGATCTCAGGTAGAAGTTAGCAAGTGTCACCAGAAACTCTTATAGATAGACCTGAAAAAAACATCTTTTTATACCCTATTTCTTAATAGTTTGCTGGAACAAGTTATTAAGTTACTGCCTCTCAGCTCCAACCAAACCCTAGACCTTCTTCCCAATCTGCCTTAATGATGCTGGGAACTGGGACTCTGTAAACCACATGTGCTTTGCCAGGTAGCTTCCTATAAGGCTCTGCCAAGAGGGAGCATTTAAAGATGGACCACGACCCTGAGGAAGGAAAAAGATACTGGTGCCTTCCAGTTTATTCTTTAAGCTTCATAAAGCATTACCCCACCAAAGACTTCTTCACTCCTACAACAGCAGATCCTCCCCATAGTAGTAAGTGAATCCAGTTTATAGTTTTCCCAACACTTGTGGAACTATCTTCATCATACCCCACTGAAAAACACCCAGCACCAGTCAATATCCATTCCTCAGAGGCTGGGTCTCAAACCCAAGAGACCCTTCTTTTGAACTCAGACATCAGCACGACCCATGTAGTGCCTTCTCCTCAGAGAAACGAGTTTTGGTTCTACAAGCCCTTCCTCAAAGTCTCTAGGTTTCCCCTTGGTTTCTGAGCCCTTGGGGCTGGTAGGTGCTTCTGGAAGTGTCTCTCTCCATGATCCTTAGAGTTTTATTTTTATCCTTTGAGTTACCTAGTTAACATTCTGTTAAAGTATCTCTGTTGAAATAAATGGTGTGGTTTCTGCCTCCAGACAACACCCTGATTTAAAAAAAAAAAAAAAGTCTCATTATACAGAATACGATGTTGTTACAGTAACTTGTAAATATTCAATGCTACCTATACTAACAAGCAAAGAAAAGGCATCAATTAAAACCAACTTGGTTAAAATTAAAGAGTATACATTGTTATTGTGGGGAAATAGGTTCTACTTACATAAATGGATTAGAAAAAAAACTTAGGGCTGAAAAGCTTCCACCACGGGGCAAAAACACCCAAGGTTAGCTAGTGAGATATTGTAATGGGTCATGAGTAAACTTACTTTCCATCTGACACCAATATACTATTGTACTTTGATCACAAACTCCACTTGCCCCCCAGACCCTTTGCTTCTTACACATACAAGTTAATGATTACTATCTGATTGGTTTCTCCACATTCACGTGTGTAAGATCTTGTTTTCTTCACGTTCACCACAGTAATATCTTGTGAGCTCAATAAATAAAGAGCCAAAACCCCTATTCGGGGCTCTTGCCTCCTCCTGGACATTAGCCTCTCTCATATTCAATTCTGTGTCTGCTCTGTTGCTGGACAAGAAAAAAACTCCAGACTCCTAGTCTGCGACGGCTATCACTATAAAATTTTTTGCAATCATATTCTTAAAGAAAATGTAGAGTGCCTTTTTTTAATTCGCATGTAATACCTATTGGTATAGAAATACGTGATATGAAGACATTAAAAATGGCCATTTTTCTCTGTCTTCCCAAATTTTCTACAATAAAATGTATTACTTTTTAATACACAAAATACAGCAAGTGCAATTTTAAAAACAATCCTAACATATTCAGATTAAATACTGAGTATCTACCAAAACAATACTTATTAGCCTAAATATTTAAGGGGGTGGCGCATAATCCATTTACTAACTACCCTTTCCTACCCAACAGATTTTTAAATGTCACATACTTTCATTTCACCCCCTACCTTCATTTACACTAAAAGGCCCACTCCCATTCTCACCTATGCCTACAAATCCCTACCTACCTACCTACCCACCCACACAATTTTCTCATTCTCAGCCACATATCCAGCTCTTCTCCATAACCCAACTCAGACACCGGAGTACCAATGCTAAATTTATAGCTCTACGCATAAAAAAGATTCTAGAATATCATGCACAAGAATTCTCACAGTGTTACAAATTATCAAATAACTCAAGGTTACCTCTTTTCTTTCATCATCCCTTCCAATTCTATATTCTACCAAGCACAAAAGTTAGATATACCTTATTCCTAGCCCAATTGTCACATGCAAGCTTAAACCTTAACATAAAAACTCAAAGGGGTTTATAATCTCAATCCATGACTTTAGTATAGGATTACTTCAGCATATTACACAATTAAAATTACATTAAGGAAGTCTAATCAACAGAAGATCAAAGTCTGAAAAATATCCCAATATGCCCATATCCAAAGTTTTAAATATTCAAAAAAAGGGTAAAAGGATTCCACCCACCATTCTGGGCAGTAATCACTATTAAGTCAATTAGTTCCACAGCTTTGGGAATTAAAGAAATGATAACAGTCTTTTTTAAAAGGCTCTAATCTAGAGCGCCTGGGTGGCTCAGTTGGTTAAGTGTCCAACTTCGGCTCAGGTCATGATCTCATGGTTCGTGGGTTCGAGCCC